>JBAIZL010000002.1:126288532-126336032 GCA_036971475.1 Prosapia bicincta | reverse complement strand
TTACGTTCCGTTTAAAAACCTTACATCAACATCGACAAGGTTGTTGGTAACGCCAAAGATAAGATCTTCTTGGAAAACCATGGCGTTTACAGCGTTTCTTGTGGAGTTTGTAAGAAATCGTACATTGGCCAAACGAACAGACGTATCTCAGCTAGGCTTGAGGAGCACAAACTGGGCCTTAAAAACAAGCAGAAAACGTCGGCCTTGTACAGACACCACTGCGATACCATTGACTTCTAATCTTGCCGACAGATTGCTCAAGTGGAAAACTACAGGACTAGAATTATTCGTGAGGCTATCGAAATAGAGAAGCAACGGAGTCTTAACAAACGCGATGATACTTTGAATTTGCCCGCATTGTGTAAGTTTGTCATCGATAGATTTTATCGGCAGAAAGGTGAACAAAGGCAAAAAGGAATCTGAGTAATTGTTTGGATCAGGTGTGTGTGGATTGACGTCAGTGTGTGTATTGACGTCGATGGGCGTGGCTTCATTCCTCTATATATAGGAGAAGAGTTATATATCTGCGCTCTTCACTCGCTCTTCTACTGTTGTTGGGTTCACCTCGTCAATACTGGATGAGATTCTAGCGAAACGTCGGAACTGCGAATTTATGGACTGCAGAATGAACGGATGTACTCCAGATAGTAACTATTCATCATATTTTTCCATCCGTGAGGGAATACGTATCAGTATATATATATATATATATATATATATATATATATATATATATATACAACAACTGCTACAAACAATTCGTACATCATTATAATAAGTGTACAGAAGGTTAAAAATATTTACAGTGTTCAATAATCACTTCCACAAACCAATTTGAACAATTTCTTCTGAATATATTTATTCTCAAAAATATGTAATTATATATTTTTGAAAAATAAATATTATTATATTTATTCCTAAGTAAAACGACAACATTTTAATTATATTTATTAGCAGATAAGAAGAATAATTACTATAGATAATACGCAATGAGCCATATATAGATAGCAAAATGAAAACACATAATATGGAAGGGATGCGAGAGACTTTTCCTTGACAGCACAATGTAACATTTATCAAGGTAAATCTGTTGCTCCTCCCTCCAGTGGCATCTGTTGACTCGAACTCCCTTATCAATTAGTCACTAGTTTTCCCTACACACATCCAATAATAATAAAAAGTTGTACACGATAATCATTGTACATTTTGGCCACATATTTCATAATAAACATTTAATAGCTTGATATTGAAGCAGAAAATTTATAGAATTATATCCATAAAAATTAATTTACTACTATCTATCACAAGTAAAACCTTAACTTCTTAATCCACATAATTAATTATTATTTTTATTTCTAAATTAGGTTTTATTCACGTATACAATAGTAAGATGTTTTTAGATTTAACATTTATAGCATTAAAATTGGAAAAAACCTAACACAGTTAAATATTAGTCTTCCCTTTGATTTCTTATATTATCAGATACTGTTGTTTAAGTGTGAAACACTTTCGTATTTTAGTCTTAAGCACTGAGTTATAAATAAAAAACAATTAATTTATAAATTACTGTATTATGTCTACGCGTAAATGTTATCTCAAACGAGCAGTGTTTTATGTGAGCATAAAAATGATATAAAAAAGGTGTTTATTTCGCTGGTTACGATATGCTCTTAAAGTGTTCCGGATATAAAACTTGAAGGTGATCACACATTAACTTTTTACTTTCTGGATTTAATAACTTTCAACACATTGGTTTACGTCAAATTAAAGATGGTGACAAGGGTTTTGAAGAAACAGATCCTCAGAAAACTAAATTGTATTTAGATAAAATGAATTATTTTAACATTTAAAAATGTTTAAAAGTTGATTTTTGTTTTAACAATGTATTTTAAGGTTAACATAATTTATGTTCCTAATAACGGTTTGAAGTGGGCAAGGTAGATTTTTTATTGTTTGACAAGATAACGACTGTCCAAGTCAAGGGTTTTCAAATAGCACCTCCCTGGCGTAGAAGGTTTTGCGGTGTAGGTTAGATAAATAAGTGGAATGAAACTGCCTAAAGACGAGAGGTTTGAGTCCTCAATTAGATGTGCCAGCGTCTACACTGACGTCACATGTGCATACTGAACTACGTCATTGTTTTTTGTAGAATGTTTAGTAAAAGATTCTTGTTACTGTGTTGTGGTCTCTGTTTGTGCTAAATCATAAATCTCTAGATAATAGATAGTATTCTTAGCCTAATATACAGTCAATTTTCCAAATTTAATTGGAAAACCATGATACATATATATATATATATATATATATATATATATTAAATATGGTGATATAATTTTTTGTAATATATTTAATAAATTAAAAATATTTCAGAAACAAGAATACTTTTAATGAATATATTTATCCAAAAAAATTATCTAATCTTAGATTAGATAATTTTTTCCTGAAGATGCTTGTACTATTTTATCGGCGAAAAGCTTTGAATAAATATATTCATTAATAGTATTCTTGTTTTTGAAATATTTTAAATTTAATAATTATATACATACATATATATATATATATATATATATATATATATATATATATTAAATATGGTGATATAATTTCTTGTAATATATTTAATAAATTAAAAATATTTCAGAAACAAGAATACTTTTAATGAATATATTTATCCAAAAAAATTATCTAATCTTAGATTAGATAATTTTTTCCTGAAGATGCTTGTACTATTTTATCGGCGAAAAGCTTTGAATAAATATATTCATTAATAGTATTCTTGTTTTTAAAATATTTTAAATTTATTAATTATATACATACATATATATATATATATATATATATATATATATATATATATATATATATATATTAAATATGGTGATATAATTTCTTGTAATATATTTAATAAATTAAAAATATTTCAGAAACAAGAATACTTTTAATGAATATATTTATCCAAAAAAATTATCTAATCTTAGATTAGATAATTTTTTCCTGAAGATGCTTGTACTATTTTATCGGCGAAAAGCTTTGAATAAATATATTCATTAATAGTATTCTTGTTTTTGAAATATTTTAAATTTATTAATTATATACATACATACATATATATATATATATATATATATATATATATATATATATATATATATATATATATATATATATATATATATATATATATATAGATAGCCTATATTGTAATCATAAATTACACTTTTGCCAGTTTTCCTCCAAGTGTAAGTTACCAATTAACAACTGTTAGTTAACAAATGTCTGGTCGCAAGTAATAGCAAAAGTGTAATTTGTAATTTACAACCAGCTCGTCATGTACAGCAACAAGATTTCGATATATTGTAATCCTTAGATGAATTATTTTTCCCTGTTGATTATGTATGGTGAAATAAAAGAACTTTCATAAACAAGAATATATTACTTCATTTTAATATTTATTGAAGCTTTTCGCTAATTTACATTATCAGCATTTTCAAAACTTATACATTACTGTCCAGTTATATGACTAGAGTAAGACACTCTGGGCTATATATATATATATATATATATATATATATATATATATATATATATATATATATATATAAAGCCTATAACTATATGACTGCAGGGTTATCAGTTGAAACGTTAAAAACATTACACAAATGATTGGGTTAAAAGTTAAATAAAAGTATCTGATATTTATTAGACCTTAACCAGTTTCGGTTTCATACTAATTCCTGACTTAATACAAAAAGGTGTTGCGCTACCTTATGTTATACAGCTATAGGGGGGGGGGTCAGAGCATAAAATGTTGAGAACCTCAGATTTTGCCCATCGCTGATTAGTGCGGAACATGTCCAGTACTCCATTCCATCCGCCTAGTTACTTTAATTTGTTTTGTAGCTAAATTACAGTTATACACTCTGATGATGACTTGTTCATCAAAACGTAAATACAGTTTTAATCTTATTAAACTTGAAAATAGTGATTTTTTCTATTGTGGTCTTAGTTTTGTTTTAATTTTTTTTATGGCAAATCTATTGTTTCATATAATATTTATAAATTCAAATAACAAAAAACTAAATATAAAAGATAATTGTAAGCAAATCACTAATTAAAGACAAAATCTAAACAACAAAATAAAATAAATAAAACGAGAGTATTAACATAAGAATCGGTTCAAAAAGAAATAATCACTATTAAATCGGTTTAAAAACCAATAAAACAACTCAGGCATGTCATGGGTGGTTAGGTTCCAAAATATTTTTATGAAATCCCTTTTATCGAGAATCAGAGGCATAAAAAAATATTTTACCTTTTTTAAAATTTATTTCGAATGTCGAGTTCAATTGAAAACAATTAAAAATCATGTAAATCTAATTCTCAAATACGTTACAGATATACTTAAATACTTTTAAAAAATTAAAATCTTTTTAATTGACCGTTATTAAAATTTACGTTTTAAAACAAATAAAAATAAAAATATGAAAGATTTTCCTGGATAAAGAAAAAACTCAAGCTAATTTTTCTAAACCGAGTATTCTGATTTCCTGTTACGAAATAGGATTATTTAATGTTTACTTTAAATTATGTTTATAAACAATTATAAGCCCTCGACACAAATATTTACACAATCGTTATGATGATTTCACAACACGATTCCACTTTCGGCTAATAATTATAACTTTAGAATAATTATAATCAAGCTACTATGCTCTGTATTAATTGTCTGTTTAAACTATATGAGAAAAATACTGCAACGATTATAATGTACAACTTTTCATTAATACTGCATACGTGTAGGGAATATGTCTAGTGACTAATTGATAAGGGAGCTCATGTTAGCAGATGCCACGGGAGGGAGGAGCAACAGATGGGCCGTGATAAATGTTACATTGTGCTGTCAAGCGAAAGTCTCTCGTGTCCCTTCAATATTATGTGTTTATATCTTTCTTTCTTTATATGACTCGTATTTTTACATAGGTGTTTTCATCTTTTGGTAAATATTTTAGACACCAATTATAAATTTAACTGTTTAATAAATATAATTATATCAGTTAAATCCAAGTTCACTAGTAGCAGCGCTTAAATTACAACATTGTCCTTTTATTATAAGGTAAATAGAATGTATGGTGTTTTCAGGCAAAATACTTTAGTCCCTGTTTAAAAAAAAATTGTAACGAACTTGGAATATATTTATACCTGAATATATGTTTACTTAGCTATAAAAACTTTTATTACTCAAATAAAGAAAGACTAACTCCTATCAACAGTCTACCAATAACCTAGAAAAAGAAGATAAAAAGAAATATTGGAATATAACTACTCCTCCAGTGAGACCTGCCGATGAAAAGGTTCGCTGTAAATTCCGTCCTGTAAGATATAAAATCCTGATTTATCCAGATCCGTAGGCAGGGAATGTCGCAACGCTGTATGCAAGGAGCTCACTGGTCCAGTCACAGTGGTTTGTGGTGAATAACAATCTTTACGAAGGGGCACAGATTAAGAAATATGTTTAAAAACTTTATTTATTTGTAACATTGGTAGCATATATCGGAAAAATATTCAAGAGTATGATTAAACATGTATTGTATAGTATATGATTTACTAGTTTTGTTATAAGGGATTTATTGTAAGAAATTCATTAATTATAACATTATATTTACTATTAGTCTTTTTTATTACCACGTTTAAAACATTTAAAGCTATCTTCGGTGATTGTAGTTATTAAAGCATATCGGATAAAACGGAATCAAGAGTAAATGACGTAGTTAGATTGAACCTAACACGGGAGCGATGACGTGATTTTTTATAGTTCGACTGAGGGCGAGTTAAAGAAACTTTATATAGCATTAAACATATCCTTTATTGGATTCTCGTACTTTCAATGACCCTTCTATAAGTAGGTTGTAACTGACAGTTGCCTACACGGCGCCGTGTCTTGTTTTATTAGTCTGTATTCAAGCTGTCTTGCAAAGTAGTGAGCTAGGGGGAGATACGGGGGAGATTGACAAGCAGGTAGTCATGTGACAGATTCTCTGTGACTGTGCATCAGGTGCTTGGTTCTACTTACTAAGAGCGGGATATCTAGTTGGGATGTCCTCCCTACTTGGCATTTATTTTGACCTATTCGTTGCCAGAAATTCCTGCGTGGCTGGAGACTACTTGTAGGGTCACCATTCCTGTTGAGAGGAGTTTTATAAGTCTAGTGTGGCGCTGGCTTGTTTAGATAAATAAACAAAAATTATAAATTACTATTTATTACAATGTATATATATATATATATATATATATATATATATATATATATATATATATATATATATATGTATATTTTATTTCTATCTTCACTTATTGTTGAGTAATTATAAATCTTTTTTAATAATTTTATTACAATAACACTTCTGGAAAATCGTCAAGTTTAAGGTTAATAAAACATACGAGTATATAGGTCTAGAAGTCATATGTTCTACATCTCTATATTGAATGGTCCTAAAGCACCTGTTTTATCCATAAAGAGGATGGAAAATTATCAAAACTTACAATTTTGTCTCCAAAACAAGGATTTATTCGAGTTTATAGAAAGTGCATAGCATTAATGAGTGGACGTCTATGAGACCAGTTGTGTTAGTATTAATGTCTTGGCGTTCCATTTGATATTAAAGGGAGGATTAAAGGATAACAGGTGAGAGGAAAGTTTCATCTCTCATTTTATCTCTGACCCGTATCCCTTATTCTAATGAGCTATAGCTAGTTCTATGTAAATGCAACTTCACATCAGATTCGTCTTGCAATAACCGCATGTTAAAAGTCTACTAACAAAAATATTGTTTTAAAAGGAATCATAAACTCTGAGATTTGAATTAAGCCGCGACAAAATAACAATGTAATTTCAACCAAACCTAATTGTATCCTCATATCCCTTTTCACAGATTGAGTCCCTATTGTGCCGGTAAAACAACTTGTACGAAATTAATCTGTGTACATAATTCACAAACAATTAAATTATTTACCAATTCACTTAACTTTTCTAAGGTTATTCACTTACTTTTACTGTTATTTTTTATTAAATGCCAATTAAATAGAGGATACAGTTTTCAGATTCAACGCAATTATGTACACACAACTATATGTTCCCAATAACTTCTTAAAATATTTCTAGGTTCAATGACTCCCTTCTACATGAAGTTCCATATTGCTGATGATGATTAATCGGTAATTGTAGAGACTTTTAACGGCAGTAAAATGTAGCAATTTCTTTCACTTAGTAGTCGTAAGGTTATTCACTTACTTTTACCGTTATTTTTTATTAAATGCCAATTAAATAGAGGATACAGTTTTCAGATTCAACGCAATTATGTACAAACAATTATATGTTCCCAATAACTTCTTAAAATATTTCTAGGTTCAATGACTCCCTTCTACATGAAGTTCCATATTGCTGATGATGATTAATCGGTAATTGTAGAGACTTTTAACGGCAGTAAAATGTAGCAATTTCTTTCACTTAGTCGTCGTAAATTCTCCTTGGTTCCCAGACAACTGATTCTCATATAACTAATTAAAACATTCCGATCCTTAATATTGTAAAAATGGGAACATTTGCTGAAACAATAAAACTCTCTGTAACCGTTCTGAAAAAGTAATAAGCTATCTTATTTCTTATAATCAAATACTTCTTATACATTTCCTTACAATTGTAATTTATTGTTTAAAAAATAGAACCAAATTCGTCAATCCAACATTACGTATTTACATGTATAGTAGTACTCTATCAAAATACAAAATACCATTTGTCAGTAATGATTTCGTTAAAAGATGGGGGGGGGGCAAGCGAAAGAGAAAGAGAAATCGCAATAATTGGTTTCCTTAGGATATTGATTTCAAGATTAGGGAAAGTTTTCATTAATTTTTTTTGTTATTCGTAAGTTTAAATTGATTTTACACAATATCAAGAGCACAGTTGTACAATATGTATGATTTTTATTAATGTAGTTCCTTAACTTTTAATAGGATGAATATTAACTTATTATATTTTTCTAGGTTTATTCTGTATGTTTGTAAATAAATAATGAAGCAATTTTCATGGACATATTTACAATAATAACTCTATTTGAACTTGTACTTTTGAGGGTAAATGTCGAAAATCAGGTCTTTTATATGGCCTTACTTTAACAACAATTGCTATAGAGAGGTAACAATTATATCGCCTCCTACATTCATAATATTATTAATAATATATATAATACTATGCCTATTAACATGTGAATTTAACCGGTAGATGAAATAATAACACAATATTTCATTTTATACATAAGAATAAAATATAAGAACGATCGATTACCTGAACACTCAACAAAGCAGAAATTATGATTTTATTTTATTTTCAATGTTTGTTGAAGATGGTTTCGATTTAGAACTTAAAGTTTAAGGACATGTTCACTATGTATATGATAGTTTGTTATGAAGTTGTGAAGAACAGGTTCTAAAACAAGTTACTGAAAATATGGTTATGCCCCTTGGTATCTGAAAAACAAAGATAATCAATGAGATCTGAATATCAAGACGGTAAGAGAAAAAAAAGAAGATGCCAAAAGAAACTTGAAAAAATACTTCACCTTCATCCCAGTGCAGTAGCTCATGAACCACTCGATAACCAGTACTTGGTTAGAAGATTGAAGAGAACCAAACCATTTGAGTGTAGTGTAGTGATGTGTTGTGTTAGTTCTAATATACGTAACTGACAATGTTCAGACAAGAACTATAGAGTTAATGGGTACTTTAGTTGTATGAGTCCTTTAAGTAAGATGCCTCAAGAAAAGTTAACATTTAGTGTAATAGGACCAAACAAATATTCTTTGAGTTTAGCTTGTGAGGTTATGTTAGAAACAAATAAAGACATACACGTAACTTACAAATGAATCATTTATTTACTCAAACGCGTTTCAATGACCAAGTCATCATCACCTACTATTACAATTGCCACTGAAAATAACCTAAAGAAATTGTTAAGGAACCATAAAGATGCCATACCTAATGAAGAAAGTCAGGAATCTACTGCCTGAAGTGTAGCGAGTGTCCTCTGAAATATATAGGCCAAACAAAAAGAAATATTAAAACTAGGCCTAAAGAACATTTTTCCCACATTAAATATAATTGACCAGAAAAATCTGCGATGGCGAAACAATGTTTAGAGGAAGACCACGAATTTAAAGTAAACGATGTAGCCCTGTTAAAAAACGTTGTTAAGTGTAGTGAATTGGATGCATGGGGAACTTTGTATATTAATAGGAATAAAATAATATTGTAAACAATGAGTCAAGCCCTATTCCAAATTCTATATTATTGTAATTAGCGTAACAACAAGGGGAAAAAATAAAATTTATTGTAACTTTTAGGTTAAATATTTTGACATAATAATAATGTGTAATATTAATTATCTGTTTTGTTTATAAGTAATTATGTTGTATGTTACAAATTTTATTGTAATTATTGAGTTAGGTACACAATTTCTATTTGTTGTATCATGTTTAAAGTAGGGTTAGTAACTGTTGTTTTGACAAGTGGGCGTGGCAACGCCTACTGTATAAATACGGAAGTGTAACCTTACTTTCACCCTAGTTGTAAGTTAGAGTTTGTAGTAGTAACACTCACTGATGATGATGACTTGGTCATTGAAACGCGTATGAGTAAATAAATGATTTATTTGTGAGTTTTGTGTATTGTTTATTTGTTTATTGTAATATGACCAGTTTTAATGATAATAATAATCTTGTGACCCATTTGATTTTAATTAACGGATTGTTTACGATTTTAGAAATTTAGGAAAAACCATTTTGCGGTTCTAACCATTTCATGCATACTTTGGCTGTTTAATTGCGAAGTTTGAAACAACACGCTTTTAGAACCATCTATTAAGATTCAACAGATTGATGAAGTTGTGTCTATAAGATTTTGGCTTAAATCATTTAGCTTCAGATTTTTGCTAAAATCGTTTCGCATGTATTGGAGTTAATCGGAGATAGTCCATTATTGTGTATTTGGTCGGTGAGAGTGTGTCATCACAGAATATAGTTTTTTGGAATGATATAGGAAAGTTGTCATTCTCCCGATCCGTACTTGGAATTGTTCATATATTTTGTTAATTGACGCATATCAGTTCACACCCTCAGCCCGTTATTAGTAGGGTATCTCGGATAAGTCAAATTTTAGTGAAACGCGTATAACGCGATATCTCGTATTTATATATTTTGACATCTGTTCGACTCTTGAGTGACGTTTGTAAACATGGTTTGGAGTGCTGGGGAAAATCGCTATGGCATAAGCTATATCTGTATATATATATATATATATATATATATATATATATATATATATATATATATATATATATATATTTATATATATATATATTATAGTAAACATCCTATAATAATAAAGATATTTATTTGATACCTTCATATTATATATTCTAATAACCTTACCTATCTTATAGTCATACTTTTAGGTTTCTATATATGAAACAATCATATCAATTTAATATTACCTACATTTATTTACCTGACATTCAGCACTTAAAATTAACGGTTTATCCTTTTCAAATACAATATAAGATGCAATGACAATACTTGGTTGAATATCTAGTTCTAAATTTACTATAAAGAAGGACTCTTGAGGCTTTTGGCTCCTAATACAATAAAAGTTAATACATTAAATGTTAACCTTTTCTCTTTCGGGTCTTAATTTGGGACCTTCTATAAACTAGAATGGTGGTAAAAAAAACTTGATTAAAATTGTAGAAATAAAATAAATTTGATTTTATAAAGGTTTACTAAGTTATGAAAATTACTGATGGCTGAATCTAATTTAACTGGATTTGTGCTTAATACTTGCAACTCCTTAATACACTGGTTCATGGCGAATCAGTTAACTTCTGCAAAATAATTAACAAAACCTTACTTTCCTTCGCTCTTTAATATCTACTTCTTTAATTACTCATAGCACTTTTATACGTTCTTTACGTATATAATTAATAAATAATTTTATTATTCCCTTAACTATTCTAAGTAAAACTATCCCTTTTAGAATATTTCTTACAATTTGTACACCCCCCCTCTGAACTCTCTAAAGTTCTCCAAAGTTAGTTAGTTTTGGGCGATGATTTTACTTTTTAAGAACGAGCATTATCTCCCCCCTTATGTAATTCAGCCAATTAGAGGTAACTTCTTAAAATTTCGAACATATAAAGTTCGACCAACGGTTCTCTACTGTTTGTGCTTTCTCAAATTACACCCTAATTTTATGAGTTCCCACACTCTGACGGGTGTAAAATTTCCGAATACTTTCCTTGGTTTTCCAGAATTACTTGAACTTAGATATAACCTTCACCCTCATATTGTACTCAAAACTGATTTAATACTCTAACTGAAATATACAATTGTTAAGCACTCTTTTTTGGTCTTTTAGTATGCAATATTTTTCGGTTCTGTTTCTAATATTTTATACTTATTTCTCTTATTATTAATTTTGAATAATAACTAGTTTTATAATATTCTTCATATCTTTATGTTATTATATATGTGAATTTAAACTCAAATAGAACTGTAAGGATATTGAAAACTTACTTTTAGACGCTAGTACCTCGATAGGAGTAAATACAATTTTATATGCAGCACAATAAGGGTTGAATCTATTACTGGAATATTCAAAAGCGTATAAACATTTTATTTGTATAGTATACCCGGTGTTTATAGTGAAAATCTAATTTAATAAATGTTTTAAGTTTTCTATTCATAAATATATAATTAGCATTAACTTTGTAAAATGTAACTAATATAAATTTGTTTTAATAATCTAAAAAAATTGTGTTTTATTACTAGTTGAAGGCGTGTCAGAAGTTTGACGAGAAACATAATTCTAAACAGACTTAGGCAGTGACACCGGAGTCTTTACGTTTTGACAGATCTTAAACTATCTATCAACATTAACAAGACCAACTTCTGTGTATTTTCTACAGACATATGATATAGGAGCACCTTTAATATTGATATCAAAATCAACCATTATCACATCAAAAGGATAGATTTTCCCACTTACCTTGGCGTTCGCCGGGATCCTGCACTTTGCTTCACAAAGCAAGTCGAAAACATTGCTAATAAGGCCCTGAGAAAGTTAAAATTCTAATACAACTATGTGAAACTACGTGGGGACAAGACAAACTAATGTAAAAGGATATTGCACTACCATTTAGACCTGTGTTTGAGTATACCGCCCCGATTAGGATCCGAACTCTCCATGTTCGAATATAGACTTGATCCAGCACAGATCGTCCAAAATTATTATAGGTGCAGTTTCTTCAATCACTATTCATAACGCTGAACAAGAATATGGCTGCCTACTCTTGAGAGCAGTCGCAGTATTTCCACAATTTTATCCACCAATAAACTCCGCAGTAACAACATGGTTCATATCCCAACCAGGGTATTCAATGAATAGAAAGGCTAATCCAGACTCAAAAAATCCTCTACTCTCCAGCTTGATCGAGACATCAGAAGAAGAAATAATTTGGAACATTCCTACTAGTTCTTTCTTCAGGAGGCCACAGTTTCCCCGAAAACCACCAGGAGAAACAAGGATTAGCTTGAACCTAATGCCGCCTTATTAAATTATTAAACAAAAAGGCCTCGAAACACTTAAAAAGCTCTCCGAAGGTAACTTGCCAATTGCATATAATGATGATTCCTCAGTTAAACTCCTTAATAAGGGAGGTGCAGGCAGACTCTTTCTTCTTCCTGATGGGAAGGAAACGCCAGGTCAAAAAAATACAGGTCTGATTGTCTCAAATTTCACTATTGAGCTAAAGGAAGCTGCCACTCTCTATCTGAATGACTTCATTGTTCCAGGCCCCAGTAATTTTCTCTGATTGTAAATTGGCCTAAGAAGCAGAAGGTAACAAAACAGAGACACAGACTCCACCTCGGCGATAAATGTACTGCTTGAGAGTCTGTACTGTAAGGGGAAAATATGTCATCTACAATGGATCCCTACACGTAAATATTGTAGGCAATGTGATAGCCGAATCATTGGCCAAAGGTGCCCGTGAAAACGATGAACCAGGTAATACCATTATACTTACATGTGCAAACGCAGTGGCCCAAAACAGATTCTTACTTCATACCTTTAGAAGCACACTTATTATCGATTTCAAATGCACCAGAAATTTGACATCGGTCATTGTCAGACTAAGAACCAACCTTGTCAGAGGAATTAAGATTCTCCCAGACAAGACCAGGACATAGGTTACCTGCCTGGATAACACCGAGACACATTTTCGAATGCCCAGCACTCACGACGCTTATTCTAAAGTTGGGAATTTTGCCATTTGTAGATCCTATGAGAGCTGTTTTCATTAGCAAAAAAAAGGCCTGAGCTGGCGACTTTCGATGTTGTCTAGAACTCCATGAACACGAAAACAACATCTACTACACTCTGTAATAATAAATGTACCTATGGCACATACATTTATATACTTCCTATACAAAATCTCCATTATGACTGACTAGAATCTACTGACCTAATGTTTTATATGACATCCGTGTTTAGAAGATCTAGGAAAAGTGGAGAAAATTGAAAAGGAGGGAGGAGGAAATGCTTTCATAAAAGATTGTATACGTACAGTGAATATACCAATGCATTTTATTCTATGAAAACAAGAACATGCCGATGTTTTCCTATGTTGTTTAATTTAATGGCTCTATATCATTGATGTAAACATCCTAAAGAATCATTTTAGACCACATTTATCAATGTTGTGCTCTTTTCCGTAATTAACGTATTTTTTCATACTCATTGATATGTTATATTATACCGTAGCATCTGAACTTCATAAGATTACCGTAATTCTCTTTAATTGTAATTTATTGACACGTGATAAAATTACCTATATTAGTCGAAGAAATGGTTTTATTAAAAATTGGGTACTATGCGGGGTACAAAGCGTATCACCCGTGAAAACTAAAATGTGTTTATGCTAAGATGTAGGGTCTGAGAAAAAAATCGTAAAAAGCGAAAATCGTCCTTAACGGAATTGAACTGAGCGGATTTTACTGTACATAATTTTCAAACATTTAGGAATATTTAATGATCGTCAAAACGTAGCATCAGTTTTGGCCATTTAAAACAATGAAACAATATTTATTAAAAAAAACCTCTTGTGTTACCAAATTCAGGCGATTCTTTGCTATACAGAACATGATGATCAGAGCTAAAGCCACACTGTAAATCACCATACGTCACTCCCACCTCCGTGTACATGCGACCTCACCGCTGTCAGCCTCACTAAAGCCTCCCACTTGATATTCTGTAAACACGATTTAATACAGACCCGGGATAAATTGTCATAATATAGACTATGTAACATTTTTAGGTGTGAAACGATATTAATTTCCTATTGCACTAAAAATTGTAAACAATTAAATAATTTAAAAAATTCTACAAATAAAGTACGTAAACTAAGTGAAGCTGTTAGAACACTGGACTACTACCCTAAAGGTTATGGGTTTGACCCTCTCGAGAGGGTTAGCTTCGTAAAAGGAACGAATGTTTTAAAACGCGTCAGCAAGTAAGCAAATACGTATTCACTTAGTTGAGTATTTTTAAAATTAGTTAGATTTTGTGTGTTTCTTCAGTATCCTGGTCGACGAAGCGTGTTAAAACGAAAACGTAGAATCGGTTAAAGCTGGTTCTGCGCCACAACTAGATGATGGGCTGGTAAAGAGTAGGGTCTGGGCTTATAACCTTCCTTTGGATGCCTTACGACCCACTTAAAACAGCTCAAATCTGTCCCTGGTGTCTGTAACATGTTTATGGTGTAAGGAAAAGTCAATATCATTATCATTATTAAAAACAAATAAAGCTGTCTCAGGTTTAGAAGTTATGTTTCATTTTGCTTACAATAAGGGTTTTCTAAATTTTTTTTTTTTAATATTAATTGTATAATTAAACAATATGCCTAATAAATTATATTTTTAGCGCAATACGAAAATTATAAATACTTGAGTTTCATAAACTATTAAATTAATTTTAAAACATTTGGGTTTTACGAATAGCTTAATTTTCAGTAAAACTGAAATGTGTATTTAAAAATTGTGTAAAAGTTAATAGAAACGTACAAAAACGTTAAATGCATCATTTAGAACATACGTTTGTAGGTGTGTGTTTGTCTATGTGATAGTATGAGTTTCCTCAAGTATTTTAAAATACTTAAAATATTTTCAGCTGTACACCTTTTACTCTTAGAAAGTACAAAAAAAGTACAAAACAAAATACTGTTTTGGCAAAAAAGTTTTGTTTTACATTTTTAAATTCATAATGTTTGTGTTTAGTGTTATATGCAATTTAAAGTATTGAAAAACAGATAAACATTTATTAAAAGTATGATTTCAAAGATGAAAGATTTGAAAATATTTACCTCATGGATAACTAAATAAGTTTAGTTATTCACATTAACTAATTTTTGTTTCAGAATCACAGAAAATCTTTACACGAAATGTTTAAAATAAATTAAACCTTGTTAATACGTTAACCTTGTTATGCTTGTAATAATTTCTTCTGAAGCAGATTACTTTGCTAGTGAAATGTAGAGTCTATATAAGGAATTAAGCAAAATGTTGTTTTGCTTGAAAGATTTTATTTATTTAAAATGAAAAAAAATAGATAATGATATTTGAAACTGTTGCGAATGGTTAAGTCAACCTAGCATGAATATATTATTATTTAGTATAGTGTATAAATCAAGTAAAGCCAGGCCAGAAGTTATAGTTTTGCTTTGTCCTAGTGAAGCCCAACAAACACCGAGAACGCTCTCCTCTCAGCCTTTATACAATTCAGAAACCACTGATTCCCGTCTGAAACAAATCATTATATGTAATACAAGAAACTCAATATATCACAGTACAGTAAAGATTTGAAAATGTACAGTCACTTTTATTTCAAAATTTTTAAAGTTAAATATATTTAGTTTCATTTTTCAATATTATTGCTTGTTTTTTGTAAAATATCATAGAATGCATCAAACATTGTTTGAATATATTTTTATAACAAACTTGGAATTGTATTTATAATCTAATAACATATCGAGGCATTTCCTTTACAGTACAATATAGCCTACTTTAATTAAAGCTTTAAAATAATTTTATTTCTATCTCCGAAGTGGCGTAGCAAATTTCTCATCCATCGAAGATATCTTGTTTGTAAAATAATAAAAATATTTTGATAAAGATGTTTAAAGAATAAAAAAGATAATAAATAATCCATTTAATTCGGCGTCTTACAAATACTCCTAGAGTAACTCTCTCCTATTACGAACCTTGCCTGTTTTTTATTGATGATGTTTAAACTGGTTATCTTGGATTAAAGACATTAGGTTAATTTGGTACGTCCACCTCTATCGAGCAGAATCAGCATGAACACAAAATACCAAGTACTCAAATTATAAGAGTAGTAAAGGCGAAACACGAATTATAAACTATTTTCCCAACTATAAGAATAGCACTTCTGTTTTATACTGTAAGAGAAAGCTGTATTTTACTTTCAGTATGTCAGAAAGGTGTTACAATATGTGATAAACAGTAGTTTTAGTGTTGAAATATATTAATAAACTATAGAGTACAGACCAAAAACTAACTATATGTATTTGTATTTCTATTTGTATTTGTAAATCGTTGAAAGTGAGGAACAAAATCTGCCTATAGTGTCATCTTGTGTCAAATCTACAAATATAAGTCTTTATCATATAGAATGCTTGGAAATCTTATTTATTATATTTTACAAAAGGTATTTCTTATATTTATAAATAAATGTTAAATACAAAATCATCATATTGGTTAACAACCACTCATTCAAACATCGAAACATTAATATATTGTTTGGAAAGGTTTTCTGATTGTCAAACAGAGCTAAAGTACTTTTCAAGGATGTGTGATAAAATAATTGAAATGGTTTAATTTTAAACTGCAAAGGTCTAACTATCTTGACAAATTACCCAGATAAAAAAAGATAGTAACTTATCGAGAGACAGTTTGATTATAGTTCACAAGTTATATTTATGGTAATGAACTAAAATTTGTTGACACAGAACTAAATACATCTTTATGGTATAATCTTTGCGTCCGGCACACGTGGGGTAACCCTTTACAAACAAAAAGGAAATAAGGTTTCCTTCTCATTGTGTAAAATTATAAACAATTAGGCAGAGCTGGACGGATGTATTTATGGGGTTGCGTGACTGGCTTGCGAAGATCAAGTTTACTGGAGGTAACGTATTAAAGAGAGAATTATCAGTTTGAGTTTTATTCCACTTACGTTCTGCGTCCATTATCTTTACTGATTCTAGCACAATATAAAAACTTCTAAAGAAACAAATTATTATAATTAAACAAATAAGGTAACGTAAATACACGAATTGTTAACGTTTGAAAAAAAATATATAACGTAATATATATTGTTAAACGGTAAGTTAACTAAGTATCATTAACATCCATACACGGTTCATTGTTCTTACTATAGTTTATTATTGGTAGATATATATATATATATATATATATATATATATATATATATATATATATATATACAGCCTGGTATGAAAACATTTACTTAGCAGTAAAAACGTTTAACCGATAAATGTCCATATTACTTTTGAATTCGCTGGGCAAATTTTATGCAATATTCCTCAAGGTTGTTATGATTCTAAATAAACTAGTACCACCGTTGTGCTGGGACTTCTATACTAACTTACATTTATAAGTACAATATGTAAATATATTTAGATATTGTGGTTACATAGCTATTATTTTCTTTTTCATTTGTCCAATACTGTTACTAAAATAAATATATTTTACATCATGTATTTCAATATCATATAAGTTTTGTAGTACTCATAATCTTTATTTTTTAAATGCAAACTATATTTTGAAAACTGTCCGCTTACCATTTCTTTAAAACGCATTTCACGCTAAAAATTGTTGTTAGACTGATATCAATAGGCAAAGATTATTTTTAGAGGAATTCAGAAATTCACGAATGTTGGGTATTTACCTAAATTTGATAACTAAATTCAGAGCATTTGGTATTTTTAGTTTTATATGTATAAAATGTAAATATATTTAGATAGTGTGGTTACTTAGCTATTATTTTCTTTCTCATTTATCTAATTCTGTTACTAATGGAAACAGTTTTTACATCATGTATTTCAATTTCATATAAGTTTTACAGTACTCTTATTCTTTTTCTGAAATGCAACCTATTTTTTGAAAACTTTTTTTTTCATAAGAGAAAATTTTTCTTTTAAAGAAAAACTTACATCAGCCTAAAAACTGTTATTCGACTGATTTCGATAGGGACTTGGACAGGGACTGGATGGGGAGCCAGGGACGAAACCAGAATTTTAATTTTAAGGGAAATCAGAAATTCTCCAAAGTTGTGTTGTTACAATCATTTGACAACTAAATTCGAAGCTCTTATACTTGTAAAAAGCCAACGTTTGCGCCTCCCCATATTTGTAGGAAGTAATAGAAAACAAACACAACACTATACATTGGCTAATATAAATTCGAACAAGATATATATATATAAACTCATATATACACGTACAAAATCCCATTCATAGACGAAAACCAATTTGTTCCTGTAGTAAAATGAAGGGCTCATTCCTTTCCTTTTGATGACGAAATTACATGAGAATATTTATGTATAAGGAAAATATATAGGCCTATATACTTAGGTCTACATATAATAATTACGGATTAAACCTATTTCTTATTATCTCAAGTGTTTATAACTTGTTATAAGAGAGTCTACATCTTGTCTACATTAAAATACTCTTCCCGAGTCAGTTTAAATGTAAAGGGATGTACTTTAGAGTTAAAGTAGAAAAGGAACACAATCTTTCGCCATTATATAGATTGTTTTCGGATGTAAGATGGAAAGCGTTTTAAGCTCAGACTTCAGACAGTCGTTCAAACCACTGGAGGTCTGTCGCTAAGGGAATATGTGTTTTTAGAGCAGAACGTACGAAGCTTGGTAGATCTGGAGAAGTGAATAGCGAGTAGAGAAGCACGTTTACAACTTACAACAGATATAATGAGTTGCTATCAATTACTCTAATTCTCTGGGGAATAAGCGATTGTATTCTGTTACACTGATAAATAAATATACAATAGATAATTTAAATTAAATTTTTGGACAATATTTTCTTACTTCCTCGTAAATAAAAAAAAAGAATTTACTTTAATGAAAGCCTTGTAGGATTAGGTGATTTATAATTTATACCCACTAAAATATTCATATATACCTATATTCTCTAGTAGACCTATAGTCTACATGCTGATCTTATAGTGTTCTCCCGTTCCTATATATTATTAGCTATCTTACCTAAGCATAGGCAAAGGTCCATACATAGTTTACACTTAGACGACACAACGAATGGTATAAAATATATCTCGAATTCTATGAATTCAAATCTCTTGGAAATTTGCAAAAACTGAACTATAAAGACAAAATTTATCATAATATAGTTTCTATATTTAAATACTTCTTCAGCTTCTATAAAGGTATGATAGAGGAAGAATTCATAGCTCACACGAAAACGTGGGAGTAAGAACAAATTCCAAGATTTAGACATCTGGTAAGTGTCCTGTAGTAAAGTAAGTGATCAGGTTATTTTACCCACACACTTGCCATAGTATTCCAACGTATTACGATTAGTAGCCTAATAGAATGAATATATCGCTGATAAACCTTATATTAACAATTTAATATCTACATTATTCTGATTATAGTTAATTCCCGGCGCCTTATAGGTCCAAAGCTACAAGTACAACATTCTACCGACCAGTATCTTGAGAACCCTCCCCTTACTGTTTGGTTTTATTATTGCTAGTTGTAGTATTACGTGCCTCACTCTTAAACTTAAATCTTTTTTTTAACTAATAGATTCTTAAAATACTTTTTATATAAAATTTTATATAAATAATTGAATATATTTTAAATGTTGTAAGCGTATATATATATATATATATATATATATATATATATATATATATTAAATATGGTGATATATTTTCTTGTAATATAGTTAATAAATTAAAAATAATTCAAAAACAAGAATACTTTTAATAAATATATTCATTAAAAGTATTCTTGTTTTGAAATATTTTTAATTTATTAATTATTATATATATACATATATATATATATATATATATATATATATACATATATATATATATATATATATATATATATATCGCAATATGTTTTCTTGTGTATTAGTAAAGAACAAAAGTCAAAATACAAATACAAGAATTATATTTGAATTTACAATTCAAAGCTTTTCGTTGAATTTTAATTGTTTAATATTCCTGATGATGTTGGTACTGTTAGCAAACGAAAAGCTTTGAATTGTAAATTCAAATATAATTCTTGTATTTGTATTTTGACTTTTGTTCTTTATGTATATATATATATATATATATATATATATATATATATATATATATATATATATATATATAATAACAAACCTAAGCCATCCACGTTGGAGGCCAATTTTATATAACGTACCTATGCCATCCACGTTGGAGGCCAATTTTATATAACGTACCTTCACTTAATGCTTCTCTTGGGATAATTTTTACTCTTAGGAAATTACATTAATAATCCAGCTACTTGCTTTTATAATTACAGATTTATTTATCCTGAGATCAATATTGCATTTACAGGTAGTTCATATAATTCTTTTAATAGCTCTAATATTTACCGATAGGCATCATGACTATTATTTTACCATTGATTTTTTTTAATAATTCTAAATTTACTTTCTTTAGCTATCTAAGGGCTTGTATAAGTTACTGGACTTGGTTTGATAAATTTTATATTTTAATTAACTATGACGTTCTTGGAATTTCTAAAGTTTAAAAGATTCTTAATGTTTATTGCTTTAAAGAGTTGGCTTTAAGTTAAAATAAAAGGATTGTTTATTACTTGCGTGGTTCCTTGTATTACTTCACTTGACACAAATTCACTTAGTAGGCCTAATACTTTCCTATCAATTTCACTTTTCTTAATTTCTCGAAATGCTTCTATTCCTTAACTGACTTTATTAATCACTCTCTTATTTTAATCTCAATTGTTTCCCTTTAATCTCCCTCTTTATACTTCACTTTCTATTTAATAATCTCCCTGGCTACCTTTAATCTCCCTCTATTAATCTCCCTTACTTTAAATTTCCACGTTACTTGTTTGAGTTTGATATTTCTTACTAAAAACTGAACATTACTTCTCCTCGAGTCCTACCACTTGACCCTTTCGAGTACTGAAAATTGACTGTCTTTCCTGACTATCCTCTTGGATCGTATCCGTTTGTGTTTCATCCTATCTTCAAATTTGATTGGCTCCCTTATGGCGCTCAAACTGTGGCCAGCCTATGAAATTCTGACACTTCCCTCACTTTCCTTTTTTGGCTTCGTGGGAATTTGTTGAACTTTCCCACAGGTGCTTGTGTTTTTCTGTATTCTCAGGGATTCCTAGTCTTAAATATCCCTGGTCCGTGGATGTCTAGGTAAAGCTTCTCTCCCATGAACGAGGCACGTCCTGGTTTACTTACAATGCACCCCTTTCGAATTATTTTTATTTATGATTTGCAGGTGTGTGCAGTAACTTATTTCGACCGATAGATGTGACAATAGACTAGCGCTAGCTAGGTACATTTCACAAGTTCAAATATTTTCTATCAGTTTCTTTAACATAATGAATTTCGTTACAATATATATATATATATTTATTTATATTTATATTTATATTTATTGTCCTCATTGCCTATATAATATTGCCTATCATTGTAACGTCGAACCAATGACTGAAAACTCACGTAATACCCTTTGTACTAAACGTGTTAAACTTATAATCCGCTTTCGTGTGTGCACTGGCGTTTAACAACGGATCCTAAATATTCCGATTGTTCTACAAACGCGTTACAAGCCCCGCCCAGTTCCAATTGTCAAGGGTTTGTGTATGTCTGGCCCAAATTATTTAAATTTTATCTCTAAATAAATACACTTCTATTTAAACTTAAAATTTACCTTATAAATATTAAATCGATATTAAAAATTTACTGTTAAAATAATTCGTGATTAATTTATTAAAAAATAATCTTAATTAATAAACTCTTTAATGAAAATTTCAGAATCACGTAAATTAATGGAGAACATTGAATAGCGTGTTGTGTATCAATAATTTACAATATTTGATACGTACTTCATTTTTTGTTCGTAATTGTCAAGTACAATCATTGGTTTTACTTTGTAATAAAAAAATGTAAAGCATTGCGTTGTATAAATAAAATAAATTATTTCTAAATAAGTAGATTAAAACTAGTTACAAAGTAAATCAAATATAAACCCCCCATTTTAATTATACTCAAAATGAGAATAAATGAAGCAAATACAGCTTTGATAGGAATTTTTCCAACAAAGTCATTATGGATTAAGCTGATTGGTTTGAAACTTTGAAACTTTCTAGTTCGAAATAAACATATAAATTTAATAAACAGTTGAATAATTATGGTTTGGTGAGAACTTGCAATAAACATTATGAAATGAACGTTTTTAATTTGTTACAACCAATTGCGAAGCAAAACTAATAAATTCAAGTTGACATAACTATAATTATCAATCCAGTTCCTAATTTGATTCTGAAGATATTATTCACTTCTTTGTTTGTATTGGACTTGTGTTGTATTTAGAATCGTGGTTTTTATTTAATCTTTAAAGAAATATTAAGCCATTTTGAAGCGATTTCCATTGAATTGTTTGTTTCCCCTGGCAATCTATTGGTGAAATATATTGCGTGAAGTTAAATATAACGTATTTGACTAGCTTCCGGTTTCGATATCCTTGGAAACAAATACCGCGCATTATCTTGCCGCGAGTAAACAAATTTAAACCCCGCATCGATCCATCCACGTCTCTTGCGAGAAGGGAGGTAATTTTTAAAATTGCAATATTCTGCCTCTCTTTGCTCCAAATAAAACTCTGGGTTTCTATAAACATATCTAACCTTCTGAGCCTCTCATTATTTTGGAACAATGTGTGGATGAAATTGTTGTATTTTAGCTCTTGTGGTTTCGCCGCCCTTTTCTTGTTATGCAGTTGCTGAAAGAGGATTCGGTTTTCGCGGCAGAGTATATAGATTCCATGAAGTTCTCATGGACTTATATATCCATGGTATAGGGGTTAAACTTTAAAATAATATTTATTTCGTATATTTAGGTATTACAGAGGATTATTATTATTAATAATAATGCTCACGCTGATTTGTGGTTAGTTATCATGAAACCGTTTCTTTGCTCTTTGTGAATTAACTCGGAATCCTTACCTAACAAAGCTGTAATGAGATTAGTAGTGTGAATGGTGATATGCTCATAGCTAACAGTTAGGCTTTCATTAGATGGCCATCAAGTGTGGTCAGAAAATGAAGGACAATGACTCAGTAAAATTGACGTCTGGGATTTTTGTGTGAGTGATAACTTAAATCATGAACTTGACAGGCAGTGTCTACAATGAAATGAAGAACGTATATATATATATATATATATATATATATATATATATATATATATATATATATATATATATATATATATAAAGAACATAAGTCAAAATACAAATACAAGAATTATAATTGAATTTACAATTCAAAGCTTTTCGTTGGCTAACAGTACCAACATCATCAGGAATATTAAACAGTTAAAATTAACATATGTGCAAATTAGATCAAATAAATAGCTATGCCAAATCAGTTACAAAGTTGTTAAATTTTTTTTTATTTTGCTGCCCAAAATTACAAACACTGAATATATTATCAAATTTAGATTTTACTTGTATTTGTTCATTTATCAACTCATTATTAGTATTATATTTATGTATTTCTAAAGCTTCATAAATATTCATTCTCAGGCCTTTATTAATTTATTTTACAAGTATCATATTATCTATATTAGGAAATAAATGATTATTATTAATACAATGACTAGCAAAATTTGATTTATAAATTTCTGGCTTTTTATATACTTTAAAACGCTCTTTATATCTATCTTTAAGTTTTTTCTTAGTTTGTCCTATATAAACTTTATTACAATAATCCCATTCTAATTTATATTCACCGTTTTTTTTATGCATATTAATAATATTATTATTATTCATTATATTTATTAATTTATTATTAGTATTATATGCGAATTTTATGTTGCTACCTTTAAACAATTTTGTGATATTTTTTACTTCATTACCAAAAAAATGTAAATGAAGTCCATATGACATTTTCATCATTATTTTTGTAAATTAGATTATTATTTTGTTTCTTTAAAATATTATAATTAAGTTTATCAACAGTTTTCTTTTTAAATATTTGCGATATATATATATATATATATATATATATATATATATATATATATATATATATATAATGTAAAATATCTTGTGTTTCCTATTGCAATTTCTACTATTAGTTCCCACCACTCTCCACAAACATATTTATTTAAATAGCTTGTTATAATTTTCAATCGTTAATAAAATAATCTTTATTCAATTACTCAAGCTCAAATGCATTTTTTTAAACTTGCAGTGGAGGACACATTATCTTATTACAGTTTTTAAATAATAATAGTTATTAAATTCAAGTTATTACTTTTATAAATTATTTTTGCATTTTATTTGCAACTTCATATTGTGATTCGGTCATATGTATGTACATATTTGCAATAACTGTACAAATTTATGAAACAACACTGAAAACACAGTAGTTCTTCGTTGACTTTAACAGGAATTGAATTTTTATCACTTGTTTAGTATAAACACCAATATTTACAAATTATGCTGCATAATGATGATACATAAGTTAAAAATGTATGATAACGCATTTAAACACTAAAACATGTCGGACAAAAACCTCTATTAGTTACAAAACATATTTATAAACGTTCTGTAAATAAATAATAATAAGCACATAAATTTTATTATACAAATTATATTATAATGTTGAAGGTTTCTTTTCATCGCAAATATACCATATTACTATCGATTCGGTTTTGATAATTAAATGGAGCCAGAAATTAGCTATTTTATCGACCTTTTTAAATTGATTTACCTAATGCTAAACACTAAACCCGACATCAAATCAAGCTAATTTAAAACCTATAGTTACAAGTAACCGAATATAATAATAAACGCTGCCATTAGGTTGCACAAACAAGTTTTACTTGATAAATACTGCGGGACATTCTTTATTTTTCACCTATGTTAACATAGATATTGTCTCTCTTATACGAATTGTGGTATTTAATAAAATATCCGTAAAAATCATTTAACAAACACAAAATAATATTGTTAAAAACAATAAAAAAACAGAAACGCAAAGAGAATTAATTTAACTATGACTAATCAGCTTATTTTCGTTTATAATAAAGTAATTTGGTTTGGCTATTGGATTTTTATTGCGTTTATATGTTTTATGTTTCATAGTTGTCAGAGAAAATGAATGACAAAATAATATATTTAAAATGTTTGAATAAAAGAATTGTAAAATAATGACTTCTATTTAGTAAGAACATTTTTGCTGCCTTGCTAAACATTTTCACTCTGTACTTCCATTGATAGAATTTCCTCTAGTAATTAAAACAACAGAAAATTTTTAAACAAAATATAAAGCGTTATTTAAAGGTCAGTAGACAAAGCGAACGCTGCAGTGTTATGTTTTCAATCCATCGACCAACATTGTTTTAATTGAAGCTAGTCATGCGTACAAGAGATATTCCAGTTTTTAAATTCCTCACGTTAGAATTGAGTTTCCAAATAAATAACATTTTAATAAATCAAGCTAAAGCATGAACGAAACCAATCAAATAAATACAATTACAAACGCAAATATAAATACAAATAAATAACACTTTATTAAATCCAACTAAAATATGAACAAAACCAATCAAATAAATACAAATAAGTAACACAAATATAAATACAAATAAATAAAACTTTATTAAATCCAAATAAAATATGAACAAAAGCAATCAAATAAATATAAACAAAAATATAATTACAAATAAATAACACTTTATTAAATCCAACTAAAATATGAACAAAACCAATCAAATAAATACAAATAAGTAACACAAATATAAATACAAATAAATAAAACTTTATTAAATCCAAATAAAATATGAACAAAACCAATCAAATAAATATAAACAAAAATATAAATATAAATAAATAACACTTTATTAAATCCAACTAAAATATGAACAAAACCACACAAATAAATATAAACACAAATATAAATACAAATAAATAACACTTTATTAAATCCAACTAAAATATGAAGAAAACCACACAATTAAATACAAATATAAATATAAATATAAATACAAATAAATAACACTTTATTCAATCCAACTAAAATATGAATAAACAAAATCAAATAAAAACAAATACAAACACAAATATAAATACAAATAAATACAACTTTATTAAATTCAACTAAAGTATGAACGAAACCAATCAAATAAATATAAACACAAATATAAATACAAATAAATAACGCTTTATTTAACCCAACTTAAGCATGAACAAAAACAATCAAATAAATACAAACATAAACACTAATATAATTACCACTATTATTACAAATAAATAAAAGTTAGCAAAAATTAAAGTAATTAGAGACATATCAATAAACATTGCAACAAATGTTACAAAGATATCCATCTTGACCGTATTTAAGAACAATGTTGACAGTTTTGTTCCACTTCGAACTACTGGAATCTGTTGATCCCAATAGATTCATAAAGCCTTCAAAAGCAATTTCATCTCATTATAATCATTTTCTTCAGCTTCGAAGTAAAATAATATAGTTGGACGTAGAGCCTAATATATATTTTAAAAAGATTGGTTGTATAATATGTGTCAACAACTCATATTTATAGTATCAAAAGTGAAGTAAGAAACATAAGGTAGAGCAGCCTTACTTGAACCATGCAGTGCTCAGGTAAAGTAATGTGGAAAGAACCACGCTTCATCCGTCATTATTACGCTACATTTGACCATGAAGTTTTTGTTGTCACTGGATGAGTCATACTCGGTTCGAAAACGCACACAGAGATTCTTAGTGCAATTGGGAATTGAACTCAGAATATTTAATTTCATAGGCGACTGCTCCAACCACTTGACCATGTATATATATATATATATATATATATATGAAGTTGATATATTACTATTGTAAGTAATGTTTCACCCTTAAGTGCAATGATTTTATCTTGTGTGATGTGGCGCCTTTCGGTAACTTGACCATTGTCGAATCACTGATTACTTTTTCTCAATTTTTCTGGTGTGGATGTTCGGTCTGTCGTGTTGGTACTTGTTGACGTCATACACGTTTCCTCTTGAGTCTTACGTATAATGTTTTTGAATAGTATGTCTTCTGTATATGTTGTTTGTAGATTCATTAAATGGTTGTGCATGTTTTAATAAATGTGGTATTTTTCTAGTGAGTTTAGTTCTATTGGGTTATTATTTATTTCAAGTATGGTTAGGTTATTTTCGTAATTTGTTATTTCATGTTTATGTGATATTAGGTGTGCTGCAACATTTGATACTTTTGAATTTTTGTTTTTGAATGCTTTGTATTGTTCTTCAAATCTTATTTTAAATGATCCGGTTGTTTTCCCTATGTAAAATGCGTTACATTTGTTACATGTAATTTTGTAAATTCTTGATAGGTTATGTTTTTCTGAATTTGTTTTGTGGTTTGTGTTATTAGGATATTTTATTATTTTGTTGTTCATAAAGTCAGTGCAACGGAAAATAAATGGATAACATAAAATATCAAGATCATGTATATATATATATATATATATATATATATATATATATATATATATATATATTCCTCTTATAGGAATTGTAACTACACTGCCTCTCTGGTTAATTTAACTCTCACTTTATCAAGTCATGCTCTTTGAACCCTTAAATGGAAAGTAACCATTCGATGATTTTTTCCTATCATATCTTATTCCATTTTAGTATATACGTAGTTACCGTGATATACAAATATCTTATAGTCTGTATTTTTATTTCTCTTTAATCGATTAGGTGTGTTACTTTATACCTCTAATATTTAAAGGTTTATCCCATTACTTTTCATTTTATACCATGGGCAAATTCCCATGGGAGGGTAATAATTGAATACAGAAATAGATATTTCTATAAAAATAAATGTATAACTAGAACTTTAAAATAATATTTACGCCCTTTTGTTCACCGTAGCGTGTAACATAATAAACATAAAGTCTAAATTTGACACAAAGCCAGGGAGATATAGTATTTGTATTTTACTCTTGTAAACGCTGAGAGACGCCTTTGCGGAGATGCAAGGTTTTGTCTCCAGCTTGATATAGTTTAGGCAGATAACCGCTTCACTTCTAAAGCGATTAATTATAAGCAATGAAGCAGTAATTTGAGATAGTACCTTTGTAAAATAGGGGTTGGGAAAATTTACTGTTAAATTATTTATAAGTTTTGTTTTTTACAAAAGTGCAGTACAGAAGTAAACTTTTTTATACAGGCTAATGACAGATTACAAACAATTAACTAATACATTTTTAACACTCAACGTTTTAAATTTCTTACCGAAATTCTTTTCAAGAGGTCGTTGTTATCAAACTAATATACAACATAGCTTACAATTAATAAAATTCATAACATTACATTAAATATAATAAAAATGAACAATACAAAACTCTTAATAAATATTTCGGAACGGAATTTCGCTAAGAGATTGGAAACGTTGAGTGGTAAAAAAATCATGAATTAATTGTTTGTGATCTATCATTAGACTATATGAACATTAACAGATATTAAATAAAAAAAGTAAAGTTATTAAAATAATGAATAGGTATATCTATATTATAATAATTGTTGCAAATTGTTTTTTTTATCACACCCATAAACCTATTACAAATTTTTTTATTGTATTTAAACAAGATACATACTTGATTTTTTGTGGTCGATTTTCGGAAGTTGTAGTTCTTCCGTTTTAAAATCTCACAACTTTCAAATAAAACCATTAAAGCTTTTCGCCATCTACAGTGCCGGCATATTCAAGAGCAAATGTACTCTAACAATAAACATAACTAACTTACATTAAACATACTCGTATAGCTACCGTTGCATAATCTAAAAATATTGTTGCCTTATTGTCTAGCATAGCCAGTATTTTGTATTATGCTTTGACTATTTATATTGTGTTGATTTGTGCATGTTTTATTAATTATTGTTTTTATAATTATATTTAAATATTTTTGTGAAACACAAATATATACATTCAAATCTTCATTATGTTTTATATTACCTTCATATACCTTTAATTTATAAAAAACTATGGTTTTATATATACTAAGATTTGCCAGAATCCATCTTTATATACAACACTTGTTGTTAAACTTGTTGATGATATTCGAATGTTACGCTCATATAATATGTCACTAGTTTGCAATTGTTATAAATTTATTTTTTATAAAATTATTATTGTCGACTGTTATTTTAATTAATTGGGTTAGGTTGGGGCGCCGCTTATCATTGATAACATAGAATAAATATTTATAATATTGATTCTCTAGAATGCACTGAAATAACATACAAGTTACTGGTTTCTAATTTAATTTAATTCATTTTCTTAAAAAGAAGCATAACTTTAATATTTTTTAGTCTAATTTAACTCTTTTTTAAAAATTTTAACTCTAATTTTGGCTTGTTCAATCTTATTCAACTACATAACCTAACTTATTAATAATTTCGTGTTTACTCTTAGGGTCGCTGTATTAGGTTCGTGTGACATTGAAGAAATATAGGCTTAAAATTTATAAATCATAGTTATGATTTGCTCAACAGTTATTGCTTTGATAATTTAATAAAAGAAAAACTTTTGGTTGGCTGATAAACAAAAACGTTTAATATTCAAAAGTTATTTTCAAGGTTTAATGAAAAGGAGGGTCACATATTTGTAGATCGTGGTCTTGAAGTTCCATCCCTTCCCTTTAATCACTATAGGCCTGGATTCCACAATTACTATTCCACAATTTTTCTTGATACTTTGATCACTCTGCTAACAACGCGTAGGTTGCTACTTAACATTCAGCTTCCAACGATTTAATTAATAATTCACTTTGTTAATTAATTCGTCGACCTTTTTTTTCATATATAAGCAGTATCAAAAGTAAGCTTGAAATTGAGAGCACGTAATTATTAGTTCTAGAAAATCAACTTATTTATATACCAAAGGAGATTCTTGTTTAAGTAGATTAAAATGTAATTTATAAGTTAATACAAAAGATTAGTGTTGCACAGTTATATATATATATATATATGGCTTTGTAACAAAAAAAAGAAAGACAAATAAAAGAGTCATTTTCTAAATCAAATAAGTTAAAGGTTTTCGTTGGTAAACAGTGCCAATATCTTCAGGAATAATCTAAAAATTATTCCTGATGATGTTTCCACTTTTTGCCAACGAAAAGCTTTGATTTTCATTATTCAATAAATGTTTCTTGTATTTGTATTGCTCTTTAGTTTATATATATACATATATATATATATATATATATATATATATATATGGCTCCATGTATGTATTAGGAAATTCTTTATATCTTTCATTTCATTTCTTTTTCATTTAACGTTCAACATTGAAGTTATAGAATAAGTAAAAGATCACACATTATAGAATGTGTACTAAACTCTATAAATTCAATTTCTATAACTTGAATTATTATCATTATTATTATTTTTAATCCTATTGTTGATTTTACAGGCGGTTTTAAAATTTCTAATTTTGAATTTTTGTGAATCTATTTATTTATTTCATAATGTGTTAAAGGAGTTCATAATAAATGATTATTATTTTATTATTATAGGTATACATTATATTATTTGTTTGCTTTTTTGTTTTGTTATTCTTAAGTATCTCTTTTTCTTTTATAATCATTTTCTACTCCTCTCGATATAGGCTATTTTATAATGCTCCTCATTACTCATAGTTATATCACGCACTCTGCGTAACACATTATACAGAGCGGCTATATCGTACGTGTTGGTACTATTTGTAAATCATGAGTTTAATATGATTGTGTAAAAAGCAATGATTTCCTCAAGAAAACGTATAAACTGTTTGTGTATGATGGAAACCTTAGACGGTTTTATGGCAGAGCGAGCAAAGGTAAACATTCGCTATCTTCCTGTATAAAAGGTCTCTAACGTCAAAATAACCACTCTCTCGTTATTACTGATTCTAGTTATAATTCCTATAACAAAGAAAGATTTAGGCTCAATGAGAGAATATATCAAATAACCCAAAAAATGGATACAATAAAAAAAATTATAGATAAATTAGAATTTAAAATATTAAATAAATTAAAACAACCTAAAATTTAACCACAAACAACAACCAAAATGGGCCACATTCACATATACAGGGTACAACATAAAAGGAATAACTAAAATACTAGAAAAATAATAATATTAACATAGCTTACAAAAACACAGGAAACATAATCAATAAAATAAACCAACCGGAAAAAATATGTTCCACACTTATTAACGGAAACTACAAAATCGCATGCCCATACTGTAACAAAATAAACATAGGCCAAACTAAAAAGAAATTAAAAGACAGATATGAAGAACTCCTCAATGCATACATCGAACCTGAAACTTATATATCAAACTTAGCTACACACGCCATCAAAAACAAACACCCATTCCCTACATTAGAAAATGTACACCTAATAAAAAATATACAAAAAGGCCTCAAAATGACAATCTCGGAACAACTGCTAATTTATAAACATGAAAATGATATCATAAACGAAGAAATACAAATAAAAAAACGATAAGTTATTCAACCTAATAGACAAAATTAACTGCAAGACAAACTTAAAAGACTCGCATAGTGCAGTGAATCCGAAAATAGAACAATAACGGTACACCACATCTTGTGACAACGGAAATTCCACACAGATCGCAGTCTACTACAACCCCCGGTCAGTGGTGACCGATGATGGAGATACTGCCAATCTTTGAAAGTTAACTCATATAAATACCAAGTAAGATTCTTGTTTAAGTACATATAGCGAAAGTGATAAGTGAATACAAGAAAAACAGTGTTGCAAACCCTAGAAATATATATATATATATATATATATATATATATATATATATATATATATATATAGAGATAGAGAGAGAGAGAGAGAGAAACATATATGGCAAACCACCAATCTATACAGGGTGCTAATTTCTTTGTATATACACTGCCGAAGCAAATATGTATGTTCAATGCGTAATACGGATTACAGATAAAACTAAGTTTAATTTATCCCTAAATTTTAGTGACGAAATAAAATTTGAAAAAAGTGTATAAACACTAAGTCTTATGTTCAAGAATCTATTTGTTGGAATAAAAAGTATTTTAATAACGATTGAAAATCCACATGATATATAAATAAGGAGAGTGTGAACAGTTAGAAGGAATTGAAAAATGAACAGGATATCAGTTCTAATTATCAACTAAAATACTGACATTTTCGTTATAAATGAAAGGACGCAAAGAACAGTTATAAAGTTAGATCACATTCTTATAATTCGTACATTCATTTAACAGTATTCTATATAGTTCTCATTTTTTTATTTTATTAGTTATTTTTTTAAATTCAAGTATATAACAAACGTAATTCCAAACCTCCATTTTAGTACTATCCGGTGAAGATTTAGTTATTTCAAGTTGCATAAAATATTATATTTGAACAATATTTCAATTTAAACCATTTGCACTCTATTTAATATAATTTATATAAATTTTACCATGATAAGTTTTTGACAAATCAGACCACGAATCTGACAAATGACATATAATGAATGTCATATATATTATTATGTTATTCCAATTAATCCTATTATTTTACGATTTATGTATTTATTCAGTTTAGAAACTACCTTGTTTATTTTGTATTAGTTTACCACATTACCTTGTACATTATATTATTTACTCTTCATTTACTCTGTTTTTCTGAGAATGTAATACAAGCGGTCAGAGATGGGAAGCCATTTCATGTTAATAGTTTCATATTTCATTGCTCTTCTGGCTTTCTCGCTGTCAGTATTTATAAGAAGCTTACGTGATATAATATGATTTATCCAAGTGAGCAATGAACCATAAAATAAAGAAAGGGGAGACTGTATTGAAGGAAGTATTTGACATGTTTGTTAGTTTCGAACTTTCTAGTCACTGACATTCGGTAACGTGATTTATTTCCCCAACCAAGTAAAAAAGTTTGGAAGTGGTTTGGGCGAGCCTTTCTATAAAGTTGCTGCACTAAAAGCTAACATTTTAAATTTTACCTAAGTGTAGATGAGTCCTTCCTTTAAGTTTGTAGGGTTGATTATATAACAGGTGTTTAATTTTAGATTTATAAAATGACATCAAAATTCAATTTTCAGGAATTATCGCTTATCATATGGGCATATATAAATATTTTGAAATAAAGTTATTAAATATTGAATATTTCATTATTATTTTCGATGTTGGTGGAAGTTCTATAAGTAATAGTTATTTGTATGGTTTGACAAAATATTTAAAAACACTCTAATAATAAATTAATTGCTTTCAACAAGCTATCAGGTGCTAATTACTAATTAGTACGTTTATGTTGCTATCAGTGATAAATGTTGTCAAACGTGTTTTACAGTGTAAGTGCAATATACACACACACACACAAATACGCACACACGCACGCGCACACACACACACACACACACACACATACACACACACACACTACACACACACACACACACACACACACACACACACACACACACACACACACACACACACACACACACACACACACACACACACACACACACACACACACATATTCACACATACACACACACACACACACACACACACACACACACACACACACACACACACACACACACACACACACACACACACACACACACACATATTCACACATACATACAACCACACACACACACACACACACACACACACACACACACACACACACACACACACACACACACACACACACACACACACACACACACATTATTTGATTGGTTTTCCACATTACATAGTAAACTATATTATTTAAACTTTAAAGAAATTTGTTTATTTGTTCTAATAACATTACTGACCTTTTTAGTGGCACTCTGTAGATTTCAGTCCGTAAAAATGAATCATCTTTAGAAAATGTGTTCCCGGTAGAGTAATACAATAGATCAGACATGACAAGCTATTTGACATTGATAGTTTCATTTTTCATTGCTCTTCTGGCTTTCTCTCTGTCATTTTTGTTAGATTCGACCCTTCTATTCACTGATTATCGGTCCAGGGATTTATTACTCCAACTAAGTAAAAAAGGTTGGAAGTTGTTTGGGCGAGACCTTCTATAGAGTTGCTGATTTAAAAGTCAACACTTAAATTTTACCTTTATGAAGTTTAGACCTTCCACCAAGTTCGTAGGGTTAAATGTATGACCGGTGTTAAAAGTTAAATTTATAAAAATATATGAATGTTTATTGGTCCAATAATTATTGTTGTATCAAACCCTTTATTAAACAGGTTAATGAATATATTGGTTAATAAATACATTAAAAGTATTTTTGGAACATAATTACATTACAGTGAGTAATACAGTACATATATATTAAATTTCCATTGTCTTAAAAAGGATGTCCTACATTTACATCCTTTGATGTGTAAAAATTGCACAATTTAAGATACTACATTTTCTGAAAATATTCCTAGATAACATACAAAATAAATTAGCTTCTATGAAATAAACAATACTAACAAAATTATCTGCTCATTTTTTGTTATTTTAGAGTTTATTGTTTAGTCACTACTTGAAGAAATTATATGCTATGAACTTTGTGTAGCATAAACCAATGAATGCAAATTAATTCCAATAAAATAGAGTTTATTTTTACTTTGCTTCCTCATTAACTTCTAAATAAATAACCAAATCAAAACAAATAAATCCGATTTCAAATATAAATAAATATGAGGCAAATAAAATATAGTGACTAAAATACTAAACAAACATATTTATTTTTATTGTATAGTTCCTAATTTCCTTAATATATATATATATATATATATATATATATATATATATATATATATATATATATATATATATAACCAAATGTTTTTCTACATTTGATACACTTTCTCTATATATATCTCATGTTTATTCATTGTTTTGGATTTATTTATTAATTAGTAATTTTAACTTAATTTACCTTAAACAGTACTTATTGACGGCCTTAATAAAAGCACAAATGCTTATTCCAGGATCTTATTAAATAATTACCATCTATCTGCGTGTTTGTCCCACAATTATAATATAAATTTTGTTCCACTTTTTTCAGAGCAATTAGTATTCACGCAACGTAAAGAACGTTTGTATACATTTATTTTCGTAAACTTAATTAACGTCCAACTGAAATATAGCAAGAGCAGCCTAAATGTGTTTTTAAAAGTCAAACCAGATGTGACTGATATGCTTTGGCCTGATACGCGGAGAAATATCTCCGACACGGAGAAGCCAAGTCAATGGGCTAAGGCTCATTCCCCGCCTGATATACTGTAATTAGCAGATTCAATCTTTCCCCTGTAATTGAATTATTAATTAACGATTAATAATAACTTATCTAAAATGTTCGATATAATTCAAACCAAATAATATTATTTTATTGTTCTGAAGATTTTAATATTTAAAGAAAAAAAAATAATTTCTGTTGCTGAGATAAGAGTAACTTTATCCATACGATAACCCCAGCCTAAAATATAATTTTACAAAATGTCTTTAACGTAATCTTCCCATGTGTAACTAACGCGTGGTAATGTGCTAGCTGCTCAAACTAGAGAATATGGTTGCATATAGTCCTTTATATTCTTACGTATGTTCTTATGTATGAATTTATAGGAATGTAATAATTTATTAAAACATAACATTATATTTCTATGATATTAATGTCTACAATCCGGCTATACTAGTTATGATATACAATATATATATATATATATATATATATATATATATATATATATATATATATATATATATATATATATTTATATATATATATATATATATATTATATATGTATATATATATATGTGTGTGTGTGTGTGTGTGTGTGTGTGTGTGTGTGTGTGTGTGTGTGTGTGTGTGTGTGTGAGTGTGTGTGTGTGTGCGCGCGCGTGTGTGAGTGTGTCAACTTACCTCTAAGGCTGTGTGTCTGGTTTGCATCTCTATATTTTGGAATATCTGCACCTTTTGATTACCTTATAGCAAAATTATTCCTTTAGGGAAATATAATTACTTTGAAATATGAAACTTGTTCCTTCACCTACTGAAAAGCAACATAATTTTAAAATGGATCTATTTACCAAAACCTTTTTTGTCTAGTGTAAAAAAACATTCTTCGTACAACAAAATATGGAGATCCTTTGTTATATAAATATCTGCTAAAAACAAAGGGTTATTTATGGTGTATTTCTCTATTGCCATAACTCAAGTATAACTTGTATCTCTGATTGCTAGGAAGTATATTTAATGGAAGGTTCTGGAAGTCAACGGATCTTGCATATTTATCTCTAACGCTTTTTCCAAAAGGGTTGACTTATAATTAAATAGATTTCATTAAGGCACGGAAGAACGACGCTTCTGCAATGCGGTTTCCAAGTTCATGAATATTCAAGAACTACGCGTTCTTGTTTTGAAACTAAATTGAGATAAATAACAGCCCAAGACAATAACGCAACACTTGTATGGCTTGAAAAAAGAATTATGTTTATATTAATGAATGTTCACTATATTATTTGTGGTTCTTAAATTGTATGTCTTAGAGAAGGTGGGTAAACGTCATCTGATAGATTTGAGATTTTAACGTCTGCAAAGACTGGATGGTGTACGTTGTTTCTAATTTTAAAAAATTAATGGAATGAAGTGGGTAAAAATTCTATAATGATGAACGTTTGCTTTTCTGGCCAGTAATTCCTAACCAAACTCTATATGTTAGTATTTACTTTTTATTTATAAAATATATTGAAGGAGTTATTGTAAGTGGGGCAGTAGTTCTCTAAGTATTATGTGATAATAGGCAACAAAATGTAATTTTGATTTAAATTACTTGACCGTATAGTTTTATCTCCATTTGCGGGGTCATAGATTGAGAAAACGTAGTCATCGTTTGATAGAAGAGTGAGTTTAACGCCAGCACGGGTCGGTGTACGATATTTCAATTAGAAACATTGATGGAATTAAAGACACATTTCTATGAAGGATGAGCGTTTTCCTAACCGACCTCTACTCATTTGTAAAAGAATTAAATTACATATTTTTATTTCTCAATTTATTTGTATAATTTATTATACCTAGAATCATAGTTATCGAGCTATTTATATGTTAAACAGGTAAAAAAAATATATATAATTTTGATTAAAAACACGCAGCTAATTATCTATAGAATGTTTCCTGAATTATTTCTGTGTTTTTAACTGTTTATGTTTTATTCACAAATAAATATATAACATTGCGAGTTTAATTCACTACATTAAATTACTCTTTTACTTTCATACTGAACAAAATAAATATTGTATCAACACATTACACAGCTTTTACATAATGTACAACAAAACCACAATGTTTACTAAATAAAATCCCGTAAAGAAAAGTTCTAGTAATTTATCAATTGAATAGGAGCTTTATTGGATGTTAAACCTTATTTGCTTAGACAATGTATCGAAAAACTAGGGTCATATTTTTTTGCTACACTAAGACGCGTCGTGTGTAGTAACTCGCTTCTTGAGAGAGCTTGGGATGAATGGCTTTTTTTTAGTAAACGATGACGACTTGATATTCTAGTACTGCTGATGATGTGCAGTTAATAATGCTTTGAACGCAGATCCAAAGGCTTAGTACTCTCATGTCGGCGCACGGACACCCCTAGGAGGCCGAAGAGCTGAAAGGTTCTTGTGTTTGCTGGAGTCACTCGAAGTGATTAACTGTAAATTGGCTACCTCCTCCTTTACGCTTTTAATATTAATGCTCCTGCTTATTTCAGACCCCTTATTTATGGAGCCCTAACTGTGGATATTATCTTTTTGATTTAGAGGTTTTAATAATAGCAGTTTGCTACTCAGGGTGGATACTAATTGTAGCAGATATTTATAGTAGGTTTTTAAAAGGAGAGAGATGTCTTTTCTGGGCCATTACAATCCTCTGCCTACACTTACATAAGACAGAACTACACTGGAGCACGTCTCCTACGATTCTAGCTCGAGACCACCCTCCCATGGATACTAGCTCTTACTTGTGGCTCCTGCCCAGGGGAAATTCGTTAGGCTCAGATGTAGGGAATTGTTCCACGATCTGTAATAAGAGTATGTAAGAAACGTTTTGGCCATACTATAAGACTTAGACTGGTGACTTAGACTGCTTGAACATTCCTCTTTCAACTGCTCTTCTAGAAATGCTCGGGACAAACAGAATCAACCGAACAGGTAGGTCCGAATACCTACGCTCAAATAATTTCGATTCAATTTTCAAACTGTGTTCATAGATATGAAACTAATAGTTTACGGAATTTCTATTCAGAAAAATGTTTTTTTAAAATAAACTATTATTATATAAGATTCTTGTAATAAACATTTTTTGTATAGATGATACATGTATTCAAGAAAATAAAGTAGGCTTATAAACACACACACACAGACACACAAACTCCTTATATTCCTTTACCAATGTTTAGTTGCATAATCTATGAATATGCTGAAATTAAAATTCTGTAATCTGTTATCAAAATGATATTTACCATGTTTGTATATATACATACACACACACACAAACACACACACACACAAACATACATACATATATATATATATATATATATATATATATATTTATTTATTTACAGTCAAAGCATATTATTTTAGTAATTAATTATCAGAGACTATTAGCCATTTTGGTATTTATGAGACCTAGAAGTCAAAAACTTCAAATCGATAACAATCGGTAGAACTATGTAGAAAGGTTAAAGTAAAAAATTGAGTAAGCTACTATTAAAATAATATATAGTACTATCAGAGTACCCGTCCTTTGTACGGTGGTTGAAGAATATTTGTATTGCCTTAATTTGTGTTTGTATTTTGGTTGAATTTAATTTACTGAAATTAATAACCAATAAATGTATCAAACTATAGTTTATAAAATATTATAGCGTTGAAAAACAAAGAGAAAAAAGAAAAAGAATTGTAAACATAACATTTGTAAAGTATAACTAACCTTGAAAGATGAATAACAACAATAATTTACTATCACCTGTTTAATTGTGTTTATAAGTTACGTTTACTGTTATCAGCTGTTCAAGCCAAGTATATAATCAATTATACATAATTGAGTGGCCAGTTGGGCGGTCCCCTGATGGAGTTTCAAAATAAAAATAGGACTATGAGTTAACCAGGAACTATAAGAATGTTCATGTAAAATATCAGTTCAATGGGTCCAGTAGTTTTTGCGTCAGTAAAACACACACCAACACCCAGACAACATTATACTTTTATATAATAGTATAGATTTATTTATAATCCTATAAGAATAACTTCAAAGTTGATCAGATAAGATATTTACTATTTAAAGATGGGGATTTGTAAAAAACTTCCCAGGATCTTATTCTGTAGATAAAGAATATCCTGTGTTAGGTAGAAACTATATAACTGAGTGCAAACAAGTTTGTTATATGCAATTAAAACTAGGGATGGGCCGATTCCGATTCTCGATTCCAGGAATCGTCCATTATAGGTGGTATCGAGGAATCGTCGATACTCGATTTTTCATTCATAAAAGTGTCGATTCCGATTCTTATTTTGTTAACTATTAAAATATGCATGTGGAGTAATTTATTACCAAACAAAATTTATTATATTAGTGTGGAAAAATAATTAATTACCAACTATGTCTTATTTATGTATTAGTTGATTTGAATGAATTAAATGATTAAAGTAAACGAAAATATTATTATTTATGAAGCAACAGCAATAAAGATCGTAACCATTTCTGGTCGTTTGACATCGCTCGTCTCTCTCTCTCACTAGAGTGGGTTCGATACTCTCTTTTGCTCTCTCTCCCCCACGTGTCTTACTGCCACTGATTTATAGATGTCAGAACAAAACACAAAAAAGTACAGTAAAAACTCGATTAACCGTCACCGTCGGAACCGTGGCCATGACGGTTGAGCGAATAGACGGATAACAGAAACACTGTATTATTCCTTCGAAACTTAACCTTAATAAATTATATTATAGACAGATATCACTCTCACGGTTGAAGGTTTTGTGTAGCCTATTACATTAAAACGGAACTTTTAAAAGGTTTTGCCATATGGCCAAGATGTTAACTAAATTAATTATTAGAGAACTAGCATTATTAATATAACTTGAAAGAATCGAGTAAAGAATCGAGAATCGAAAGGAAAATTTTAGAATCGGAATCGAAAATTTTAGGAATCGGCCCATCCCTAATTAAAACAAATGGGAACTCCTCCGTAAGTGTCATACAGAGCTAAATAACAAAAGTCAACATTAGTATGATCCAAAATCTGGGAACTAAACAAAAACTAATAATTAAATTTGAAGTTTCAAAAGGCCACACAAAGAGCTCAACTAGAAAAGTGCAATGAATAATACTTGATAGACGAGCTGAACAAAGTTATGGTTTTCAGTTATGTAGTACTGAAGATTAGTATTAGTTTGCACGTTAATATTTCACTGAAGTTGGATTTAATTTAATTATTTTGATAAAATATATTTAATACTCCAAATTAAAAGCTGGTCCTGGAGCTACGTCTTTATTTGTAAAGTCTAAAGTTTGCTCTTTTAATACAATAATTGTATATCCTTTGCACTCTAAACATTGTTAATAACAAAAAAGAGAGTTTATTTGATTTATTTTACAACCATCATAAAATCACTTTATAGTGCAATAAACGGGCGTAAATTACTTTTCCGTGTTTTTTGATAACGTGTTTCCCTCAGTTGTCTAATATGATTATTTAGCGCCCTTCAGGGATAGAAAAAAACATTTATTTCAATTTATATTTAATAGTATAAGTGAATTTAGAGCTGTATTTTTCCATGTGCGTGTGTACATATATATATTGTTAAGATTTGCAGTCGTCATTTTTTTCATTTATTCAAGTTCAAATTCATTTTACAACTACATTTAAACTTGTAGTGCATGGCAATTGATGCGAATATTTTTTTGAATATATATTCATTAATATAGTCTCTGCTCGACTCTCGTGGAGTGCGGATGTTTGTGAGTGGAGCAGATAAGAGATGGAAGAGATAAGGCTTGTGCTATATGTTTGGACTGGCTTTATTGCAGCTAAGTTTAGATAATAGGTCTAATAATGCAAACTTTATTCGTTGAGTAATGTTATAGACGCATATTGTTCTGCATTAAATTCTGGCGAGCAAATATAAGTTAATTTATAAGTTTTATTTAAAATTAATGAACAATCTTGGACAAATTATGTTTAGTAATAATTTTATATGACCGGACATAGTGCTGATAAAGCACAAACATTTTATTCTGTGACACGGCTAGTAACCGTATATATGCTAGCCTTAGTAATAAGATCCTTATGAATAATTTTCAAGCGCAGCAACGAATGACGGCGACTCAGCCAATCAGTCAAGACCCGACAATGCTTGTGCAGAATACATCTATGACGCAGGCACTTGTGCCGATGAATCAATCAATAGGCCCACATATGTCCCCAGAACAACAGCTCCACGCTCTTCAAGAGCAAGTTAACTTCCTAGTGAGCCAAGTGAAAACACTAGAGAATCAATTAATGCAGGCTAATAATGTAATTGCAACACTGCAAGGGGAAAATCAAAATAAAGACTTCAGCCTACGCGCTGTAAGTACCCAACTAAGTGTGGAACGTAATCCAGCCCAGGTTAAAGAACGCTCCGGGCCCTTACTCTCCCTTTAAGTATCCTACATGGGATGAAGAAGAGGAAATGGTAGAAGGAGAAACAGAGTGGATACTTAACGAAAACAGAAAAAGAACCAAGTCTGCCACCCCAAAGAAAAATTACAATAATAAAGACCAAACCCAACAGAAAAAAACCACCAAAGCAGTTAAACCACCACCAGTGATCATCTGCACTGACAGCATATCCTTACTGAACAAAGCCTTATATGGCATCAACCATAAACTTATGTGCATGAGTGACAATAAAGTGAAAATAAATGTTGATAACAGTGATGACTATAGAAAAGTGACAGAGATAATGAAACTGGAAGGATTTGAATGGTACTCTTTCGAAAATAAGCAAGAAAGGTGCATTAAAGTGATGGCGAGAAACCTACATGTCTCAACAAGGGAAAACGGTATCAAAAGTGATCTCTTGGATCAAGGATTTGAAATCTGTGATGTTAAGCAAAAATTTAGGGTCACTAGAGATGAAGAAGGTGAGAAGCAATATAAAAAACTTCCTCTCTTCATGCTAACTTTTAGTCCCAGAACTGAAATGAAAAGGATTTATGAAATCAGATACATCTGTAACATGAAGATCTCAATTGAAGCGTTGAGAATAAATAAAATGATTCCTCAGTGCAAGAGATGCCAAGGGTTCGGGCACACACAAAACCTCTGTAACAAAACTCACAGATGTGTTAAATGTGCAGGCAAGCACCCTACTTTAGATTGTACGAAACCTAGAAATGTAGAAGCCAAATGTGCTAACTGTGGAAGTAACCACCCGGCCAACTACAGGGGATGTGAAGTACCAATCAAACTCCAACAAATGCGTGAAAAGCTCATCAAAAAACCAGTACACACTGAAACAGCAGGAAACGCGGCAAAGAAACAGAAACTGACAGACCCAAGAACTGCCAAAACCTGACTTATGCCCAAGCACTGAGCAGCAACAGACAAAGTACAAATGAGCAAAACATCACTACTAATCAAAACACCAACAGCAATGAGGTGCTGAGTATGATGAAAAGCATGATGCAGAAGTTTGAGACCTTAGAGAGATCAAACAGAACGCTATCAAACAAATTAAATGCCCTCGGGAGTAAGATTCCAGCTAATAAAAAACAAATCCAAAAAATAAGTATGGATCTTACAAACATACGTATTGGTACCTGGAATTCTAAACAGCAAAGAAGAATTCTCACTCTACCTTTATGAAAATAAAATTGACATCTGTTTCATCTCAGAGACTCATCTCTCTAACCAACAATACATTAAAATAAATGGATATAATACCCACCATACCACTCACCCAGACAATCGGGCACATGGAGGAAGTGCAATCTTCATCAAAAACAATCTGAAGTACAATGAAGATCTCAACATTCGAAAAGAGGAAGCTCAGTTGACTGTGTTAAGCATTTCGTCAATGAAACAAAACTTCAAAGTCGGAGCAGTCTACTTCCCCCTGAAACATAACATAAAAGAAGACGATTACACAATGATAATCCGACATCTAGGAGAGAGATTCGTCCTTGGAGGCGATTTTAACGCCAAACATTCTCTATGGGGTTCCCGATTGGATAATACAAAAGGGAGAGAACTTAAAAATGCAATAGAAAAAACTGGATGTAAAGTACATTCAACTGGGAAACCGACCTACTGGCCTACAGACAGAAACAAGACCCCAGACGTTCTGGATTTTTTCATAACCAGAAAATTTGCGGCAAATTTCATTACCTTGGAGGACAGCTATGACTTGGACTCGGATCACTCATCGATCATCATGCCATTGAGCGAAACTATCATCAAAAAGCCAGCGAAACCGACTTTATGCAATAAAACTACGGATTGGGAAAGTTTTAAATTACAACTGGATCAGGGAATTACCCTCGACATTGACCTGTCTACTGGGGATCATCTTGACGAGGCGGTGACAAAATTTGCCAGTCTTATTCAACAAGCAGTGTGGGATAACACTAGAACAATTACTCATAAAACACCTGGATACAACTACCCTATGGAAGTAAGAAACCTAGTAAAGAACAAAAGAAGAACCAGGCAAAAATGCAGCGTACAAGAGATCCCGTCATTAAAAATCATCTCAATAGAGAATTCCAACAAATCAAAAGATTGATCCACCAACTGAGAGAAGACTCTGCAAACTCCTTCCTCGAGAATCTGTCTGCAGACAAAAACACTAACTATTCCCTCTGGAAAACAACGAGAAGACTGAAAAGGAAAATCCATCATGTAACACCCATCCTGAAAGAGAACAATGAATGGGCAAGATCGGACCAAGAAAAAGCTAACATGTTTGGAGATCATCTTGAAAACATCTTCAAGCCGAATGAAGCCACGAATGAAGAAGAACTTCACCTAAACACTAATAATCAGTCTAAAATTATTAAAAAAGTGACATTAAAAGAGCTTAAACGAGAACTAAAATACAACTTGAACCCGAAGAAAGCACCAGGATACGATTTAATCACAGGACTAGTGCTGAAAAAACTGACAACAAAAGGACTAAAAATGTTTTTATTATTAATTAATGCGTCCCTTAGACTTATGCACGTCCCTGCAACATGGAAAGTGGCGGAGATGATCATGATCCTGAAACCCGGCAAAACAGCAACAGAGGTCAAGTCGTCCAGGCCGATATCACTTCTACCCATAATGTCAAAACTCTTTGAAAAGCTGCTTCTCAACAGGCTTAAACCTATCATCGTGGAAAAGAACTTACTGCCCGACCATCAATTTGGATTCAGGGGAAGCCACTCTACGGTGGAACAGGTGCATCGACTAATTGACATCATTGAAAAAGCACTGGAAGGTGAGGAGGTCTGCTCGATTGTCTTCCTGGATGTTTTACAAGCCTTCGATAAAGTTTGGCATGAAGGCTTGATTCACAAACTCAACATGTTTCTGCCAGCCCAGTTTGTGAATCTACTGAAATCGTACATATCGAACAGACTGTTTCGAGTAAGCCACGAATCTACGTATTCTGACTTCAAGGAAATACAAGCTGGAGTCCCACAAGGCAGCGTATTGGGACCAATCCTGTACTTGCTGTACACCAGTGATCTTCCGCAAACAGCCAAGATCTTCACGGCCACTTTCGCAGACGACACAGCAAACGCAGCGACAGCGAAAACCGTTCAAGAATCGACAACACGCTTACAAAGATCAAACGATTCAGTTGAGGCTTGGACCAAGAAATGGCGCATCAAACTCAACGACCAGAAGGCAGTCCATGTGAACTTTACAAACAAGAGGATCCCAAACCCTCAGAGGCTCGAAATGAATGGAAGTGTTATCCCATATCATGATTCAGCTAAATATCTCGGCATGAATCTTGATGCAAAAGCCAAATGGGTCGAGCATGTCAAAATAAAACTCACAGAACTCCAGACTCGCTACAGGCAAATGTATTGGCTACTCGGTCGAAATTCACGGGTATCAATATACAACAAGCTATTGGTATATAACCAAATCCTCAAACCGGTTTGGACGTATGGTATACAGCTTTGGGGCTGTGCCAGCAAATGTCACATACAAGGGATACAACGCTTCCAGAACAAAGTACTAAGAAACATCGCCAACGCTCCTTGGTATGTGCGTAACAGTGACTTGCATTGCGATCTTGGTGTACCCATGGTCGAGGAAGTCATAAAACAGAACGCCATCAAACACGTAAATCGGCTGACTCAACACGAAAATCCTGAGGCACTGAGACTTCTCGACAACAACCACCTGACAAGACGACTCAAAAGGACAAAACCATTTGAACTCGTTGAACGAGTCGTTGAGTGACAACAATGCTCTTCCTCACGCCGGTTGGCTTCCAACATCAAACAAGATACAATAGTAATCAATGGATTCTTTGTAATAAAAGCTAAAATCTAATTATCAAATGTAAATTAATGGTTGGTCAGAAATGACCAGTTAAAAAAAAAAAAAAAAAAAAAAAAAAAAAAATATATATATATATATATATATATATATATATATATATATATATTCATTAATTATAATCCAAAATATTTTTGGATTCACAATGAATGACTTCATTTTTAAAATCCAGCACTTTGGCATTGAGCATACTTTCTTATAACTAGAAATGTATTTCTCGAAGATTGCAGCGTATAAGAATTTTTTACCGCCAAATGGTTGTCGTCGAAACCTCTTGTACAACCTTACATTGTTGCCATGGCTACCACACAATATCGCAGACATTTCTCTAGTAAATAAAAATGCATTAAAACAATAAACTAAACAAAGTAAATGGATTAACGTTACAGAACCTTGTTTCATAACCGCGAAAACAAGGAATTTACTTTAATTTCTTTCATGTTACTTGTAATACAATATGTTTCCTAACAATATATATATATATATATATAATAATAATAAATAAATTAAACATATTTCATAAACAAGAAAACTTTTAATGAATATATTTATTCAAAGCTTTTCTCCAATAAAATAGTATCAACATCTTAGGAATACTCATAAACATATGGTCGTTTGTAACACATATGATATAATTTTGTAAAAATATTTTATTAGATAATTATTTTCCTGACGATGCTGGTACTATTTTATTGGCGAAAAGCTTTGAATAAATATATTTATTAAAAGTATTCTTGTTTTTGAAATATTTTTAATTTATTATGTATATTACAAGAAAGGTATCACCATATTTAATATATTATATATATATATATATATATATATATATATATATATATGTATATATATGTTTATATGAATATATATATATATATATATATATATATATGTTTATATGAATATATATATATATATATATATATATATATATATATATATATGTTTATATGAATATATATATATATATATATATATATATATATATATATCAGATACCGTGATAATGTGTCAGATAGCGTTATATTATTGTATAAGTGAATGTTTTTGAATTGTGTGTTTAAACTGGGTCTCGGAGGGACGTCATACACTTGAGGCTAGTCCGCGCTTTGATTGTGTGGTTACATTTAGATTACTCTTTAAAAATAATATCTACTAGTGTAACAGCTCCGGAAGTTATCAAGTGAACAGGATTGTAAGCATGTTAGATCATGATATACCTAACTCCAAGAAACTAGTGTCTGAAAAAAATTCAAATAATATGTTACATTACATTGTTGCTAATAAAACTAAATCATTTATTAAAAAAAACTGTAAAAGATACATTACGTAGCATTAGGTATAGTTTTTACTTTCAATTAACTAATATATTCCACAATAATATGAAAAATACC
>JBAIZL010000002.1:126276032-126283532 GCA_036971475.1 Prosapia bicincta | reverse complement strand
GAGTAAATGCTGGCTCACAATACGTTTGGTTACGTAGGTGCCTTTTTACAGTTTATACAATTTATATTAATAGAGAAGGTATACAATTTTAATTTTGCTTGAAAGGGCAAGGTTTTATGTGTAAATGTAATAGGCTTTATTGGGCACATACTAAATAAAAATAGGTATGAGTTTATGATACTGCAACAATATATGAAAAACGTGTAAATGAAATATATCAGAAATAACAGTTACTTGTCATGGGTGAAATTTTAGGCTTTCCATGGATTAATTGTGGTAGATTGAAGATATTGATTCACTTTATCTCACTGTAACTGTGTATACGATTTTCATTGTTCCTTTGGGAAAGTAAAGTATAATCTACAATATTACAAATACCTAAAGAAAATTCATAGTTTTGGATTTCTCAAGTTATTAATCACAGAAAAATACAAAAAGTAAGTTACTTATTGATAGAAAACAACTTAACTATGATAATGTTTCTTTACTTAAAAAGGTCAATGACATATTTATAAAGCATGAACATAGTTTACAATGTGTAGAAGAAAAGAATGCCTTTATAACAATTATAACTAATGCTTACGTGCGCTCACGCACATACACTCGCGCACATGCACCCCAGCACCGACACACATAATGGTATATTTCAACCATATTCCTCAACCATAGTGTATTGTCTAGCAATTTCCTTTCTCCAAAGATGTAGGTTTATCTACTTTCTCCTGGCAATTTATCTTGTTTTTATATTTCCTCTTTACATCTATAAGTTAGAAATATTTGGAAATCCTAGTCCCCGACATCCATTATACTTGTACGTAACATAAGTGTTGTTTCACTTCTATTACCTTCTTTATTGTATATACCAGGCTTTTTATTCCTGAATTAATTTCTCTCTTTAGTCCAGTTACTCTAAAGAGACTACTAGATGTCGTCTCTAGCATAACAATCCGACATTTCGGGTTAAATATCACAAATATTTCCAATTATTGTGAGTCTTTGGTGTGTTGGTGTTGGGTGGTGTATCAATATTCATAGAGTAGTTGTAATTTATGGGTTTTAATTTATTATTTAGGATTTGATTGTACTTAGAATTCACTGCTTAGAATTTGTTGTAAGTGGTTTTTGTAGTGTTTATATATTTCGAAGTTTTCAGTTGTGTTGAGTTTATTGCTTTTTTTGATAAAATGAAGAACTCTTAGAATTTTGTAGAAATATATTTATATTTTAAATATTAAGGAATTTTTTTAGTAAGGAATGCTTAATATTTAAAGAAATAATTGAGATATTTGATTTAGAAAACGTAATATTGAATCATATATTGTTTAACTAAAATAATATATGGAAGTTATTTCTCCATCCTTCTGTAATTATGTGGAAGTAATAAGGACAATGGTGAATACAAAGCTTTGTGAACCAAATATTTGAACGCCAAGTTTATTGTATGTAATTATACACACACACACACACACACACTATATATATATATATATATATATATATATATATATATATATATATATATATATAAAGAATATAATTCATAATACAAATACAAGAATTATAATTGAATTTACAATATTTGAATTGTTTAATATTCCTGATGATGTTGGTACTGTTAACCAACGAAAAGCTTTGAATTGTAAATTCAATTATAATTCTTGTATTTGTATTTTGACTTATGTTCTTTATTAATACATAAGAATACATATTGCGATATATATATATATATATATATATATATATATATATATATATATATATATATAATTACAATTATTTCAAAAACAAGAATAATTTTAATACATATATTATTCAAAGCTTTTTGACGATAAATCAGTACCAGCATCTTCAGGAAAAATATTTGAACACTTGAACAAAATATTTTTACAAAAATAAAAATTTGTGTACCTGTATAGGTTGAATTATAATTATTTCAAATACATAAACGTTGCCTAAAATTTCATATCTTATTTTTCATTTACTTGAATTACTCTGGGTTTAGAAATAAAACCATGGAAAGTATTCTTGTAAAATAGTTACATTTATGAAACTTGGAATTGTACAAACTTCAACATGCGGACTTATGCAGTGGTTATATGTATGATCACAACGGTATTGCCGTCAAGATATCGACTTTTCAACGCATTAGGGTTGTTTGCAGGGTGTCTTCCGCGTAGCAAATTAGCCATTTATTGAAATAAATATAAATTGAATTCCTTTTAAGGTATGTTTTTAAACTAGGAGTGTAATACAAGAAGGGAAATCTCCTCGAAACTAAAATAAAACAACGTATAAGTGGTTTACGAGTCTAATGTTGTCAATATAGAATTCAAAAGGTAAAATCACTGTTTACTATTACAACAAGCAAATTGTAATTAAAGGCTCTCCAATACCAAAATAGACATTATATTTACTTAGTGTACATATCATTTATGTTAACCATTTTGGAGGTTTCAATATATCTTCCATGAAGCCTTTGGTATTGGCAAGCTAGTTGATTAAATGTACATTAGCAGCCATTGATTAAATGTCCTCATATATATATATATATATATATATATTGTGATTTGATATGTTTGCAGTTACAACTCATCACGTGTTTGGTTCGAATAGATTTAACAGACAAATGGTTATTTTATTTAGGACACAAATGAATTCACTCAACAAGACTTATTTTCAAACACATTGATTGCATAATCGTTAAATGCTTGTGTTAGTAAACGAGATTTATATATCTGTTTGGAACCGATATTTATATAACAAACATATACAAATAGAGAGAGAGAAAGAGAGAGAGAGAGAGAGAGAGTGAAAGACAGAGAGAGAGAAAGAGATAAAGAGAGAGAGACTGGGAGGGAGACTACGTTAGAATTATACATCTAGTTAGGCCTGGTTTTATTTATTAAAAATAATGATTCCATATTGTGCAAGTTGAGATCCTTAAAGAGAGACAGGTAGGGCTGCTCACTAGGCCAGACTTAACGTGAAAGGTAATATGGCTAGAAATATGCTTCAAACGCCCATTATTAGACTCGGTTTGACCCTAATAATAATTTCCACAGACTAAGTTACTTTGGGGACTGGATTCTCGGACGTAAATTCTGTAGCACAACAGGGAATTGAACTTAAAACCTTTCGTATTCAACGCCTCTACCACCATCACCAAGCAGCCACACACTGGTTTTTATTTTAATGTATTAAATAATTTGTTCTTTGATAGTCTTATCATGTAAGTCTTAAAATCAAATTTGTTTATTCGATTAGCAAAAAAAAAAAAAAAAAAAACTCGTACATATAAATACTTATTATACTTGAGAATTGCACGACAGAAATACCACCTAGTGACAAACTAAAAGTACACCAAAGCAATAAATTACTTCAGTACTTTGCAAGGTTAAGAATCTGCTAAATATTGACATTTATCAGTGTCTATAAATGTGTTGCATTTTTATTTGATAGAGTCTAGCATTTTTCGTTAAACTGTGCATGACATTTACATACTGTGCATTGCCTAAAGTTATACATTCATTTAAATATGCCAATGTTTCAAAAAATGACTACTACTACCCAAAAATCAAACCTCATTTCATTATAAGATTTTAACCAGTTAGTTTGCTCATTATTTTACGTTTTGGATATTTTAAACATTTATATTACCAATGTCTGTATTTTATGAAGTTGTATTATTAAATATGTAAATTAATTTAACACACTACCTAAATGCCTTGATATGTTACCATTTATTAATACTTTACTCAAAATAATTCTTTTGCTTTACGTTCTATAATTAATATACCAACACTTAAACAATTTTAATAAACATTTCAATTCCATTAGATAAACCCAGTTGATAATTTATTGGAACATAATAAACATAAATAATAATAAACAATAAACATAAGGAGCGAATGATCTTTTGAAATTTGTTTTTGCTTTCATTGTCATGTAGTAAATAATTTGTTCTTTAATAGTCTTATCATGTAACTTATAAAATAGAAAATGTTTGTTCGTTTACATTAAACCTTTTTCAATTTTATGATTATTGAAACGATTCTTTTTGAACTATCCGACAGTTTCATTGCTTCAAGGAAAGAACCTATTTACCCTGTAAAATTAAAAGAAAAAACTATGCGAATTTTTAAATGGAAAGCCGAGGCAATTCACACCGTGATCAGGCTCCAACTAGATACAGCTTTCAACCAAATAAATTTCTATTCCACTTTTACTGGAAATGTCTCGAAGTTCACACTTTTGTTTTTGTTTAGTTCTTGATATTAAAAGATAGTTAATCAATGACGCCTCGTTTCAAAATGTAAGAAACTACCATTATAAAGTGTAAGGCTACATTATTATCCATAGATTTTGAACTACAATGATCAACAAATTGTAAACAGAACAAGGGGTGTTAGTTTTATAGTTCGAGAGTCGTTCAATAGTTAAAGAGACAAATTAGTCTGAGGAAAACACGGTGAGAAGTGCAGGTTTTACAAAATTAATATTTTACGATAGCATCACTGGGATAGGTTTACGCCCCAGATGGATAAACATTTCTCTATTTATGACAACGAAGTTAAGTGTAACGATATCGGGTTTTCTTGAAACTCCACAAAAGTTGGACAACATTATGTGACTTTTTTATTTCTGAGGCAAAACCAGTCAATAGATGCCATAAAACCAATAGATGCGATAAAACCAATAGATGCCATAAAACCAATACATGCCATAAAACAAATAGATGCCATAAAACCAATAGATGCCATAAAATCAATAGATGCCATAAAACCAATAGATCCCATAAAACGATTAAAAAGTATGGTGAAAATGTTATGAATCGTGAATATTTTTATAAGTGGGTAGAACTGTTTAAAAGTTGTCGATAACTGACGAACACCATTCTGACGTACGCCTGTTGAAGTTTACTTCCCCATTTGAACTCGAATCGATGACATTATTCATATCAATAAACAGCCAATACCGCTCAGATACGCTTTGTCCAAACTGAAGACAGTCATGAGAGAGAAACATCATGGATCTCATAGAAGGGGGCAATTCTCCAGCAAGACTATGCACGTCCTCACGTTGCTCACTTAACCCATGAAACCAATGATAAAATGGGCTTCGACACTAAGATAAAGAGTTCTTTACTGCCAGTATAAAAATCTAGTAGCTCATTGGTACGGGTGCATAAATGTTGGTAGGGATTATGTTCAAAAACAGAAAAAGTATTGTTTAAGAAAAACAAACTGTTTTTTTACTCCAGATCAGATAGCTGTTTACGTATTGGATGACTCCCTTTATTAATGGATTTACCTATAATATTAAATGTTATTTCTAAATTTTAATAATTGCATTGCATTATTCCCTAATAAATATTGAATATCCCTCAAATAGTTGTGATATTCCTTTTATTTCTACTTTAAATTATATAATGTATGTAATTGAAAACAGCTGCAAAAAATATATTTATTTAAAATGTGCAAAATAAATTAGGATTTAAATAATAAAAAATACTCCCTCCTAACTAATACGCGAAAAACTAATTGTTTAGTTTATTGAAAATTTAAATACACAGAATGAATGCAAATTGTACGCTTTTGGCATTAATTATTTCGAGTAATTGTTTTTAATCTTGTGTTTGAACAAACTTACGTAGCTCTCAGTCGACTAATTTAGTATCAGCATTTTCCGGTTCGAATGCAAATTTAATAAGCTATCAACGTCAAGTGTTTCCAATATTCGCTCCAGTTGTACATTTCATTGTTGTAAATCTGCAAAGCTCGTTACTCATCAACCACTTTGGAAATTTTATTATGTTAAGGTTTCATTTGTATTTGTACTTTAATTTCTTTTTAATAATAATGGGATAGCTATGTAATTATAAATTCTTGTATTTATCAATATATATCCCTAAATCTTCGTAGTTTATATAATAATTTTAAATTGTTTGTGTGTTTTCAAGTTTCTGTTACTATACAAAATGACGTGTTTATTTGCACATCTGTATGTTGACTAGAAACGATGTTTTTTCTACTTGTGGTTTGATGACGTAATTATAGATTCGATTGTCAGTCATACTGATCAAGAGATAGCAAGACACTACGTTAAATATTAATCTGTACATAGGGTTTTACATGATTCTAATTCTACAAAAGTATTTGCCGTAACTGGAATACTTTACATTCCACGTTCTCTAAAAGATGGGCATCTATGTTGTATCGGAAATATAGACTCCATATGAATCCTTACTTTGTAATACTGCTTTGACTTACCTAAGATCTAGATTTATTTTAGAGTGACATGTTAAAAGTAATTGCAATAGTCAAAAATTTAAAATTAATACATTAGTCAAACTTCGTAAATGTGGTCCGCTTCCATATCAACAGAATCGCTGACGAACAAGTAATCGAATATGATAAATGCAGCGTAGATGTCAATTTTTATCAAGCCCTTATCTAGCATTTGCTTTTGAATTTTTCGAAGCTCAGTAGGATATTTATTGTCAAAATCTATACATACAAAATATCGCTTTATACATGTTTGATGGAAACCATACTGTTATGGAAATACGTTTGGCGAAGTATTGAATGTCTTATGAACTTCATGTCATTTTCAGCATAGATGAAATTATCCATATTTGCACAGAATCTTTTTATTTTATCTGTGACTCCATTATTTCCTTTTATTTCCAGAGCTTCAATATCATATGTCGTTTTAATTATTCATTCCCTTGTTGAATGTTAAACCTTTAGACAACGTTTTCGTAGTTTGCTAAGCCCTGCAGATTTGTTCTGATTGCAATCCTCTTTACTCAGTAGTTTTTGCACCCAGCTGTAATCCTATTACACGTCCCAAAGCTTTCTCACTCTGTAAGAATATTCCATGCTACATCTGTAGAAGGAAATATTCCAACTATTTCACAAATATTTCTCACTCCTTCTTGAGATCTAAAGGTTCTCATAGTTTTTATTCCTTACTGATTTTGAATGTATTTTAATCTAAATTGTTTAGGAAAGATCCTTGATACTCATATGCGTATCTCAATGTCGGTTTAGTCCAACAATCTACAACCCTAAACAATCCTATTTACAGTGATGTCCCTTATATTATTATTTTCAAAAATATAAATATATGACTATATATTAGTCAAGCATTCAAATAATTCCAATTTTGACAGCTTTAAATTAACGAGTCAGCCATGTAACTGCTGGGTTTCTAACGTTCTATATTATATTTATATTATATTTGATGTTCATAAAGAGATATAATTAGACTAATTTATGTTACCATTAATCTTTAGCTTAGGATATCAGTACAGTTATCACATACAAAGGACTGTACATTGCTATTTATCTTGTATTATTTGCCTAAAATAAAGAAGGAAATAACATTTGATATTCTATTTTATAGGAAATATACAGCTCCTGCAGACATATGAGTTAGGCTATTCTCAAGCAATTAAACAAAGTGTTGAATTAAATCAGGAATGCGACCTTGCACACA
>JBAIZL010000002.1:126258532-126268532 GCA_036971475.1 Prosapia bicincta | reverse complement strand
CGGCATGGGTTTTGGAAACGGTAGAAAACATATTTTACCAAAGCAACTAACATAAATGTTTCAAAAACCACCACCACTAGCATACGGTACAAAAAACAACTAACATAAATGTTTCAAAAACCACCACCACTAGCATACGGTACAAAAAACAAACGAATCTGATGCAGGGGGCCAGGACCGAGAGAAGGCTGGGAGGCGCTGCAACACACATACACACTCAGACACTCTCTCTTACACACACACACACACATTCTTGCATACATTTAGAGAAATAACTGTATTTACATTCCAGTTACAAATAGTAAAGTTACAAGTATTCAGCAATGTAAATAATTACGTGTCACCTCGTAAAGGCCATTTGCTGTGTCTCTGTCAAGATATCTTTATAAATACATACATGGAATGCCGGTAAACCATGTACAATAATATAAGATAATTTTAAACATAACGTGGTTTAATTGAAACATAGGAAGGTAGACATAGCTTTAGACATCTTTATATAAAAATAAAATTAGAAAAATTATAGACAGCTGCAGGATTTTCCAATGGAATTTCCAGTTCTTTTCAAACTGCGCAACATACGAATTCCGTGTTTTTCTAAGTGTACACAGGACTATACCAGACTATATATTTTCTAAGAAAAAAGTGATTATTTATTTACTTTTTAAATAAATTGAATACATTTTGACCCGGTTTATGAAGTTGAATTATGGGTTGCAGAAAAATGTAATTTAAACAGAACATTAAATGAAGCTTACATAAAACAAAGATACGAAATTCAAAATAATAAACAAATTCTATACACTAATATAATGATTTTCCTAGTAAAAAAAATACAATAAAACTCAGTTTCTCTTAGAATCAAGACGGTTTCTATTTTGTTGCATCCCTCAAAACGTCACGAAACTCATAAATATTATTTTCCCAGATGTGTGACGAGCTGCATCATTTTACCCAAATTCTTATTAAATACTCCAACACACATAACAATCGTATGTAAAAATAAAGGTTTATTGGAAATTACCTTTGAGGATGATTGCTATGCAATCGAAATGTACATAAGGTTTTAAACAAATGAAGAATGTCATTAGTGGTATAGAGGTTTTATTTATTTACGTTGAACATTACGCCAAAGTTTTTTGTATACAGTTACAATTCATTAAACAGTTTTGTAATTATTTCATTCGTTTTCAACTATTCAGAATTTAATTAATTATTTTTACAGTATGAATCCAATGTTAATTCAACCCTAAACCCCTGTTTTTACAATTCTCATGTGTAAATCGATAGCATATCACATTAAAAGGAAACTATTACAAAAATAACTGGTTACTAATATCACAGTAGCTATTTATGTAATAATTTCATGTGATGATGAATACCTTGGAAATAAATGTACATAAAGCGTAAAATAACTCGTTTTTGTGGGTTTTATGAGGTATTACATCCTATTTATTTAAAATAAGAAACTAATATTTTAATTTAAATATAGGTTAGGAAATAAAGGTATTTAGGAAAAATAAGAAATTTCGTTTCGTGGTTAAGATAAATCTAATTATTAAAAACTCAAAAAGTATATTTGATTGTGAAAGTTTGAAAACGTAAAATGTATACATTAACGTTTATAGTTTCTACAACCCTTAGCCATAAATCTGTAGACAAAGATACAGCTTTATTTTAGAAAAATCTTACTTTTATTTTCCTTTTAAAATTTTGAAAGTAGTCTTATAATTTAAAAGGCTTTGTATTATTTTAAACGTAACCTTTTTTTATAGATTTCTCATCTGAATAAAACATTTTCAAGTACAAATGTTATATAATAACATGTGTACATACCTACATACGTTGGTATATGAGGCCTTTGCATCGTAATTAAAGCCTCTCTTACTATACTTTTCTCTTTCTGCAATAAAACAAATTCTAAAATTGTAATTAATAAATTGAATTAAATAATAATTCAATTGAAAAATTTAAAAAGAAAAAGGTTTAAAATTTATAATTATTTTAAAACATAATCATTAAAACGATTTGTAAGAATTTATAAAACAAAATTAAATGAGCATATTAAATATTTTAAAGGAATATTTTTATTTTTTTTTTACTGAAGAGGAAATTAATAAATGGAAATCATGTTTATACAACATCAACAAAGGCATATTAATTCGTTAATTAAAATAAAATTCAATATTTACTAATACGTGATTCCCCTACTTGAGAGAGAGAGAGAGAGAGAGAGAGAGAGAGAGAGAGAGAGAGTGAAAGAGCGAGAGAGTGAGAGCAATGATTTACTTTTAAAAACTAAAGTTTCCAAGGGTTTATTGAAGAAGGTTTTACGTTAGGCGAGTAGATTTATTACAAAGGAGATTTTCCTCATAGTGTAATCAAATAAAAATGGTTTATTATTACTACATAGCTAAATATAAATAGCATTTCAACTTGACCAAAAAATTTGTTTTGATAAATTTTAATGTAGCATCACTAGGAACGTATTCCAATTGCTAATAGTTCTAATCTAACAGAACATTTCCTTTAATCCAGTTCACAGTTCAAAGCATACGAGCTGAACTCTGGCGACAGCAGATAGAGTATTACAACTGGCCGCTTTGGATTACAGAGATGAGGATCAATATTTACCGAAAGAAAGCACCGAGAAAGATATTGCCAGCCGTGAGGTGTAATACTGAGCTCAGTAAATTGTAAAGCGAACACTGTGTAGCGACGAAGGTTTTGTTTTTATTGTATCCAGTTTACCTTTCCTTCCGACAAAAACTGCGGGACACGCTGACTACTAGCGCTATGGCGGGACCTGAACAAACACTTAGTTAATACACATGAAGGCTAGAAGTAATAATTATTGTTTAGCAACAATTCAATACAAGCAATATTTTTATCTGTAATAAATCACTGCTGCTGATAATTAATTTAGCATTTAATCTGATTTACAATTTATTTTATTTATCATCCATACCAATGGAACTTTGACAACAACGCTGCTTTCAGTCTTGTTTTATTTTATCATGTAATAATAATTAATATTTGGTTTTAAATCGGTTCCATAATGAATTTATTTCAGTTTTTTACAGGTTTAGTCAAGGTATTATCTATATAAACAAAAAGAAAAAATGTTCTTATGTCTCTTATGCCTTCCTAAATACATTTTGCTCTCATTTCTTCAATACATTTGAACAAATCTGTATACATTGTTATTAGTTATAATTATATAAGTCTCATAATTGTGGATTTTTTCACAAACAGGTTTATAGATAGAATTATCAGATAAAATACCCTTCATAAATAAGTCCACTGGTTATAATAATGCATTAGGCTACAATGCGAATTGTGGAAAAACTATTTTCAATAATTTTATTGACTTCTGTATAATAAGATTGTAAAACAAATTTAAAAAAACGATATTTGATTCTTATGAGATATGTAATGGTATTATTACCAATTATATTTAAAATATCTCTAATATGGTTTTTATTTTATTGATCGTTTTAGAAATGTCTCACAAGTACTGAAAAACTACTTTAAAACAAAGTATCATATGTAGGTTTTGATTAAATATTTGGAGTAGTCCGTAATAAATGATATGAAGAGCATCTACTTTATATTATACATAAGTATAAGATATAATATTTAGGTAATACTTAAATTACCATACGGAAATGATAAAACACAATTTTATATATTGTATTAGTTTTATAGTTGAAATTAAATTATCTTTCTAAAACAATGTATATTTGTCTATTTATAGGACAAAGAATTTGAAATAATCGAATGAAGAGATAGAAATCAATATTATATTGGCAGTGAGCCAAGTTAAACATCAGAGTCCTTCTTTGTAACCGGAATACAATGACCGTTTGGCGAATCACTTAGTTTCACTGTTTGTCAGACACAATAGACATCTTTCAATAAAGAATAATCTTAACTCTTTAGTTGCGTGTTTCTAGGCAAAATAAGAGCTGGTGTTTCTAATTAAAAATCCTTATTTTTCTAAAATTGATTGTTTTTATTCGGTGGGAAATTATAGGGCTCTTTAAATATATAAATTTCGTTCATAGTAATAACAGCTGGTGACAGTTTAATTTTAACCAGATTTTAGAGTAATCCGTTGCAATTATTTTATTTTTGCTTTGTACTGTTTATTTTATTTAAAATACCCTTTACGAATCATTAAGCCTTCTCGATCTGCAATAAATATAACTTAGCACCCACCCTGCTTGACGCAAATAATATACATTCAAAATATTTCAAAATATAAAATTCCTTTTTTTCTTAAGAACTGTATTACAAAACAATTACATATTATTTATTGCGAGTATTAGACAAAACATTAAACACATCCTAAAACAATATAAACTCACAACGTATCATACAGAAATGGAGGAAACGTCAACATAATTAGCTAGGATAAGTCTGAAAACAAAAAAGCAAATAAATCACAAAATATTTTGTTCTATAACAAATATATCAGAACATTAGGTAAATTCATGAGGTAGAAGCAAATATTTTACTCAAAAGTCATAATACACTGTTGATTTAGACAACTCATTCGGTTTATATGGGATTGGTTGATTTTAAGAAACGGAACCCCTTTTAAGTCCTTTTAAGTATGATTTATGATTAAAACGTTTGATACAACCAATGTGTACAGTGACAAATGTGTGTGTTTACAGGATGTAAAAGTATATTTATTTTCCTTTACGTTAAATCGGTTTTTATTTATTATTTCATCGCAGGGGTAACATTGGCTTACTGATTGTAATCAGAGGGCCTGTAAAGGGATTGTAACAGTTATCTGTGGGTTTATTATTTCTCTTGAATTTGACGCTGAGATTATTAAAATACTTCTGAATAGGAGAAGAGAAGTGTTTTACACTTCTGCTCCTCTATCTGTTGAGTATTCTCAGTTTTCAGTCGTTGTAACTCAGAGATTATAAAGCACAGATTAATAACATTGTTACGGTAAGCAGCGGTAAGGAATAGAAACAGCAAGGGACGTTTTATTACTTTTATGAGGCATTACTTTATCAAAAGCATTTTTATTGTTATAAATTTTATGTTTTTACTAAATAATCTATTGGATTTTGTTATTGAACAATAAATATGTCTTCATCCCAGAGCAACAGTTTCAAAAATAAAGTCGATAATATATGTGTAGGGAAATCTAAGGACTGACTTATCCCTTGATCCGCACTGAAAGCAATCCTTAAAAAAATGTACACTTATCAATTACGTGTGTAAATTTATTGTATGAATATTATTATTTTTGTAATAATGACTTGTTATATCTTTTCATATAGCCCTAATATGAGGCCCATATATATATATATATATATATATATATATATATATATATATATACTTTTAATTTTCTACATTTCTTGTAAAAAAAATTTAAAATATTAGCTATATTCATTTTATTATTACTAATTTTAAATAAAATTTAGTAATATATAATAAACTTTGTTTTAAGCCTTCAATCCTGATAAACTAATTTAAATTACGACGCAAATTTTGAATTTAAAGTTTTTCATTCACACTTGCTTTCAAAGACCGACAACGTGACCTTCTCATTACCAAGAAGAACGTCTGACGTTACCAATTCCATTAAACATATTATATATCTGGATTTTATAATATTAAATTAATTATTTGTATTTCGTACGAAGCGTTATTTACACATATTTATGTTTATTGTATGCATTGATTTCTTTTTTCATTTTATTCTTTTTATATTTTCGTAATAAAAAAAATGTTTTAATAAAAATACCAGATTTTCTGATAATTAAATTCTATACAAAAATAAATAATATTACACCTCTTCTGATACCATTAAATTATTTTATATTTTATTTAAAATGTGGAAATATATAGTTAACCCTATTATTGACATTCAAGTTTTGATTCTTGTCCTTTGCAATCAACTTATTAGTAGGTTTTTTTTATTTGTTTAAAGCATTCACAAACGAAATGTTTAGGCTATAGTCTGTCAATTCATTAACACGAGCCAAGTAAGCAAACATATAGTAATTTTTTTGGAATATATGCATCCCTAACTGACATAGTATAAATATTTTATCCTGATTATAAATGTGTTTAACACATAAAACCTCGATATTTGATACTAAAACTTTTCTATACGAGATGTTTTGTCAAATAAACACCACTTGAGAGCCGCATGACATATACTTAGATACTTAGGATACTTAAGCGGAAAATATGGTAAATCAAAATGATTTACAAAATCTTAAAATTAACCGAAATATTGAAAGCATTATAAATGTAAGGAAAACACAATAAGACCGTTCCTCAATAAGAGTAACACTAAGGTACTTGATAATTAGCTTGCCTTACTTAATTACTGTTTCACAAATTTACTTATGTACTTAAAACTAAATCGATAAATAAATACCTCCTTTTAGCTCGGCTTGTGCAGACTTTATACTGCGCAGCATTAAAGTCAATTAACGCAGCAATAAAGAATTTAATGTCTCCAGCGACTACGTTGTCGCCATCAGTGAGAAATAAATTAGTTACAGTTAATTATACCAATGGGATTAATCTATGATGCTAAAACTTTTGTTTCGTGAATTACGTTTTAGCATGCATAATGGCTACAATGGAAAAACAATGTTTTTATATTACAAAAAATGACGTAAAAGTTATCACAAAATTTGGAAAAAAATAGTTTAAAACCATGATTGGTAAAATTTATAGTTGTTATTGATATTTATAAAGTATCCATCTTAATCAGATACACAAATATGTGTTGTAGAATTATTTACATGAAAAATAATGTATTTAGCATGGATTCTACTTGTTTTAGGAAGCTAAAATCCTACAGCGAATTCAATTTCGTATATCTATCTATCTATCTATATATATATATATATATATATATATATATATATATATATATATATATATATATATATATACATATATATATATATATATATATATATATATATATATAACTAAATAGATATATGTACGTATAAATGTATATGTATATGTGTGTGTGTGTGTGTGTGTGTGTCTGTGTGTTTATGTATGCATATACGTTTATTGTATATTTTGTAGCGTTACAAAGGTACGTTTGACGATGATTGTCATATATATATTATGACAATCACAGCTAGTATACAATTAATTATACTATACATAGGTTCGTCGTATGTATGTATTTTACGTTTTCCGTATATATACTTTTGTCACAGCCATAATCTATATAGGTTTATATAGGTTTATGGTATAAATGTGTGTCATGTTTTTTGTTGTACTAATTCGATATTCATATAGTGTTTGTCGGGTATATATATATATAGCTTATATATATAGCTATATATAATATAGCTGATGATGTTGGTACTGTTTACTAACGAAAAGCTCTGAATATAAATTAAAAAATATTCTTGTATTTGAATAACCTATGTTGTTTTAGATTAATAAACAAGAACATATTTTATATATATATATACATATGTAGATGTTTTAGAATTCATTATACCAAACAAAAAAATGAAACAATTTCCATGTATATTTATATCTTAATACAGGTATTCCTACCTAAAACCTAACCCTCAGGGGACCTATAGGAAATAGGACTAGAGGGTTGAGCGTGTTTGGAAAAGAATACCATATATATTAATACTCTTCTTTACGGAAACAAATAATATAAAACACTTGTAAGTTTTTATGAGTATTTTGTTTAGGATAATTGCTTCGCTTTTGTTATTAATAGTAAAGTAAAAACTTTCCTTGACTATGATAATATATTTTTATTTTTTTTTTAATTTTAAGGAAGTCTCATTTACTTGAATTCCTACATTGCTATAAATAATTAAAAATGTTTAACATTCCAGTGACAATACATCCCAGTTCTCCCTATCGCCGCCACGTAGGGATAATTACAATGCTTAGTGGGCCGGCAGCCCTGTTTGTATTTAACAGAGGTGGAACAAATGGTCAGGAAAATGTTTTACAGCCCTGCTGGTGCATGATTACCCCAAACGTCTTTGTTTTTATTCTATCTCTTCCCCTTTCAAAAAATGAATAGTATTTAAATACGATGTGTATATATGTGTTTTCCCAACGTATAATCATTCCGAATAGTAGCTTTACAAATTCTATATTGTTAACAATATCAAAGAAAAACAATAGATAAGAGCCTTCCAGATTCTAACATTAAACAAAAGAATTTGTTTAATTTCCTTCACTTGGCTAAGGAATATGAAGACTTTGTCACACACCTTGTTGTCCTTTCTCTTAAATTTGTAGTTAATATATTACACTCTTAACTTTGTTAAGATTAATCTTAATTCTTTGGACATTTCTTATCGACTTGGAATAATATATAAGAATTGTTTTTGGGATACTAAACAATATTTGAGTTTTTATTTTAATTCTATGAATGTAGGCTATTATTTTAAAGGAAAACTAATTTACTATAAAATATAAATGACTACGCCTTTAAAGCATATTTTCAAAAGTTAAAAGCATTTTAAAATGCCTACCTAAAACAAGCTCTAAATCTTTATACAAGCGTATGTAGCAGAGAAATGTAACTCACTAAATATTAGTTTCAGATGGCATGTTATACAATGTGGTAGAGTCTGGTATAATAAAACTGCAGAAAATGTTCAGTGAGTGTAAAAGAGTTTTAAATCGGATCTTCGACTCAGGATTAGTTTTAGGCTAAGCATACATTTGTATAATAGATATCAAATACTTGAATAATTTTACTTTTCACCTTTAGTAAATGACGTAGTCACAAATTCGGCATAAAAGAAGGTTATTTTTCCTAGCATAACTGGTCGTGAATGGAAAAAAAATCCATACCAATTAAAATTTAAAACAATAGCATTCATTTAATATTAAAGTGAAAGTCACACATTACTTTGAAACTAAAGTTATATAGTGTTGGGATCAAAGTTGCGTATCATATTTCCGTAAAAAGCCCTATAATGTGTAAAATGACTATAAATATTCTTATATAAAAAAAGTCATTTCTACTGAAATTTTTTACTTTCCTACATATATTTAGACGTTCCTAATAGTTAATGCTGAAAACGTTTAACCAGTTGTATTTTACTTCATCCCGATGCACGTTTCGTTTACCAAAGAATCATCCTCAGCAGCATAACAACAAAGTATATCTCTAAATAGCTACTTGTTTTTTTTTTAAAATCTATTATACTAATACCCAAAACCCAAACGCGGCGGCCACTATTCCTATAAAAAGCTTGGCCACTTCTGTCACGTGAAGTTAAGATATCAATTTAAAAAGTCACATTAATATACTCACTCTTACTCTTACCTAGTCACTCTTACTCAAATAAGAGTAAGTTTAACTCTTTACTTATGTGTACACTATTGTTTACACATATAGTCACTCTTACTCAAATAAGAGTAAGTTTAACTCTTTACTTATGTGTACACTATTGTTTACACATATAGTCACTCTTACTCAAATAAGAGTAAGTTTAACTCTTTACTTATGTGTACACTATTGTTTACACATATAGTCACTCTTACTTAAACAATAAATCCTAATCAAAAAAAGAAAGTGTAATAATTTTTATAATCAATACAAAATGTTTACATACAAACCATGTTCTGACTTATTTGTTAATATTTATATTTAATTTACTAGTATTGTGGGGAAAGCAAAAATCCAATTATAAGTGAACAATATTTGATATCATATTATAGAAAATTTCAGTTAATTTATGATCAGATATTAAATTGTAGAATAGTGCCACGAAGGATGTGACTAGACCATATGAAATAGATATTTTTAATCATGTAGACACATTTCTCCCGATCTTTATTATAGAACCCACTCTGGAGGTTTGCAACTTTTATGGGATAATGTTTCCTTTATTTACCTATCCTTGTTTATTTTACCTCTTTCAATGGAATAAAGAGCAAAAACCACCCCTCATGCTTCCTTTTTCAAATGTGATAAATTCCTTACAATTCAGATCAG
>JBAIZL010000002.1:126243532-126253532 GCA_036971475.1 Prosapia bicincta | reverse complement strand
ATGAAGTCGTGAAGGAATATTATTTCATGTCTATCCAAAAGACAAAGGTATACGTACACAGTGGGCAGTGGCAGTGAAGGGGTAAAATTGTGTGTTCCCCCTCAGAGCTGTAAGAACTACTACAATAAAAAATGAAGTCGCGGAGGAATATTATTTCAAATCTTTCCAAAAGACAAAGGTGTACGTACACAGTGGACATTGAAGGAGTAAAATTGTGTGTTGTGCTGTTCAGAGCTGTAAGAATTACTACAATAAAAAATGAAGTCGTGAAGGAATATTATTTCATGTCTATCCAAAAGACAAAGGTATACGTACACAGTGGGCAGTGGCAGTGAAGGGGTAAAATTGTGTGTTCCCCCTTAGAACTGTAAGAACTACTACAATAAAAAATGAAGTCGCGGAGGAATATTATTTCAAATCTTTCCAAAAGACAAAGGTGTACGTACACAGTGGGCATTGAAGGAGTAAAATTTTGTGTTGTGCTGTTCAGAGCTGTAAGAATTACTACAATAAAAAATGAAGTCGTGAAGGAATATTATTTCATGTCTATCCAAAAGAAAAAGGTATACGTACACAGTGGGCAGTGAAGGGGTAAAATTGTGTGTTCCCCCTCAGAGCTGTAAGAACTACTACAATAAAAAATGAAGTCGCGGAGGAATATTATTTCAAATCTTTCCAAAAGACAAAGGTGTACGTACACAGTGGACATTGAAGGAGTAAAATTGTGTGTTGTGCTGTTCAGAGCTGTAAGAACTACTACAATAAAAAATGAAGTCGTGAAGGAATATTATTTCATGTCTATCCAAAAGACAAAGGTATACGTACACAGTGGGCAGTGGCAGTGAAGGGGTAAAATTGTGTGTTCCCCCTCAGAGCTGTAAGAACTACTACAATAAAAAATGAAGTCGCGGAGGAATATTATTTCAAATCTTTCCAAAAGACAAAGGTGTACCACACAGTGGACATTGAAGGAGTAAAATTGTGTGTTGTGCTGTTCAGAGCTGTAAGAATTACTACAATAAAAAATGAAGTCGCGGAGGAATATTATTTCAAATCTTTCCAAAAGACAAAGGTGTACGTACACAGTGGGCAGTGGCAGTGAAGGGGTAAAATTGTGTGTTCCCCCTCAGAGCTGTAAGAACTACTACAATAAAAAATGTAGTCGCGGAGGAATATTATTTCAAATCTTTCCAAAAGACAAAGGTGTACGTACACAGTGGACATTGAAGGAGTAAAATTGTATGTTGTGCTGTTCAGAGCTGTATGAATTACTACAATAAAAAATGAAGTCGTGAAGGAATATTATTTCATGTCTATCCAAAAGACAAAGGTATACGTACACAGTGGGCAGTGGCAGTGAAGATGTAAAATTGTGTGTTCCCCCTCAGAGCTGTAAGAACTACTACAATAAAAAATGAAGTCGCGGAGGAATATTATTTCAAATCTTTCCAAAAGACAAAGGTGTACGTACACAGTGGGCAGTGGCAGTGAAGGGGTAAAATTGAGTGTTCCCCCTCAGAGCTGTAAGAACTACTACAATAAAAAATGAAGTCGTGAAGGAATATTCTTTCATGTCTATCCAAAAGACAAAGGTATACGTACACAGTGGGCAGTGAAGGGGTAAAATTGTGTGTTCCCCCTCAGAGCTGTAAGAACTACTACAATAAAAAATGAAGTCGCGGAGGAATATTATTTCAAATCTTTCCAAAAGACAAAGGTGTACGTACACAGTGGGCATTGAAGGAGTAAAATTGTGTGTTGTGCTGTTCAGAGCTGTAAGAATTACTACAATAAAAAATGAAGTCGTGAAGGAATATTATTTCATGTCTATCCAAAAGACAAAGGTATACGTACACAGTGGGCAGTGGCAGTGAAGGGGTAAAATTGTGTGTTCCCCCTCAGAGCTGTAAGAACTACTACAATAAAAAATGAAGTCGCGGAGGAATATTATTTCAAATCTTTCCAAAAGACAAAGGTGTACGTACACAGTGGGCAGTGGCAGTGAAGGGGTAAAATTGTGTGTTCCACCTCAGAGCTGTAAGAAGTACTACAATAAAAAATGAAGTCGTGAAGGAATATTATTTCATGTCTATCCAAAAGACAAAGGTATACGTACACAGTGGGCAGTGAAGGGGTAAAATTGTGTGTTGTGCTGTTCAGAGCTGTAAGAACTACTACAATAAAAAATGAAGTCGCGGAGGAATATTATTTCAAATCTTTCCAAAAGACAAAGGTGTACGTACACAGTGGGCAGTGGCAGTGAAGGGGTAAAATTGTGTGTTCCCCCTCAGAGCTGTAAGAACTACTACAATAAAAAATGAAGTCGTGAAGGAATATTATTTCATGTCTATCCAAAAGACAAAGGTATACGTACACAGTGGGCAGTGAAGGGGTTAAATTGTGTGTTGTGCTGTTCAGAGCTGTAAGAACTACTACAATAAAAAATGAAGTCGTGGAGGAATATTATTTCATGTCTATCCAAAAGCAAAGGTATACGTACACAGTGGGCAGTGAAGGGGTAAAATTGTGTGTTCCCCCTCAGAGCTGTAAGAACTACTACAATAAAAAATGAAGTCGCGGAGGAATATTATTTCAAATCTTTCCAAAAGACAAAGGTGTACGTACACAGTGGACATTGAAGGAGTAAAGTTGTGTGTTGTGCTGTTCAGAGGTGTAAGAATTACTACAATAAAAAATGAAGTCGTGAAGGAATATTATTTCATGTCTATCCAAAAGACAAAGGTATACGTACACAGTGGGCAGTGGCAGTGAAGGGGTAAAATTGTGTGTTCCCCCTCAGAGCTGTAAGAACTACTACAATAAAAAATGAAGTCGCGGAGGAATATTATTTCAAATCTTTCCAAAAGACAAAGGTGTACGTACACAGTGGGCAGTGGCAGTGAAGGGGTAAAATTGTGTTCCCCCTCAGAGCTGTAAGAACTACTACAATAAAAAATGAAGTCGTGAAGGAATATTATTTCATGTCTATCCAAAAGACAAAGGTATACGTACACAGTGGGCAGTGAAGGGGTAAAATTGTGTGTTGTGCTGTTCAGAGCTGTAAGAACTACTACAATAAAAAATGAAGTCGTGAAGGAATATTATTTCATGTCTATCCAAAAGACAAAGGTATACGTACACAGTGGGCAGTGAAGGGGTAAAATTGTGTGTTCCCCCTCAGAGCTATAAGAACTACTACAATAAAAAATGAAGTCGCGGAGGAATATTATTTCAAATCTTTCCTAAAGACAAAGGTGTACGTACACAGTGGACATTGAAGGAGTAAAATTGTGTGTTGTGCTGTTCAGAGCTGTAAGAATTACTACAATAAAAAATGAAGTCGTGAAGGAATATTATCTCATGTCTATCCAAAAGACAAAGGTATACGTACACAGTGGGCAGTGGCAGTGAAGGGGTAAAATTGTGTGTTCCCCCTCAGAGCTGTAAGAACTACTACAATAAAAAATGAAGTCGCGGAGGAATATTATTTCAAATCTTTCCAAAAGACAAAGGTGTACGTACACAGTGGGCATTGAAGGAGTAAAATTGTGTGTTGTGCTGTTCAGAGCTGTAAGAATTACTACAATAAAAAATGAAGTCGTGAAGGAATATTATTTCATGTCTATCCAAAAGACAAAGGTATACGTACACAGTGGGCAGTGGCAGTGAAGGGGTAAAATTGTGTGTTCAACCTCAGAGCTGTAAGAACTACTACAATAAAAAATGAAGTCGCGGAGGAATATTATTTCAAATCTTTCCAAAAGACAAAGGTGTACGTACACAGTGGACATTGAAGGAGTAAAATTGTGTGTTGTGCTGTTCAGAGCTGTAAGAACTACTACAATAAAAAATGAAGTCGTGAAGGAATATTATTTCATGTCTATCTAAAAGACAAAGGTATACGTACACAGTGGGCAGTGGCAGTGAAGGGGTAAAATTGTGTGTTCCCCCTTAGAACTGTAAGAACTACTACAATAAAAAATGAAGTCGCGGAGGAATATTATTTCAAATCTTTCCAAAAGACAAAGGTGTACGTACACAGTGGGCATTGAAGGAGTAAAATTGTGTGTTGTGCTGTTCAGAGCTGTAAGAATTACTACAATAAAAAATGAAGTAGTGAAGGAATATTATTTCATGTCTATCCAAAAGACAAAGGTATACGTACACAGTGGGCAGTGGCAGTGAAGGGGTAAAATTGTGTGTTCCCCCTCAGAGCTGTAAGAACTACTACAATAAAAAATGAAGTCGCGGAGGAATATTATTTCAAATCTTTCCAAAAGACAAAGGTGTACGTACACAGTGGACATTGAAGGAGTAAAATTGTGTGTTGTGCTGTTCAGAGCTGTAAGAACTACTACGATAAAAAATGAAGTCGTGAAGGAATATTATTTCATGTCTATCCAAAAGACAAAGGTATACGTACACAGTGGGCAGTGAATAGGTAAAATTGTGTGTTCCCCCTCAGAGCTGTAAGAACTACTACAATAAAAAATGAAGTCGCGGAGGAATATTATTTCAAATCTTTCCAAAAGACAAAGGTGTACGTACACAGTGGACATTGAAGGAGTAAAATTGTGTGTTGTGCTGTTCAGAGCTGTAAGAATTACTACAATAAAAAATGAAGTCGTGAAGGAATATTATTTCATGTCTATCCAAAAGACAAAGGTATACGTACACAGTGGGCAGTGGCAGTGAAGGGGTAAAATTGTGTGTTACCCCTCAGAGCTGTAAGAACTACTACAATAAAAAATGAAGTCGCGGAGGAATATTATTTCAAATCTTTCCAAAAGACAAAGGTGTACGTACACAATGGGCAGTGGCAGTGAAGGGGTAAAATTGTGTGTTCCCCCTCAGAGCTGTAAGAACTACTACAATAAAAAATGAAGTCGTGAAGGAATATTATTTCATGTCTATCCAAAAAACAAAGGTATACGTACACAGTGGGCAGTGAAGGGGTAAAATTGTGTGTTGTGCTGTTCAGAGCTGTAAGAACTACTACAATAAAAAATGAAGTCGTGAAGGAATATTATTTCATGTCTATCCAAAAGCAAAGGTATACGTACACAGTGGGCAGTGAAGGGGTAAAATTGTGTGTTCCCCCTCAGAGCTGTAAGAACTACTACAATAAAAAATGAAGTCGCGGAGGAATATTATTTCAAATCTTTCCAAAAGACAAAGGTGTACGTACACAGTGGACATTGAAGGAGTAAAATTGTGTGTTGTGCTGTTCAGAGGTGTAAGAATTACTACAATAAAAAATGAAGTCGTGAAGGAATATTATTTCATGTCTATTAAAAAGACAAAGGTATACGTACACAGGGGGCAGTGGCAGTGAAGGGGTAAAATTGTGTGTTCCCTCTAAGAGCTGTAAGAACTACTACAATAAAAAATGTAGTCGCGGAGGAATATTATTTCAAATCTTTCCAAAAGACAAAGGTGTACGTACACAGTGGACATTGAAGGAGTAAAATTGTATGTTGTGCTGTTCAGACCTGTATGAATTACTACAATAAAAAATGAAGTCGTGAAGGAATATTATTTCATGTCTATCCAAAAGACAAAGGTATACGTACACAGTGGGCAGTGGCAGTGAAGATGTAAAATTGTGTGTTCCCCCTCAGAGCTGTAAGAACTACTACAATAAAAAATGAAGTCGCGGAGGAATATTATTTCAAATCTTTCCAAAAGACAAAGGTGTACGTACACAGGGGACATTGAAGGAGTAAAATTGTGTGTTGTGCTGTTCAGAGCTGTAAGAATTACTACAATAAAAAATGAAGTCGTGAAGGAATATTATTTCATGTCTATCCAAAAGACAAAGGTATACGTACACAGTGGGCAGTGGCAGTGAAGGGGTAAAATTGTGTGTTCCCCCTCAGAGCTGTAAGAACTACTACAATAAAAAATGAAGTCCCGGAGGAATATTATTTCAAATCTTTCCAAAAGACAAAGCTGTACGTACACAGTGGGCAGTGGCAGTGAAGGGGTAAAATTGTGTGTTCCCCCTCAGAGCTGTAAGAACTACTACAATAAAAAATGAAGTCGTGAAGGAATATTATTTCATGTCTATCCAAAAGACAAAGGTATACGTACACAGTGGGCAGTGGCAGTGAAGGGCTAAAATTGTGTGTTCCCCCTCAGAGCTGTAAGAACTACTACAATAAAAAATGAAGTCGTGAAGGAATATTATTTCATGTCTATCCAAAAGACAAAGGTATACGTACACAGTGGGCAGTGAAGGGGTAAAATTGTGTGTTCCCCCTCAGAGCTGTAAGAACTACTACAATAAAAAATGAAGTCACGGAGGAATATTATTTCAAATCTTTCCAAAAGACAAAGGTGTTCGTACACAGTGGACATTGAAGGAGTAAAATTGTGTGTTGTGCTGTTCAGAGCTGTAAGAACTACTACAATAAAAAATGAAGTCGTGAAGGAATACTATTTCATGTCTATCCAAAAGACAAAGGTATACGTACACAGTGGGCAGTGAAGGGGTAAAATTGTGTGTTTCCCCTAAGAGCTGTAAGAACTACTACAGTAAAAAATGAAGTCGCGGAGGAATATTATTTCAAATCTTTCCAAAAGACAAAGGTGTACGTACACAGTGGACATTGAAGGAGTACAATTGTGTGTTGTGCTGTTCAGAGCTGTAAGAATTACTACAATAAAAAATGAAGTCGTGAAGGAATATTATTTCATATCTTTCCAAAAGACAAAGGTATACGTACACAGTGGGCAGTGGCAGTGAAGGGGTAAAATTGTGTGTTCCCCCTCAGAGCTGTAAGAACTACTACAATAAAAAATGAAGTCGCGGAGGAATATTATTTCAAATCTTTCCAAAAGACAAAGGTGTGCGTACACAGTGGGCAGTGGCAGTGAAGGGGTAAAATTGTGTGTTGTGCTGTTCAGAGCTGTAAGAACTACTACAATAAAAAATGAAGTCGTGAAGGAATATTATTTCAAATCTTTCCAAAAGACAAAGGTATACGTACACAGTGGGCAGTGGCAGTGAAGGGGTAAAATTGTGTGTTGTGCTGTTCAGAGCTGTAAGAACTACTACAATAAAAAATGAAGTCGTGAAGGAATATTATTTCATATCTTTCCAAAAGACACAGGTATACGTACACAGTGGGCAGTGGCAGTGAAGGGGTAAAATTGTGTGTTCCCCCTCAGAGCTGTAAGAATTACTACAATAAAAAATGAAGTCGCGGAGGAATATTATTTCAAATCTTTCCAAAAGACAAAGGTGTACGTATACAGTGGGCAGTGAATTGGTAAAATTGTGTGTTGTGCTGTTCAGAGCTGTAAGAACTACTACAATAAAAAAATGAAGTCGCGAAGGAATATTATTTCATATCTTTCCAAATAGCAAAGGTGTACGTACACAGTGGGCAGTGAAGGGGTAAAATTTTGTGTTCCCCCTCAGAGCTGTAAGAACTACTACAATAAAAAATGAAGTCGCGGAGGAATATTATTTCAAATCTTTCCAAAAGACAAAGGTGTACGTACACAGTGGGCAGTGGCAGTGAAGGGGTAAAATTGTGTGTTGTGCTGTTCAGAGCTGTAAGAACTACTACAATAAAAAATGAAGTCGTGAAGGAATATTATTTCATGTCTATCCAAAAGACAAAGGTGTACGTAAACATTGGGTGATACCGTGTCGCCGTGTAGACAATTTTAACCCTAACACAAGTAGAGTATGGTCTGAGCAATTTGATGACAGTAATTATGTTAGGGACATGAATAGTGAGTTAATGAATGTGAACAGACCGAAAAAAGTGAAGAAAGTAGTGCCACATCTACACCTACCTGCTGAGAAAAATGTTATCAGTTCTAATCTATTGAAGAGAGGTAAAATTAAATAAACGGTCTTTGAAACGTAAAATATTCTCTGATATTAAAACTATCGAAAACATAAAGAAATATAAAACTGCTTTTAAAAACATAAGATACGGCGAACTTAAATAGTCCTGCCAATGAAATAAAAAAAAAATTATGAAATTGAAAAACTGAAACTTCAACTGAATTTTTATAAATCATATTTGATGTTGAAGAAATTGAAATGTAGTCGGTTATTAGATAAGTGTAAATTTCTGCATAACGAACTTAAGAATTTAAAAGTTATACATAAATAATACCCACATAAAGAGTGACGTTTACATCAAAAAACATAATAAGTAGTATTTTTACGCAAAGACAAATTGAAAGATTGTTGTATAAAAAATAAAAAAATGTGGTCAGACGAAGACATTGCTTCGGAGTTTGCCTTCAGATCTGTATCAAAGAAAGCCTGTAATTATTTTCGCAACGTAAAACAAATCCACCTACCCGATATGGCATACAAAAAGATGTAATAAGTGTAATGGTGGGAAAAGCCAAATTTATGACTGATTTTTCTAAATTAACATTTTTATGCTTCAATGAAATGCATATAGCCGCCTGAAATGTAAATGAAATATATACAACTTAAATGTATTCTAGCCACCTTGCCTCTAATATGGTGTGTCTGGCTTATATCTCTATAGTTTTGCTTTATTAATAGTGATTGTATACATTTTTGGAAAATCTACATCTTTTGATTACCTTATAGCGAAATAATACTTTTAGGAAAATATAATTGTTTCAAGACATTAAACTTGTTTCTTCATCTACTGAAAACCACCATAATTTTAAAAGGAATCTATTTACCAAAAACGTCTATGTGTAGTGTAAAACACATTCTTCGTACAACAAAATATGGAAAACCTTTGTTATATAAATATCTGCTAAAAACAAAGGGCTTGTGAAGATGTATTTCTCTATTGCCATAACTCGAGTATATTTTTTAGATTGCTCAGATGTTTATTTAAAGGAAGGTTTTGAAGCCAAAGAATCTTGCATATTTATCTTTAACTCTTTTTGCAAAAGGGTTGACTTATAATTAAATAGATTTCATTAGAGCACGGAAGAACGACTCTCCTGCAATGCGGTTTCCAAGTTCATGAATATTCAAGAACTGTGCGTTCTTGTTTTGAAACTAAATTGAGATAAACAACAGCCCAAGACAAAAACGAAACGTAGCTTCTTGTATCATTTGAGAAGAAAAATTATGTTTGTTTTTAATTATTATTATCTTAATTATTTAATATATGGTATTTTGTTATTTGTATTTCTTAATTTGCAGAAACATGAGTGGAAGGTAGGTAAACGTCTTCTGATAGATTTGAGATTTTAACGTCTGTGCGGACTCGTGTGAACATTGTTTCTATTTAAAAAAAATTAATTGAATGAATAAGTGAAAATTTTTATAACGGATGAACGTTGGTTTTTTGGCCAGTAATTCCTAAGGAAACTGTCCACGTTAGTATTTATTTATCAAATATATTATAGGATTTATTGTAAGTAGGGCAGTAGTTTTCTAAGTATTATTTGACATTATGCACCAAAATGTAATTTTGATTTAAATTATTTGACTGTTTTTTCTATCTATATTTCCGGAGTCATAGATGGAGAACAAGTAGACGTCGTCTGATAGATTAATGAGTTTAACGACAGCACGGGTTGGTGTACGTTATTTCAATTAGAAACATTGATGGAATTAAAGACACATTTCTATACAGGATGGACGTTTACCTAAACGACCTCTACACATTTGTAAAGGAATTCCTTTACAAACTTTTATATCTAAATTTTGTTGTAGGACCTATTCTAACTAGGATCGTAGTTTTCAAATTATTTATTTGTTAAACAGGTACAAACATTAAATATAATTTTTATTGAAAACACACAGCGAATTAATTTTAGAAATTTTTCTGGGTTAGTTTTGGATTAGTAACTGGTTATGATTTATTCACCAATCAATATATATAATTGCAAGTCTTATTCATACCACTATATTAAATTATTCTATTACATTCACTATGAACAAAAAATATTATATCAACGTATTACACAGTTGTTATATAATGTATAACACAACCACAATGTTTACTAAATAAAATCTCTCAAAACAAAGCTCTAG
>JBAIZL010000002.1:126233532-126238532 GCA_036971475.1 Prosapia bicincta | reverse complement strand
CCTCATGTGGTTGTACTGCGTCTTTGTAGCGCGCAATGTTTGTGTAAATTATTTCATCATCATGATAAAGACAAATCATTTGCAAGTCATTTACGCAGCGGTAGGGTGGGTGTTTTTAATTACTTTACATTTAATTGGATATATTTTTCATACCTAACGCTCCAAAGTAATTTTGTTTTCAAGGCAATGTATTATATTATACTAATTTTACAAATACTTGTGTTATAGTTGTTAAGTTAATTTCGGAACAAGTGTATACAAGAATATTGAAGAAACATATTTATCTGATGTTTGTATTTACCAAATTTATTGGTTCCTAATTTTAGAGTCTGAAAGGCTTACTTGGTAAATTCAAAGGATAAAGAAAAGCCTAATATAGAAATGTAAATTGATATGCATTTAGTTGTTTACATTATTTGATTTCATATTGAACTTGGGCTGCTACTTTCTTGTTGTATGTTTTAACATATATTGCTATGAAAGCATGGGCCTAAAAGCATGGGCCTAAAAGCATGGGCAAGGTACTAAAAACCTTTAAAGTTTAGTCGATAGTGAAGGATCTCTGATTGCTTAGGAGTCATGCTAGTAGTTCTAGTTGCTATAGAGTTTACGCGATACCTTATTTACGACGTTGCGCTACAGCCCGGGGTGGGTCTTGGCTGCCTTAACAATGTGTTGCCATGTACTTCTGTATCTTTATTATTACATTGATTGGTTTCGTATTAAGAGAGTATTTTTAAATGTAGGGTTTTTAGGCATAGACTCAACCACTGACTGGTAGGCCAGGTCATTTATTACCAGGGTCACCCCTATCTTGGTTACATTATCTGCAGCTAAGAGTTTGTATCAGGGTTTCCAACCCTTATCTTGGTTGCTTTCTCTGCAGCTGAGAGCTCAAACCAACCTTGTTATTTTGGAGTTCACTCTCTTAGCCTCTGAACTACTCCCAAACCGTGCAAGACAGAACAGGGCTGTGGTTATGTGATGGCGGTACTTACTCACCATGTCACAACATCGTCAACGGTTCATGTGGTATATATACGTACCATGATGCCAATGACTGAACGTCCACCCTTGTTGAAGCTTGCATATCTGGTCCGGAGTTCCAGAGTTATTAGGAATCCTTATTCGCAGCTAACCTACATATCTGTACCCCTATCCACAATCTGCCACCTGTGGCCGAGGTAAGCCTTGATTACATGAAACGTAGGTGATACTATCTACATACAATTTTATTGTATCACATGGTAAAAACCTACTACTTACTATACATTTTCAGGATACGATTTTCGCACGTGATCAGTGGAGTGTTGTGAGTCTAGGACAAGACTGTTGCTCAGGTGTGTTTTATTATTGTGAATCTGTGATGTGTTGGTGTTTTTCTCTCCACTTCTAGAAAAAAATATATACTCGTATTACTAGTTACTTGGAATAAATATTAAATTTAAAAGTAGTGTGATAACTTAAAAATTAAAAAACTATTTCGCATCTGAGAGTTTAGTTACATACTACGTTTTTATTACCTAAAATATTTTTCAATTTTTTTTCAAAAACGTTTACATTACGTTACAATTATTTCTAATACATAAACGTAGCCTAAATTTCCATATGTTGTTCTTCCTTTGCTTGCAATATTCTAAATTTAGAAATAGAACCATGGAAATATTCTTGTATAATAATAACATTTAGGAGTTATTAGAAACTTCAACACGCGGATTTATCAATGGCTATAGCCATTGTCACAAAAGTATTGCCGACATAATATCGACTTTTCAACGCATTAGGGTTGTTTGCAGGGTGTCTTTCGCGTTGAAAATTATACATTTATGGAATAAATATACATTGAATTCCTTTTAAGGTATGTTTTTATATTAGGAGTGTAATACAGGAAGGGAAATGTCCTCGAAACTAAAAATAAATAACGTATAAATAGGTTTACGAGTTTAATATTGTCAGTTTAGATTTCAAAAGGTAAAACGACTGTTTAATATTATAACAAATAATTTGTAATTAAAGGTCCCTCAATACCAAAATGCAAGTTTTATTTACATAGTGTACATTCTATTTATGTTAAACCTTTTGGAGTTTTTAATATATCGTTCATGAAGCATCTGGTATTGTCAGGCTAGTTGAATGAATGTACGTTAGTGGGCATTGATTAATTGTCCTAAATATATATTGTGGTTCGATATGTTTGCAATTAAAGCTCATCACGTGTTTGGCTCAAATAGTTTTAACAGACAAATGGTTGTTTTATTTCGGACACAAACAAATGAATCCAGCCTCCATATGTTATTTTTAAACACATTTGTTGTATAATTGTTAATGCTTGTTCACATACGAGATTTATATTACTGTTCAGTATCTTTATAACAAATGTATATAAAGAGAGAGAGAGAGAGAGAGAGAGAGACTAAAGAGTTAGAATTAGAATCCTGGTTTTTATTTACTAACAAATTGGTACCATTTTGAGCGATGTAAGATCTTCAGACAGGTAGGTCTGCTTATTAGGATACAGTTAACTTGAAAGGTAATATGACCAGAAATATGCTTCAAACGCCCATTATTACCCTAGGTTTGAGCCTAATACTAAGTTTCTCAAAGTCAGCCCGGAGGCGGTAATCTCAGACTTAATTTCTGTACCACAACTACGAATTGAACCTTCAACCACCTTAACCAAACTCTGGTTTTTATTGTCATGTAGTAAATACTTTGTTCCTTTATAGTCTTATCAAGAAAGTTTTACAATAAAAATGTTTGTTCGTTTAAAAAACAAAAACTCAGTCATATAAATTCTTATTTAAAATGTGGATTGCACGACAAAAATACCACCTAGTGACAAACTAAATGTACACAAATCAATAAATTACTTTAGTACTTCGCAAGGTCAAGATTCTGCTAAATATTTACATTTACTAGTTTCTATAAATGTATTGCAATTTTATTAGATAGAGTCTAACATTTTTTCGTGCAATTGTGCATGACATTTACAAACTGTGCATTGCCTAAAGTTATACACTCATTTAAATATGCCAATGTTTCAAAAAATGACTACTACTACCCAAAAATAAAATTCCTTTTCAATGTAAGATTTTAACCAGTTCGATTGCTAATTTTTTTACGTTTCGGTTAATTTAAATATTTTAATTACCAGTGAGTGTATTTTATAAAGTTATATTATTACATGTATAAATAAATTTAACAGTCATTTGATAATAAAGTTAATCAATGATTTTTTATTTCAAAATGGTGTCATAATGTAGGAAACTACCATTCTATAAAGTGTAAAGTTATATTAGTAACTACAAATTTTGAAAAAGAATGGCAAATAAATTATAAGCAGAACAAAGGGATCTACTTATATAGTCGGAGAGTCGTTCAATAATTAAAGAGACAAATTAGGGTTGGAAAAACATGAATGGAAGTGCAAGTTTGTTAAATTTAATATTTTAAATTGGCATCACTGGGATATGTTATAAACACTAGATGGATCAATATTTGTCCATTTTCAACCTCGGAGTTAAGTGGGTCTTCTTGAATACTACACAATGGTTGAACAACGTTCTGTGATTTTATTTTATTTCTGAAGCGAGAAACCAGCCAATATATGCCATAAAACGTAGGGTGAAAGTTTTATGAATCGGGGATGTCTTTAAAAGTGCGTAGAACTGTTCAAACGTTGTCGAGAACTGACAAACACTATTCTGGTACGCCTGATGAAGTTTTAACTTTCCCAATTGAAACTCGAATCGATCACTTTCCTAATATTAATAAACAGCTGGTACTGCTCAGATGCTTTGACTGCTTTGACCATGCTTAAGCCAGCCATGAGAGAGAAACGCCAGGATCTCAGAGGAGAGGCGCGATTCTCCAGGCACTACCCGAGAAACCTTTGACAAAATGGACTCCAACATCAAGATAAAGAGTTCTTTGAAGTCGGTATAAAAGAGCTAGTAACCCGTTGGGACGGATGCATTAATGTTGGTAGGAATTATCTTGAAAAACAGAAAAAGTATTGTTTATAAAACACACACGGTTTTTTTCTCCAGGTCACAATGTCTGTTTATTTCTTTTATGACCCTCTTATAATAATGGATTTATTTATAATAATTTAGGTATTTCTAATTTATAATAAGGGTATAGCATAATTCCTTTAAAAAATGGAAATGGCTCTCTCAGCTGTGATATTCCTTTTAATTCTACATTAAATTATTAAAATTTATGTAAATAAACCCAGTTACAAATACTATATTTATTTCAAATGTGGATAACAAATTAGTACTTAGATAATGAAACATACTCGCATCCAACTAATCAACGAAAATCTGATTGTTTAGTTTGTTGAATAATATAAATACAGAGAATGAATGCAGATTGTACGCCTCTAGCATAAATTAATATGAGTAATGTTTTTAATCTTGTGCTTGAACAAACTTACGTAGCTCTCAGTCGTCTAATCTAGTATCAGCATTTTCCTGTTACAATGCAAATCTAATAAGCAATTAACGTCAAGCGTTTCGAATATTCGCTCCAGTTGTACATTACATTGTTGTAAATCTGCAGCGTTCGTTACTCATCAATCTCTCCAGAAATTTTATTATGTTCAAGTTTCATTTTATTTGTACTTTAATTTCTTTTTAATATTAACTGGATGCTTATGTATTTATAAATCCTTGTATTTATCAATATATATCCCTAAATTGTTGTAGTTTATGTAATATATTTTAAATTTTTTATGTGTTTACAAGTATCTGTTATATAAAATAATGTGTTTATTTTCACATCTGTAAATAGACTGAAACGATGTTTTTCTACTTGTGGTTTTATGACGTAATTATAGATTCGATTGTGAGTCATACTGATCAAGAGATAGCCAGACAAAAAGTTAAATATCAATCTGTACAAAGGTTTTTACATGATACTAATTCTACAAAAATATTTGCCGTAACTGGAATACTTTACGTTCCACGATCTCTAAAAGATGGCCATCTATGTTGTAT
>JBAIZL010000002.1:126223532-126228532 GCA_036971475.1 Prosapia bicincta | reverse complement strand
AATACAATAAAACACAGTTTCTCTTAGTATCGAAACGGTTTCTATTTTGTTGCATTTTTTAAAACGTCACAAAACTCAACATTTTGCCCTATTTGCTTTTAAAGACTCTAAAATACAATGGTAATAGCATGAAGATTATTTCAGTGTATAATCTAGAATAAATAATTGTATGGATATTTTAAAACTACAATTCATTAAATTGTTTTTTAATTATTTCATTCATTTTCAACTACTCAGAGTTTTAACTAGTTATTTTTACAATTTCAATCCACAGTTGATTCAAACTGCAGACATATTTTATTTAAATTCTCATGTGTAATTCAATTGCGTATCATATTTAGAGAAAAGAATTACAAAAATAACTGGTTACTAATATCACAGTAGTTATTTTTGTAATAATTTCATGTGATGATTACCTTGCAAATAAAATGTACGTAAAGCGTAAAATAATACGTTTTTGTCGTTTTTAGGAGGTAAATAAACCCTATTTATTTAAAATATAAAAACTAAATTTTTAATTTTCAATTAAGTTACAACATATTGGTATTTAGTAAAAACGAGTAATTTTGTTTAGTGGTTAAGGTAAATTATAATGAATAGAAAAAAATACAGCCTAATTTTAGAGAAATCTTACTTTTATTTTCCTTTTAAAAATTTGAAAGTAGTCTTATAAAATAAAGGCTTTGTATTATTTTAAACGTAACCTTTTTTTATAGACTTCTCTTCTGAATAAGACATTTTCAAGAACAAATGTTATATAATAACATGTATACATACCTACATACGTTGGTATATGAGGTAGTTGCCTTTGCATCGTAATTAAAGCCGCCTTTACCATAAACTTTTATTTTTGCAATACAAAAAATTCTAAAATGTAGTTATAAAGAAAATGATTTTACGGTTTTAAGACATAATCATTAAAATGATTTGTACAAATTTACAAAACAAAATTAAATAGGCATAATAAATATTTTGAAAGGAATGATTTTATTATATTTACTGAAGAGGAAATTATTAAATTGAAATCATGTTTATACAACAGCAACAAACAAATACAATTTAGTTAATTAAAATAAAATTAATTATTCAGTTTTTGATTACAAGAGAGTGGGAGATTATTGTTCACTTTTATAAACTAAAGCTTTAAAAATTTTATTGAAGAAAGTTTTACGTTATGAGAGTGGCTTAATACCAACAGAGTTTTTCCTAATGTTGCAAATGAATAAAAAAATAGTTTATTATATTACGTTATTATGTTATTTATTATAAATAACATTTCAACTTAACCACATATTATGTTTGGTTAAAAGTTAATGTAGCATTACGGTGCCCATTGTAACGTTCATATTCAACCTAATTACCATGTATTCCTTAATTATTAGACAATTAATCTGTTTTGTTATAATTTATACTTTATAATTTAAATTACCCAGATTTTGTATCATAAGGCAAAGAGACACGGTTTTATAACTTAGGAACTTATACCATTTGCTAATAGTTCTTTTTTTTGTGCAGAATATTTTCTTCAATCCAGTTCACAGTTCAAAGCATACGAGCTGAACTCTGGCGACAGCAGAGAGAGGATTAGAACTGGCCGCTTCGGATTACAGAGACGTTGATCAATATTTACCGAAAGGAAGAGGAGAGAAAGATATTGCTAGCCGTGAGGTGTAATACTGAGCTCAGTAAATTGTAAAGCGAACACTGTGTAGCGACGAACGTTTTGTTTTTAATGTATCCGGTTTACCTTTCCTTCCGACACAAAATGAGGGACACGCTGACTACTGGCGCTATGGCGAGACCAAAATAACACTTAGTTAATGCGCATGAAGGCTAGAAGTAATAAGTATTGTATAGTATCAATTCAGTTTCAAACTATGTTCTTGTCTATAATAAATCACTGTAATATATAATAATGAATTTATTTCAGTTTCTACAGGTTTAGTCAAGGTCTTATCTTATATAATAAAAAAAAAAATGTTTGATTGACTCTTCTACCTTCCTAAATATATTTTGTGCTAATTAATTCAATATATCTGGAAAAATCTGTGTACATTGTTATTAGTTATAATTATATAAGTCTTATAATTGTGAATTATTTTCACTAACAGGTTTATAGATAGAATTATCAGATAAAATACCCTACTTGAATACGCCCACTGGTTATAATAATGCATTAGGCTACTGTGCGGATTATGGAAAACTATAGTCAATAATTTTATTGACATCTGTAAAATAAGATTCCTAATTAAATTTTACAAAAAACGATATTTGTTTCTTACAGGATGTGAAATGATGTTATTAAAAATTATTTTTTAGATACCTGAATTATTGTTAATATTGTTTTGTTAGTTTTAAAAATGTCACACAAATACTGAATTTTATAGTCGTTTTTTATTTTAATTTAAATTATGCTTATAGAACAATGTTTATTTGCCTATTTATAGAACAAAAAGTTTGAAATAATCGGATATAGGACAGATAACAATTGTATACTGGCAGTGAGCCACGTTAAACATCAGAGACCTCCTTTGTAACCGGAATACAATGACTGCTTGGCAAAACACTTTATTCCACTGTCTGTCGGACACAATAGACATTTTTCAATATTGCAAACAAGAAAGAATAGGCCTTACTCTTTAGTGTTTCTAGGCGTAATAGGAGCTGGTGCTCGAAAAGAAAAATCCCTATTATTTCCAAAGTTGTTTTTTTTTATTTGATGAGATATTATAGTGTTATTTAAGTATTTAAATTTCGTTCATAGTAATAACAGCTGGCGACAGTTTAATTTTAACCAGATTTTAATGTAATCAGTTACAATTATTTAATTTTTCTTAAGTACTGTTTATTTTATTAAAAATACACTATAAGAAACTTTAAACATCCTCGATCTGCAATAAATGTAACGTAGCCCCACCCTGCTTAACAAAACATATTGTATTTTAAATAATAATATGATTAAATATTTAAAACATATAGATAATCTATATTTTTAGGTTCTCTTATCACTTGTTTGGAAAATTATTCAAAAAGAATAATAATTAAATGTTAAATCACTCGATTATTACAATCATGAAAACACACATCAACATAAAGTTACGTTTTATTTACTTTTAAGAAATTTATTACAAAACAGCTTCATATTAGCTATTACGATTTTAAAACAAGACATTAACATTAGCAAAACATTTAACAAATCTTAAAACAACACAAACTCACAGCTTCTCATAAAGGAATGAAGTAAACATCAATATAGGCAGCTTGGATAAGTCTGAAAACAAAAAAGCAACCTAAATATTGAAATATTTTTTTTATTACAAACATAGCAGAACATTAAGTAAATGTATGATATAAAGGCAAATAATTTAATCAAATGTCATAATACACTGTTTATTTAAGCAACTCATCCTGTATATATCAGATTAGTTGATTTTTAGAAATGAAAATACTTTCAAGTTCTTTCAGGTATGGTATATTTTTAAAACGTTTGATACAACCAATGTTTACGTCGACAAATGTGTGTGTTTACTGTGTGTACAGAACGTAAAAGTCTATTTATTTTCTTTACGATAAATAGGATTTTATTGGCTATTTCATTGCAGGCTTAGCATTGGTTTACTGAAAGTAATCAGAGGGCTCTAAAGATATTTCAAATAAAGTTAATGGTAGTGGGTTTATTATTTCTATGAAATTTGACGCTAAGATGATTAAAATACTTCTGAATTGGAGAATAGAAGAGTTTTATCCGTCTACTCCTGTATCTTTAATGTTATCTCAGTTTTCAGTAGTAGTAACTCAGAGATGATAAAGCACAGATTAATAATAGGGTTACAGAAACAGAGTACAAGGATTATAACAATTTATTACTTTTATAAGGGATACAAAAGCTTTTTTATCATAAGAAATTGTATGTACTGACGAATCTATTATAGTTTGTTATTGAGCAATAAATATGTATTCATCAAAGAGCAACCGTTCCATAAATAAAGTGGGCAATGTATGTGTAGGCAAGTCCTAAGAGTGACATTTCCCCTGAACCGCACTGAAAGCAATTGTTAAGGAAATGTACACATATCAATTATGTGTATGTATGTATGAATATTATTATTTTTGTTGTGATTTGATATATCTTTTCATATAACCCTATTGGTAGATTCATATATATATATATATATATATATATATATATATATATATATATATACAGCCTGCTAACAATACGGAGACCATACATTGGTCATTTTGCATTCAAACTGGCAGCCGGGTACTTGTGGCAGCCGTATACGGCTGCCACATAGTAATCCATGGTAATGTAACACCCTCTGACAAATAATCGAAATAAAAACCATGTCAATAAGTGTAAAAAGAAGTGTTTTATTGGAGCTATACTGTATTTGGAAGTCCTATGGTCGTTCTGAATTTTTAAAAAATAATTTGTAATAACCAAACGGTGCTCTTATTGATAGCAGAGTGAACGGGATTTGTATATCACAAGTTCGTAACATTTCCGCCAGGGGCAGCATAGTCGCCTCCTGTATATAAATTTACTGTATATTTCAACCATTCTCTAACATTATGGCAGCCACAAACTTGGCAACATTGCTGGCATCCACATGGATATCAATCGTACTACGTAATGTATATATTTGAATTGGACAAAGAATCGCTGGAAAGTGACCAATCGGGGGTTTTTGAGGATGCTGAAATCAATGCCGTCATCGAAAGTCACCGGGGATGTACTGGTGAGGCTAAACCCATGTGCAAAAGGGGTTGAATTAGGGTAAAAATGTCAGATGCCTAAGAATAGCGGGATAATGACCGTTCGGGGGTTTTTGAGAATGCTAAATTCAATGGTGTCATCTAGAGTCACCCGGGATGGACCGGATGTGACTCTACGTAAGTACCAAAGGGATGATTTGTTGGGGTAAAAAAATCAAAAGTCAAAACATCGCTGGAACATAACCACTAGGGGGTTTTTGAGGATGCTGAATTCAATGCCG
>JBAIZL010000002.1:126181032-126218532 GCA_036971475.1 Prosapia bicincta | reverse complement strand
TGTGTACACGACTTGGACCTAAATTTTCAGGAACACAGAAAACTGTAGAGTTTTAGAATTTATTAATTTTTGTGTGTTTTATCTTAAGGGCGGATTTGCGAATAATGCATTAAAGTATTTTAATTTTAACGTTTTAATTTTGTTCGTATATTAAAAATTATAATATAGCTTAGTTTGGTTTTGCTATTAACTTTAAGGTTTTCTCAGTGTTGTAAACTGTTTTGGAATGAACAACTTTGAATGTAGTTGATCTCCTAAAAGGCAACGTAATTACTCAGATTCAAGATGCCTTAATTAATGCTTCTTGTTATAAAGTTAAATTTGTTTTTAAAGAGAGTGTGTAATCACCTCATGTGGTTGTACTGCGTCTTTGTAGCGTGCAATGTTTGTGTAAATTATTTCATCATCATGATAAAGACAAATCATTTGCAAGTCATTTACGCAGCGGTAGGGTGGGTGTTTTTAATTACTTTACATTTAATTGGATATATTTTTTATACCTAACGCTCCAAAGTAATTTTGTTTTCAAGGCAATGTATTATATTATACTAATTTTACAAATACTTGTGTTATAGTTGTTACGTTAATTTCGGAACAAGTGTATACAAGAATATTGAAGAAACGAATTTATCTGATGTTTGTATTTACCAAATTTATTGGTTGCTAATTTTAGAGTCTGAAAGGCTTACTTGGTAAATTCAAAGGATAAAGAAAAGCCTAATATAGAAATCTAAATTGATATGCATTTAGTTGTTTACATTATTTGATTTCATATTGAACTTGGGCTGCTACTTTCTTGTTGTATGTTTTAACATATATTGCTATGAAAGCATGGGCCTAAAAGCATGGGCAAGGTACTAAAACCTTTAAAGTTTAGTCGGTAGTGAAAGATCTCTGATTGCTTAGGAGTCATGCTAGTAGTCCTAGTTGCTATAGAGGTTACGCGATACCTTATTTACGACGTTGCGCTACAGCCCGGGGTGGGCCTTGGCTGCCTTAACAATGTGTTGCCATGTACTTCTGTATCTTTATTATTACATTGATTAGTTTCGTATTAAGAGAGTATTTTTAAATGTAGGGTTTTTAGGCATAGGCTCAACCACTGACTGGTAGGCCAGATCATTTATTACCAGGGTCACCCCTATCTTGGTTACATTCTCTGCAGCTAAGAGTTTGTATCAGGGTTCCCAACCCTTATCTTGGTTGCTTTCTCTGCAGCTGAGAGCCCAAACCAACCTTGTTATTTTGGAGTTCACTCTCTTAGCCTCTGAACTACTCCCGAACCGTGCAAGACAGAACAGGGCTGTGGTTATGTGATGGCGGTACTTACTCACCATGTCACAACATCGTCAACGGTTCATGTGGTATATATACGTACCATGATGCCAATGACTGAACGTCCACCCTTGTTGAAGCTTGCATATCTGGTCCGGAGTTCCAGAGTTATTAGGAATCCTTATTCGCAGCTAACCTACATATCTGTACCCCTATCCACAATCTGCCACCTGTGGCCGAGGTAAGCCTTGATTACATGAAACGTAGGTGATACTATCTACATACAATTTTATTGTATCACATGGTAAAAACTTACTACTTACTATACATTTTCAGGATACGATTTTCGCACGTGATCAGTGGAGTGTTGTGAGTCTAGGACAAGACTGTTGCTCAGGTGTGTTTTATTATTGTGAATCTGTGGTGTGTTGGTGTTTTTCTCTCCACTTCTATAAAAAAAATATATATTACTAGTTACTTGGAATAAATATTAAATTTAAAAGTAGTGTGATAACTTAAAAATTAAAAAACTATTTCGCATCTGAGAGTTTAGTTACATACTACGTTTTTATTACCTAAAATATTTTTCAATTTTTTTTCAAAAACATTTACATTACGTTACAATTATTTCTAATACATAAACGTAGCCTAAATTTCCATATGTTGTTTTTCCTTTGCTTGCAATATTCTAAATTTAGAAATAGAACCATGGAAATATTCTTGTATAATAATAACATTTATGAAAGTTGGAGTTGTTAGAAACTTCAACACGCGGATTCATCAATGGTTATAGCCATTGTCACAAAAGTATTGCCGACATAATATCGACTTTTCAACGCATTAGGGTTGTTTGCAGGGTGTCTTTCGCGTTGAAAATTATACATTTATTGGAATAAATATACACTGAATTCCTTTTAAGGTATTTTTTTTTATATTAGAAGTGTAATACAGGAAGGGAAATGTCCTCGAAACTAAAAATAAATAACGTATAAATAGGTTTACGAGTTTAATATTGTCTGTTTAGATTTCAAAAGGTAAAACGACTGTTTAATATTATAACAAATAATTTGTAATTAAAGGTCCCTCAATACCAAAATGCAAGTTTTATTTACTTAGTGTACATTCTATTTATGTTAAACCTTTTGGAGTTTTTAATATATCGTTCATGAAGCATCTGGTATTGTCAGGCTAGTTGAATGAATGTACATTAGTGGGCATTGATTAATTGTCCTAAATATATATTGTGGTTCGATATGTTTGCAATTAAAGCTCATCACGTGTTTGGCTCAAATAGTTTCAACAGACAAATGGTGGTTTTATTTCGGACACCAACAAATGAATCCAGCCTGCTTATGATATTTTTAAACACATTTGTTGTATAATTGTTAATGCTTGTTCACATACGAGATTTATATTATTGTTCAGTATCTTTATAACAAATGTATATAAAGAGAGAGAGAGAGAGACTAAAGAGTTAGAATTAGAATCCTGGTTTTTATTTACTAACAAATTGGTACCATTTTGAGCGATGTAAGATCTTCAGACAGGTGGGTCTGCTTACTAGGATAGAATTAACTTGAAAGGTAATATGACTAGAAATATGCTTCAAACACCCATTACTACCCTAGGTTTGAGCCTAATACTAAGTTTCTCAAAGTCAGCCCGGAGGCGGTAATCTCAGACTTAATTTCTGTACCACAACTACGAATCGAACCTTCAACCACCTTAACCAAACTCTGATTTTTATTGTCATGTAGTAAACACTTTGTTCTTTTATAGTCTTATCAAGAAAGTTTTACAATAAAAATGTTTGTTCGTTTAAAAAACAAAAACTCAGTCATATAAATTCTTATTTAAAATGAGGATTGCACGACAAAAATACCACCTAGTGACAAACTAAATGTACACAAATCAATAAATTACTTTAGCACTTCGCAAGGTCAAGATTCTGCTAAATATTTACATTTACTAGTTTCTATAAATGTATTGCAATTTTATTAGATAGAGTCTAACATTTTTTCGTGCAATTGTGCATGACATTTACAAACTGTGCATTGAGATTTTAACCAGTTCGTTTGCTAATTTATTTACGTTTCGGTTAATTTAAATATTTAAATTACCAGTGAGTGTATTTTATAAGGTTATATTATTACATGTGTGAATAAATTTAACAGTCATTTGATAATAAAGTTAATCAAGCATTTTTTTTATTTCAAAATGGTGTCATAATGTAGGAAACTACCATTCTATTAAGTGTAAAGTTATATTAGTAACTACAAATTTTGAAAAAGAATGGCAAATAAATTATAAGCAGAACAAAGGGATCTACTTATATAGTCGGAGAGTCGTTCAATAATTAAAGAGACAAATTAGGGTTGGAAAAACATGAATGGAAGTGCAAGTTTGTTAAATTTAATATTTTAAAATGGCATCACTGGGATATGTTTTAAACACTAGATGGATCAATATTTGTCCATTTTCAACCTCGGAGTTAAGTGGGGTCTTCTTGAACACTACACAATGGTTGAACAACGTTCTGTGATTTTATTTTATTTCTGAAGCGAGAAACCAGCCAATATATGCCATAAAACGTAAAGTGAAAGTTTTATGAATCGGGGATGTCTTTAAAAGTGGGTAGAACTGTTCAAACGTTGTCGAGAACTGACAAACACTATTCTGGTACGCCTGATGAAGTTTTAACTTTCCCAATTGAAACTCGAATCGATCACATTCCTAATATTAATAAACAGCTGGTACTGCTCAGATGGTTTGACTGCTTTGACCATGCTTAAGCCAGCCATGAGAGAGAAACGTCAGGATCTCAGAGGAGAGGCGCGATTCTTCAGGCACTACCCGAGAAACCTTTGACAAAATGAACTCCAACATCAAGATAAAGAGTTCTTTGAAGTCGGTATAAAAGAGCTAGTAGTAGCCCGTTGGGACGGATGCATTAATGTTGGTAGGAATTATCTTGAAAAACAGAAAAAGTATTGTTTATAAAACACACACGGTTTTTTTCTCCAGGTCACAATGTCTGTTTATTTCTTTTATGACCCTCTTATAATAATGGATTTATTTATAATAATTTAGGTATTTATAATTTATAATAAGGGTATAGCATAATTCCTTTAAAAAAATGGAAATGGCTCTCTCAGCTGTGATATTCCTTTTAATTCTACATTAAATTATTAAAATGTATGTAAATAAACCCAGTTACAAATACTATATTTATTTCAAATGTGGATAACAAATTAGTACTTAGATAATGAAACATACTCGCATCCAACTAATCAACGAAAAATTGATTGTTTAGTTTGTTGAATAATTTAAATACAGAGAATGAATGCAGATTGTACGCCTCTAGCATAAATTAATATGAGTAATGTTTTTAATCTTGTGCTTGAACAAACTTACGTAGCTCTCAGTCGTCTAATTTAGTATCAGCATTTTCCTGTTACAATGCAAATTCAATAAGCAATTAAGCAGTTATACATTACATTGTTGTAAATCTGCAACGTTCGTTACTCATCAATCTCTCTAGAAATTTTATTATGTTCAAGTTTCATTTTATTTGTACTTTAATTTCTTTTAATATTAACTGGATGCTTATGTATTTATAAATCCTTGTATTTATCAATATATATCCCTAAATTGTTGTAGTTTATGTAATTAATTTTAATTTTTTCATGTGTTTACAAGTATCTGTTATATAAAATATGTGTTTATTTTCACATCTGTAAATAGACTGAAACGATGTTTTTCTACTTGTGGTTTTATGACGTAATTATAGATTCGATTGTGAGTCATACTGATCAAGAGATAGCCAGACAAAAAGTTAAATATCAATCTGTACAAAGGTTTTTACATGATACTAATTCTACAAAAATATTTGCCGTAACTGGAATACTTTACGTTCCACGTTCCCTAAAAGAAGGTCAACTTTCCTGTATCGGAAATATGGACTCCATATGGATCCTTACTTTGGAAATCTGCTTTGAATGACCTGAGGTGTGGATTTATTTTAGAGCGGCATGTTAAAATTAATTGTAATAGTCAAAAATTTAAACTTAATTAATTCGTCAAACTTCATATATGTGTCCGCTGCTATATCAACAAATCACAGACGATTAAAAAGTAACCGAATATAATAAATGCAGCAACTCGTAGATGTCAATTTTTACCAAGCACTTACCCAACATTGGTTTTTTAATTTTTCGCAGCTCAGTAGGATATTTATAGCAAAATCTATAGATATAAAATATCGCTTTATACTCGCTTGAAGCAAACCATGCTCTTATCAATTACGCTTTGCTAAGGTTTGAATATCGTATGAACCTTGTCATTCCCAGCATAGATGGAAGTTTCCACAATTGCACCGCTTCTTTTTCTTTTTATCTGTGGCTCAAATATTTCCTCTTATTTCCAGAGCTGCAATATCATATGTCGTTTTAATGAACCATTTCCTGGTTGAATGTTAAACCTTTAGACAACGTTTTCGTAGTTTGCTAAGCTTTGCAGATTTGTTCTGATTGCAATCCTCTTTACTCAGTAGTTTTTGCACCAACTGTAATCCTATTACACGTCCCAAAGCTTTCTCCCTCTGTAAGAATATTCCATGCTACATCTGTACGAGGTAATATTTTAACTATTTCACAAACGGTTTTCACCCCCTTCGAGAGAAGTAAAAAACTCTCATAGTTTTAATCTTTTACTGATTTTCAATGTCTTTTAACCGAATTTGTTTAGGAAAGATCCTTTCTACTTCTTCATATGCGTATCTCAATGTCCGTTCAGTCCAACAATCTACAACCCTAAACAATCCTATTTACAGTGATCTCCCTTATATCATTTCTAAAATATAAATATATGATTAAATATTAATCATGCATTCAAATAATTCCAATTATTGGCGAATTGTTGACAGCTTTTCAATAACATTCGAATCCCTCCTGGCATGTAACTGCCGGTTTTTGAAACAATCCACTCCATGTAGTAAAATTTTTTTATTAAAACATATTTTATATTTTAGTTGAAAAATAATTTATATTATATTTCATGTTCATAAAGAGATATTATTAAACTAAACTATTTTACCATTTACCTTTAGCTTATTATTTCAACACAGTTATTTCATACAAAGGTCTGTAAATTGCTATTTATCGTGTATTATTTACTTAAAATATAAGGAAAAACCATTTGATATTCTATATTTATAGGAAATAAGTAGCTGCTGCAGACATATGAGGTAGGCTACTCTCCAATACTGAGACAAAGTGTAGAATTAAATCAGGAATGCGGCCCTGCACAAACCACAGGGTTCCTCGCCACGCTCAAACTACCCGAGAAGATTGATGTTCTCAATTCTAAATAATTTATCTCACCCCTTCCACATTCTTATCAGGTAATAGTGGTAATGGTGTAATAGTGTTTTCCCTTAGGCGTTCATTTCTAATTTCGATCATTCCAAATGATTCATCCCTTTCTCTGTGTTCTGAGGAAATATCCTCACATTTAGATACACTTTGAGTGAATATGTAAGGTTGGCCTATGATTGTCAACCATATGATTTTGTATGGAAGTTTAAAAGCAAATACATTTAGGTTATTTAAGGTAATTTGTCTTTTTGTGAGACCTAAAAATATTCAATAAAATATTATATTTTATTTAGTATGGTGTAAATTTTAATGTGTGTGTGTGTGTGTGTGTGTGTGTGTGTGTGTGTGTGTGTGTGAGAGAGAGAGAGAGAGAGAGAGTGTGTGTGTGTGTGTGTGTGTTGTTTGTGTGTCTGTGTGTGTGTGTGTGTTTGTGTGTGTGTGTGTGTGTGTGTGTGTGAGAGAGAGAGAGAGTGTGTGTGTTTGTGTGTGTGTGTGTGTTTGTGTGTGTGTGTGTGTGTGTGTGTGTGAGAGAGAGAGAGAGAGAGAGTGTGTGTGTGTGTGTTTGTGTGTGTGTGTGTGTTTGTGTGTGTGTGTGTGTGTGTGTGTGTGTGTGTGTGTGTGTGTGTGTGTGTGTGTGTGTGTGTGTGTGTGTATGTTTGGATGTAACAGTTAGCCTTTGCAATACAGTGACATTTAAAAAAAATCTAATTAGATATATTAGACCATAACTGTAGGTAATGTATATCTGAGGAAAGGTAAATTAAATCAAATAATTAATATTGTATTATAAACAAGTATTATGTTTTAAATGAATAAAAACATTACCAAGTGAACTGGGCCACTTACAACCACCATTGACATTTCTAGAGAATGAGGAGAGTGTAAGAAAATCTATAGGGTGAAGTGTAATCATTTAAAAAAATACAGGGACAATAATTAAATAGACAGTTTCAAAATTAATAGTGTAATTAAGGCCGATATTTAAGACGGCACACGTATAGAAATCACCCTCTACGACAAAAGTGTAAATTAGGCAGGATCATATTTTGCACTACTCAATTAGGATCACCTCAAGAAAAAGGCACGTGGTTAAATTGTAATTATGCATGTTTTCAGATGACAATTTACTGACAAATGTGATTATGAAGCCCAAACAATATCATGTTAAAAGTAGGTAACCATGTTTGATAAATAGAACAGGTCATTTATGTTTTGTTGCATGTTTAGCGCTAGAGGGAGCTGATCGTAGATAAGGAAGGTTTAGTTGCAGTTTGTGTGTGCGTATGGACCTTATTATGTTCTCTAAGAGTGTAAACCGATGTTAGAAGCACTTATAGAATGTAATAATTGATTGATGGAGCAATTAGTTTCTGCAACACAATATCCTTATTTTAATATAGTAACATATCTGACATAATTCTGTATAATTATCCTATCAATGACCTTCTGTTTAAGGATGATGATAGGGGCTCTTATTATTTCCTAAATAGATAATTTCTTTCTACAATATATTAATAATAAGATAAATAAGATAAATCCAATTAACTAAGCTACAGATCAGGCAAGATTAGTTTTTTAAACTACGCGCAGAAATCGATTTACTGAGATCAACTTTACTGTTAACAATACATTATGAAATTATCAATACTAGATTTACCTACATGAAACACAGCAAAAGTGTTTGGAGAACCTATTTATTTATAGCTGTTTATCAATGCTTTAGATTTTAGTGGGTTTAGTGGTAGAGTTTAGATGTCTCTGTCTATTGTACTCGTCAGCGCGCCACCAAATAGCCCAGCAGCCAAGGGTGTTCGTTGGCTATAAGTAGAAAGTAAGTTTAGGGGGTTGCATGTGAACTTTACGGCAACTATATGCTTTTTACATGGTAGCGGGCAAGTCGCGTCAGAAATTATTTCGATACGGGAGTTTAGGTTCGAAAATAAAGCGGAGATAACAACGTTGTTGAATGCTAATGCTTATATTGCGCTCTCATGCGTCAATCCCTATCGTACAGCTCGCTTCGATATTAGACAGGAAATATTCTTTGTTTTTGCTCCAAATGATTTTTTAATAAACACATTTACTATCGGTTCATTCTAATCTTTAACAGTTTTTCATAGCAGTTGTAACTTTTTAAATAATTGCTAATGTAATTTAATTAAAATTCACCTTAATTTATAATTACAATTACAATATGTATTACTACTAAATTACATTTTTAGTTTTGGATATGTGTTTGTTTATATGAGAACAAACAATATTACCAAGTAGCCAATATAAACTTTATTTTATTTTAATTAGAATATTTTTGTAATTAATTACTAATAATAGTAACCTTTCAAATTTCATGATTATTAAATGTTCACGCCTATTTGTTTAAATCCTTCAAATATTCTCTATTTTGTGAATACAATTGTTTACATGGTAAATAATTGAAAAGTGAATATGTGGAGTACTATTTCATCACATTTAAACATATTCTGTAAGCACTAAAATATATAATACTGAAACTGAATCAGCTGTAGTTTCAATGATGCAAAACCATTAAAAACTGTTCGAGTATTGCCTTAAATTGAACGGAATTCATTTAGAACATGTACACCATGTAGAACTTTAGCTTCTTTTACTGTGTTGGCACAACTGGGTTAATATAATGAAATAGAACACAATTAACATCTGTATTGCTCATAGTGATGAATACGGTATCTGCAATTCCTTTAATAAATTCATTTATGCAATTCTTGAAATGGGTAATATGTTATTGGATCCTAAATCTGACAGACAGAGACAAGGGACGGATATATTTTATGTTGACGAGAGATATGTAATATTTTGTTTTGTAGTGGGTAAATAAATCCCTAATAACGTATTCCGTTTTCATGTACAACTTAAACACCCACACACACACACACAAATATATATATATATATATATATATATATATATATAATATATTAAATATGGTGATATGTTTTCTTGTAATATAGTTAATAAATTATAAATATTTCAAAAACAAGAATACTTTTAATGAATATATTTATTCAAAGCTTTTCGCTGATAAAATAGTATCAGCATCTCAGATTTCAGAAGACAATTAACTTTATAGATAAATGTTTCAAGCATGAATAATATACCAGCAGTTCTCTTATAATTATAAGGAGGCACTAGTATGTATAAATGAATCAAAACAAAAATCTTATTCTTCAAGCTCTGCAATATATGTTTTTTACACTGTAGAATAATATATATTAAACATCCTATATATAACAATACCTTAACACTCCAGTTGCAAATATTAAAGTTACAAGAAGTCAACAATGTACGAGAAGTAACAAAGGGTCAAATGCAACACATCCTGAACCACCTCGTAAAGGCCACTTGCTGTGCCGCTGTCAAGACAGCTTGATAAATATATACATGGAATGCCGTTAAATCATGTACAAAAATATTAGATAATTTTAAATATAATGGTTTATATTTGAAACATAAGAAGATAGACATCTCTTTAGACATCATTTTATAAAGATAAGAGTCAAAACATTATACACAGCTGAGGATTTAAAAATTAAAAAATTAAGCAAATTATATACGCAAATATTATAACTTACCTATTAAAAAAATACAATAAAACACAGTTCCTCTTAGTATCGAAACGGTTTCTATTTTCTTGCATTTTTTAAAACGTCACAAAACCCAACATTTTGCCCTATTTGCTTTTAAAGACTCTAAAATACAACGGTAATAGCATGAAGATTATTTCAGTGTATAATCTAGAATAAATAATTGTATGGATATTTTAAAACTACAATTCATTAAATTGTTTTTTAATTATTTCATTCATTTTCAACTACTCAGAATTTTAACTAGTTATTTTTACAATTTAAATCCACAGTTGATTCAAACTGCAGACATATTTTATTTAAATTCTCATGTGTAATTCAATTGCGTATCATATTTAGAGAAAAGTATTACAAAAATAACTGGTTACTAATATCACAGTAGTTATTTTTGTAATAATTTCATGTGATGATTACCTTGCAAATAAAATGTACGTAAAGCGTAAAATAATAAGTTTTTGCGTTTGTAGGAGGTAAATAAACCCTATTTATTTAAAATATAAAAACTAAATTTTTAATTTCAATTAAGTTACAACATATTGGTATTTAGTAAAAACGAGTAATTTTGTTTAGTGGTTAAGATAAATCCTAATGAATAGAAAAAAATACAGCTAAATTTTAAAGAAATCTTACTTTTATTTTCCTTTTAAAAATTTGAAAGTAGTCTTATTAAATAAAGGGTTTGTATTATTTTAAACGTAACCTTTATTTATAGATTTCTCATCTGAATAAAACATCGTCAAGAACAAATGTTATATAATAACATGTATATATATACGTTTGTATAAGAGGTAGTTGCCGTTGCATTGTAATTAAAGCCTCACTTATTATAATTTTTATTTGCAGTAGAATAAATTCTAAAATGTAATTATAAAGAAAATGATTTTACGGTTTTTTAAATATCTAAAATAAAATCATTAAAATGATTTGTACAAATTTAGAAAAAAAATTAAACAGGCATAATAAATATTTTGAAAAGTATGTTTTTATTTTAATTACTGTAGAGGAAGTTATTAAATTGAAATCATATTTATAAAACAGCAACAAACAAATACAATTTAGTTAATTTAAATAAAATTAATTTTTCACTGTTATTTGATTAAAAGAGAGTGGGAGAAATTATTTACTTTTAGAAACTATGGTTTTGAGGATTTTATTGAAGAACGTTTTACGTTACGTGAGTTGCTTAATACCAACAGAGTTTTTCCTCATGTTGCAAATGAATAAAAAAATAGTTGATTATATTAAATAACTGGATATAAATAATATTTCAACTTAACCACATGTTTGGTTAAATGTTAATGTAGCATCACGGTGCCCAGTATAACGTTCATATTCAACCTAATATCCATGTATTCGTTAATTATTAGACAATTATTCTGTTTTGTTATAATTTATACTTTATAATTTAAATTACCCAGATTTTGTATCAAAAGGTAAAAAGTCACGGTTTCATAACTTAGGAACTTGTTCCATTTGCTAATAGTTCTTTTTTTGTGCAGAATATTTTCTTTAATACAGCTCACAGTTCAAAGCATACGAGCAGAACCCTGGCGACAGCAGTGAGAGGATTACAGAGACGTTGATCAATATTTACCGAAAGGAAGAGGCGAGAAAGATATTGCCAGCCGTGAGGTGTAATACTGAGCTCAGTAAATTGTAAAGCGAACACTGTGTAGCGACGAACGTTTTGTTTTTAATGTATCCGGTTTACCTTTCCTTCCAACACAAAATGCGGGACACGCTGACTACTGGCGCTATGGCGAGACCAAAATAACACTTAGTTAATGCGCATGAAGGCTAGAAGTAATAAGTATTGTATAGTATCAATTCAGTTTCAAACTATGTTCTTATCTATAATCAATCACTTAATAAATATTAATGAATTTATATCAGTTTTTTACACGTTTAGTCAAGGTCTTATCTTATATAATAAAAAAAATGTTTTATTGACTTTATACCTTCCTAAATATATTGTTGTGCTAATTAATTCAATATATCTGGAAAAATCTGTCTACATTGTTATTAGTTATAATTATATAAGACTCATAATTGTTGATTATTTTCACAAACAGGTTTATAGATAGAATTATCAGATAAAATACCCTACGTGAATACGCCCACTGGTTATGATAATACATTAGGCTACTGTGCGGATTATGGAAAACTATAGTCAATAATTTTATTGACATCTGTAAAATAAGATTCTTTATCAAATTTTACAAAAACGATATTTGTTTCTTACAACATGTGAAATGATGTTATTAACAATTATTTTTTAGATACCTGAATTATTGTTAATATTGTTTTGTTAGTTTTAAAAATGTCACACAAATACTGAATTTTATAGTCGTTTTTTTATTTTAATTTAAATTATGCTTATAGAACAATGTTTATTTGCCTATTTATAGAACAAAAAGTTTGAAATAATCGGATATAGGACAGATAACAATTGTATACTGGCAGTGAGCCAAGTTAAACATCAGAAACCTCCTTTGTAACCGGAATACAATGACTGCTTGGCAAAACACTTTATTCCACTGTCTGTCGGACACAATAGACATTTTTCAATATTGCAAAGAAGAAAGAATAGGCCTTACTCTTTAGTATTTCTAGGCGTAATAGGAGCTGGTGGTCGAAAAGAAAAATCCCTATTATTTCCAAAGTTGTTTTTTTTTATTTGATGAGATATTATAGTGTTATTTAAGTATTTAAATTTCGTTCATAGTAATAACAGCTGGTGACATTTTAATTTTAACCAGATTTTAATGTAATCAGTTGCAATTATTTAATTTTTCTTAAGTACTGTTTATTTTATTTAAAATACACTTTAAGAAACTTTAAACATCCTCGATCTGCAATAAATGTAACGTAGCCCCCACCCTGCTTAACAAAACATATTGTATTTTAAATAATAATATGATTAAATATTTAAAACATGTAGATAATCTATATTTTTAGGTTCTCTTATCACTTGTTTGGAAAATTATTCAAAAAGAATAATAATTAAATGTTAAATCACTCGATTATTACAATCATGAAAACACACATCAACATAAAGTTGCGTTTTATTTACTTTTAAGAAATTTATTACAAAACAGCTTCATATTAGCTATTGCGATTTTAAAACAAGACATTAACATTAGCAAAACATTTAACAAATCTTAAAACAACACAAACTCACAGCTTCTCATAAAGGAATGAAGTAAACATCAATATAGGCAGCTTGGATAAGTCTGGAAACAAAAAAGCAACCTAAATATTGAAATATTTTTTTTATTACAAACTAGCAGAACATTAAGTAAATGTATGATATAAGGGCAAATAATTTAATCAAATGTCGTAATACACTGTTTATTTAAGCAACTCATCCTGTATATATCAGATTAGTTGACTTTTAGAAATGAAAATACTTTCAAGTTCTTTCAGGTATGGTATATTTTTAAAACGTTTGATACAACCAATGTTTACGTCGACAAATGTGTGTGTTTACTGTGTGTACAGAACGTAAAAGTCTATTTATTTTTCTTTACGATAAATAGGATTTTATTGGCTATTTTATTGCAGGTTTAGCATTGGTTTACTGAAAGTAATCAGAGGGCTCTAAAGATATTTCTAATAAAGTTAATGGTAGTGGGTTTATTATTTCCCTGGAATTGGACGCTAAGATAATTAAAATACTTCTGAATTGGAGAATAGAAGAGTTTTATCCGTCTACTCCTGTATCTTTAATGTTATCTCAGTTTTTAGTAGTAGTAACTCAGAGATTATAAAGCACAGATTAATAATAGGGTTACAGGAACAAGGTAAAAGGATTATAACAATTTATTACTTTTATAAGGGATTCAAAAGCTTTTGTATCGTAAGAAATTGTATGTACTGACGAATCTATTATAGTTTGTTATTGAGCAATAAATATGTATTCATCAAAGAGCAACCGTTCCATAAATAAAGTGGGCAATGTACGTGTAGGCAAGTCCTAAGAGTGACATTTCCCCTGAACTGCACTGAAAGCAATTGTTAAGGAAATGTACACATATCAATTATGTGTATGTATGTATGAATATTATTATTTTTGTTGTGTTTTGATATATCTTTTCATATAACCCTATTGGTAGATTCATATATATATATATAAATATCGCAGTATGTATTCTTGTGTATTAATAAAGATCTAAGTCAAAATACAAATACAAGAATTATAATTGAATTTACATGTAAATTCAATTATAATTCTTGTATTTATATTTTGACTTAGTTCTTTATATATATATAATTTCATTTGTCTACATCTTCTGTAAAATTGTTTAACGCATTTTGTATATTCATTATAATATAACTTTTTCTAAATAAAATTCTATAATAAAAATTAAAGTTTGTTTAAAGCCTTTAAACCTTATAATTATTATTAATTTTTTGTTATAAAACCTCTTAAACATTAAAAATATGTTTATATATTTTTATATTAATTTTAATTGCAAAGTAATCATCTTCAGATGAAACTACTCTTATTTTGTTTTTGTTTTTTTTGCTAATACTTTCCATTGAAATAGATTGCTTTACAATCGATATGTACATTACAGTATAGCAATTTAAATTAGAGTTTTATATGTTTGAAATAAAATATTACGCTACAATTGTGACTGACAACAAATAATCTATTTACAATGGTTTACAAGAATGTCTGTCTGAGTGCCCTTGTCAAATGAATAATTTTAATAACGAAACGAATGAAATATTTTTTTTTTAGAAATGGAACTCTGTTAAATATACTAACTATAATTTTTTGAGTCGGAATTACAAGGTTTATCTTAAAATTGCATTCTTACGCTTTTAGCTAAGTTTGTTACATAACAATACTTTTTAAATATAACTTCATATAACACTGTTAAACGAATTTTAATTCCAAAACAAATTGTTTATTTAAAGTTTTTTAATCACACGCGATTTCAAATCCCGACAATGTGACCTTCTCATTTCCAGGAAACACGTCTGACGTTCTCATTTCCATAAAACATTTTAAACATCTGGAATTTACAAAGGTAAAGTAATTATTTTTCTTTCATATGAAGAAATAATTATATATTTTTATGTGTATTGTATCAATTGATATCTTTCCTCCATTTCATTCTTTTTATATTTACGTTATAATAAAATGGTTTCAATAAAAATGCGATCGTTTCTGTCATTTAAATTCCGTTTAAAAATTAAAATATACCACACCTCATCTGATACCAATAAATTATTTAATTATTATTTTAAAATGTTAAACAGTTAACCGTATTAATGACATTCACGTTTTGCTACTTACCCTATACCATCAACTTATTACTAGGTTTATGTATTTGTTTATAGTATTCATACACGAAATTTACTAGGCTGTAGTCCGTCAACACATTAACACGTGTCAGCTGAGGAAACATTAAGTTATTTTTTTGGAATATATTTATTTACGCAAAAGTCTTTCGAGTTTTTTTCGAATATGAAAAATATAATCTAGTTTCTATATACAAGCTTTATGTTTCAATAGTATATGTGTAACAATATTTTAATCAACTACTTTGACTTAAAGGAGTTTGTGTAAAGTGTATTGTTTTCTCATGGAAAAATAATAACACTATGTATCGTGTACGTACTCAAATAACTTCCAGTATTAATCAACTTAAAACATGATTACATTATTTCTTCTTTTGCCCTCCATATTTTATCATCGCATCCCTGACGTAGTCTAAACATTTATCTTTATTATACATATGTTTAACAGATAAACAATCGATATTGGATACTAACACTTGTCTACACGAGTTTTTTTTTTAAATAAACACCACTTACACGAAACAGCGTGACATATACTTAGATACTTTAAATATTAAAGCTGAAACTATGACAAATCAAAATGCTTTACAAAATCATAAAAGAACCTAAATATTGACAACATTATAAAATACAATGAGACCGTTTCTGAATGAGAGTGACACTAAGGTACTTGATAATTAGCTTGCCTTACTTAATTACTGTTTCACAAATTGACTTATGTACTTAAAACTAAATCGATAAATAAGTACCGCCTTTTACCTCGGCTTGTGAAGACTTTATACTGCATACAGTATTAAAGTCAATTAACGCAGCAATAAAGAATTTAATGTCTCTAGCGACTACGTTGTCGCCATCAGTGAAGAATTAAATTAGTTACAGTTAATTATAACAATTGGATTAATCTATGATGCTAAAACCTTTGTTCCATGAATAAAGGTATAGCGTTCAAGAGGGATACAATGGGAAAACAAGGTTGTTATATTACAAGTAATACTTTACAAATTATCACAAAGTTTTCTGAAAAATAATTCAAATAATTATAATATATGTTTATAATTACTATTTTTAAAAATGTCTTTCCTTATCAGTCATAAGATAATGTGTCGTACTTACTTCTTACTTCAGCCAACGCCCGTCCTTGGCCTCTCAGCCATCCGACGCTGTGCCTCCCAGTACAATGTAGCGAGTCCTTCCCTGGACTCCTCATGAAAGATATCTTTCAGGCCGTCACAAGTGGTAAGATGCTCTGCCGTCCCTTCATTGTCGGAGCAGAGTGGCCAGATTGGTGTGTCTACCACTTTCATGCGATGCAGGTGTCTCTGTAGGTAGTCATGTCCAGTGGTCATCCTAAACAAAGCCACGACTACGCCTCTTGGAAGATCCAGTGGTATGCTTGATTGGATGATCTCTTCCCATTGCTTTCCTGTAGCAGCTTGTTTCCTGTCCCGTTTCACGGAGTCGTTGATAGTGCTGTTTATACTCCGACAGACACTGCGGTATGAGAGGGGGAGGATCGGCTGCGCCATGGAGCAGCCATGCTTGGCCAAACTATCTGCTTTTTCGTTTCCTCTGATGTCACAGTGCCCCGGCACCCATTGTACTGCGATCTGTGTTGTTTTCTGCAACATGCTGAGTGTTTTCTGGCACTTGTTCATTTCCTTCCCTTCTTGTGGCTTTGGGGAGGTGATCGCCTGAATCGCGGATGTTGAGTCCGAGTGGAAAACTACCTTCTTGGTGTTGGCCGACAGAAGAATCTCTCTGGCCGCTTCGCCGATGGCGGTCACTTCTCCTTCGACGTTGGTTCCGTTTTTCCCCACTGCTATTGATTTTTGCCCAATTGAGGAGAAATATCCGGCTCCGCATGCGTCATGCATTGCCGATCCACCTGTGTACACACGCAGTCATTCGTCGGCCGGATACCTCTCGTTGATCATAGCTTCTGTTAGTGCTTTGAGTTCGCAGATTTGGAAGTCGGCTTTTCTCAGGCTTACACCAGGTATTGATGTGCACGATGGTATTTCGGTTCTTTCCTTTATATATTTCGTTTTCTTGAAAGGTTGTCGCTCTGATTCTTCCAATCCATGTCTTCTTCTTATTTCTGCGGCTTTTGCCAGTTGTGTGACTTGGGTTTTAAGCCTTTGGTTTGCGCATCTGTATTTCTTCCAGAAGTCATCGTTGGTTCTTGAGGCTCTTTCGAAGAATTTGATAGCAGCCTTGTCCCTGCGAGTGTTAAGGGGCTCAATAAGATAATGTGTCGTTGAGTTATTTACATGTCATATAATGTATTTACCATGTATTATACTTGTTAGAAATTAAAATCATAAAGCGCAATGTATGTTATATATATATATATATATATATATATATATATATATATATATATATATATATAAAATCCATAAAATCCCCATGAATGAAGAAAATAATATAAGAGAAAAAAATATAATTTATCAAATTGCAATAGAAAACGGTTATAAAAAAACTATTGATAAACTTAATTTTAATATTTTTATTAAAGAACATAATAACTTAATTTATAAAAATAATAATAATAATACAATATGGACTTCATTTTTATTTATAGGTCATGAAATAAAACATATCGCCAAATTATTTAAAAATACAAATATCAAAATTGCATACAAAACTAGTAATAAAATAATAAACATAATTAATAACAATAATAAAACAAATAATATGCATGAAAAAGGTGGTGTTTATAAATTAGAATGCGAAAACTGTAATAAAACCTATATAGGTAAACCAAGATAAAATGAAAAGAAAAATATAAACAACATTTGATTGCTTATATAAATCCAGTAATATATAAATGAAATTTTGCAAATCATTGTATTAATAATATGCACCAATTTCCAAATATGAAAAATATGAAACTTATAAAAGAAATTATTAAAGGGTTAAGAATGAACATATATGAGGCATTCGAAATATATAAATACAGTATTAATAACAAAAAAATTTAAAGGACAAATACAAATACATTATAAATTTGATACTATAATCAATGTCTATAATGTGACAGCCACGAAATAATCTTTGCAATTTGTATAAATTTAGCAAAAATTCTATTTCTAATTTAACATATGTTTTAGGCCTATATCTTGCATTATTGTACAATTATTAATTCCTGATGATGTTGGTACTGTTTACTAACGAAAAGCTTTGAATATGAATGAATAAATATTCTTGTAATTTACCTATGTCGTTATATATATAATAATAATAATAATTCAGGAATTATTTTCCTGAGGATGTTGGTACTATTTTATCGGCGAAAATCTTTGAATAATATATGCAATAAAAGTATTCTTGCATTCTATATCGTATATAGAAAAGTATTATATATTTTAATAACATATTAATATATATATATATATATATATATATATATATATATAATTTATATGTTTGCCGTATAAGTAGTAGATATTTAGGAGTACACTATCTCAAGAAAAAAATAAATCATTAGAAAATATTTTTTTTCATAATAGAGGTATCACTACCTGAGACATAAACGTCAGGGGGTATAAAGGAAATAGGTCTAGAAGTTTGAGCAGGTTTTGGAAATAATAATATATATGTAATAACACCTATGGATCTGGAAGCTGACAACATATATCTACAGAAGCAAATCTTTTAAAACACCTGTAAGTTCTTATCGGCCATTTGCTTAAGGTGATTGCATCTCTTTTTTTGTTATAAGTAAATTAATAAATTCCCCTGACTATTAATATTTAATTTTTATTTTGTTTCATTTTAATTAAGGCTTATTTACTTGAATTCCTACATTGCTATAAGCAATTAAACATGATTAAAATTCCCGGGATAATATATCCCGCTTTTCCATATCGCCGCCACGTAGGGATAATTACAATGCTTAGTGGGGCTGCAGCCCTGCTTGTATCTAACCGAGATGGAACAAATGTTTGGGAAATTATTTTACAGCCCTGCTGGTGCATGATTGCCCCTAATGGGTTTTTTTTATCTCCTCCCCTTCAAAAAATGAATAATAATTAAATACGCCACGTATTAAATAGTTCTTCCAACGTAAATATATTTCTAATAGAGACATTATAAATTTAATAATAGTAAGATTATTAGAGAATAAGGATAAATAAGAGGGTTCCAGATTGTAACAATTAGCAAAGGACGTTGTTTATATTCCGACGGCCATTGCTTGGTTAAAACTCTTACCAGCACGGTGATATTAAAACCTTATATACCCTATGTGTCTCAGTAAAATTAAATCTTTTAAAACTTAATCAAACTATTTTTTTCTAATCTAAGAGACATTAATTAACATAACTGAATTTGATTTTATACAAATATTATCTTAGGACTGCTGTAAACAGGGGATATAACTTTTGCACTATTGTACCTCTACGGGTCGTCATTGCAGCAAATATGCATTTCAATGAACAAGTTTACCAGAGAATAATAAAATGTTGTTTATTGCAAAGCAAACAAATACTAATACAAATTGAACAAAATAAGTAGAAATAACAATTTACATAAGCATACAAGGATTTAATTAATTATTTTTAGCAAATCAGCATTGATGGAATTTTAGGAAGCGCTGAGCAAAGGAGAACTTTGAACACGTTTCATAATCAAAATGTCTCCACTGACTTATTTTTTGTACTATATAAAGAACATTGTCAAACAAATATAATTACACAAATTTTAAAGAAGTAAAATCTACATAATTATACAAAAAAATCAAGTCGAAGAACATTGTCTAAATGTTGATCTCTCTGGCAGGTGGCTTGGCCCTACTTGTCTACCTTCCAATGAAAAATTTGGTTTGAACCGTTTCGTTGGATGTTCTTTTGATGTTTTTGGTATCTGTGATTCAACATGAGTTTCAGCTAATACAACAAAACCTAATAACATATATCAATACTATTATTATTATTATTTATTGCAATTCTAATAGCATAATATATAGTATTATTACAAACTTACAAATTATAATAATAATAGTATTATTATAATATTTAATAATATATATAACGTAATATTACTTAAATTTAAAATAACAATATTAAATAGTATTAAATAGAATTAAATAATAAATATATATTAATTAAATTATTATTACTAAAATAATATTGTATCATATTATAAATATATTATTAAAATAATTTGTAATGTTTTAAAGTATTTTTTTTATTTATATATCAATATTCTTGATAGTTATATTATTATTAATTTTATATAATAATGATAACTACACTATTTAGTACATAATGTTTTGTGGTAGCCAAAATCTAAAGTTTTTAAAATGAAGTATTTGGTTTGACTTTTTAACACATTGTATTCTAGTACGTTGGACAATTTGTCTAGGGATGTCATGCTAACCTATTACGCTACACAGAGTTTTACAGTTTAGGTTAATAATTGTATTATTTTTGAAATATTTGATATTGTATTTATTTTCCATACATATATTTTAAATTTCGTTTCAATAAAATTTCTTTTTTCATTTTAGAAATCATTAAAAATGAAATATAATTTTAATAAAAACAAGCACATGTTTAGCTTTATTTTACATTTAATTTATTTTTGTAGAATATATCATAATATGTTGTAATAATTTTAGTATTAGGATGTATTTAACGAGTTTCAAGACTAAACTTTCTTTACATTAGATGTAATTAATTACAACAATACAACCATTTAAAGGTTACACCATATATATATCTGTTGTAAATAATTCCATTTATTGTAAAGATATATTTTTTACTTGAGTTTGGTTAAAACCATCCTGAGCTTAAATAAAGAAAGTTGTCTTCCTAAAGTTTAGCCTTTTGTGAAGGTAGATAGCATCAAAGTTGTTCTAAGTCTGTTGATCACACCTCTAAATACTTTTACTAGGTAACTGGGGATACTAGTGCATTTATCGAGGTTGTTTAGTCTGGAAACTCTCCAATGTCCATAAAACTTTTTCCTTTGTTTTTTTCAATTAAAGTGTTTTACAACCGTAGATAGGTCTGAGATATTCCAACTTGCATTAAATCATTCTCTGTTTTAAAGACGTCCCTTCATGTGGTGATAAGAGACGCGGAGTAAACCTAAGAGAGCAATATCTTTAAACTAAGATTGAAACAGCTCTTCATTTCTCTTCATTGTCTCGCTACATTTGTTATTCCTACATCAGTTTCTTACACATAATTTATACATTTTATCAATTAATTTTGGGTACTTCCTCTTTACATTGTTTACTTTTCAGCTAAGCTAAAAGCAGCTACAAAGGTAGTTTTATTTAGAAAAAATACACTTTCGAGAGTAAATTTTTATAAACAGTTGTGGTTTATTATATTATGTAATTTCCACTTTTCATTTGTAATATGTAAAAGCAATTTTATCAATAATGAACATTTATATTTTAAAAGATGTCTGAGACATCAGAACCCAAACGCAACAGTAGATTAAACCACGCTCATACATTTAGCACTTACTGGCTTTGTAATGAGGTTCAACATTTGCTTTATATTGTCAACACATAACTTCCAAATTACACACGTACTGAAACAACCAATTACTCCATAGTGTCATCTTGCTATTTGACATCATTATCACTAATAGAACCACAAATTGTAGCTTTCTATTCCTCACCTGAACCATAAATTACAAGTGTAATGACGAGGCATAATATCGTGTCATTACAAATCTAAAGGATAAGAAAATAATGATCGGTTCACATGATTATAGATTAAAACTGTTTATTTTTTATTGTATAGGATTATATTTGTTTTTCACAATTAAATTGAAAATTAATAATATTCAAAAGCTAGTTTCTGAGTTATCGAACAGTATATTATTTGAATTTATTTAAACTTTGTATGTGTATTGCAGCGGAGCGCACAACACGCCGCCCGCGGGCAGTCACTGCCCGCACGGGCCACCGAGGCGGTCCCCTCCACGCTTACCCCTCCGCAAGCTCAGAATTCTGACAGGGCCTATCCTAGCCTTCTAATGGCTTTGCTTTCACATTAGGAAATTTTAATATCATTGCGACGGTATTTGCTAATTCCAATCCTGCCCGTTGCAGTATGTCTCTTTATTTTCTTCTTTAATGTATATGTTGATTGGTTTTATTAATGCTTATTTCTCAATCTCTCTCTCTCTCTCTACATATATATATATATATATATATATTTGAACAGTGATTTAAATAACATATTCCGTTGTTGCATAACGTATCATTTAAGTTTCTTACTTTTTATGATTTTAATCATTTTTATACTCTTTTACCCAGGAGCGTTAAATACGGAGATTATTTTGGTTTACTGTTTTACAACAGTATGATTTTCAATTGACTGTAACATATTATAAATCATTTCCGATACAACTTTAAATGCTTACTTCTACTTCTACTTGAACCTAGTGGAAACTGTGATCTTTAATTGCACAATATAATCAGGTTGAAACTTTTAATCTTACATGAAGGTATCGTTATATAGCGTAGTTCAAGCATTGTTCGCAGTTGAGACACCGAATTTTAACTTTGCAACAAAGGGTTGTACTGACGTCGGTATTATTTGAGTTGACAATTTCACCAGGAGAACCTTCACGTACAGTGGTGCTTTTCAACCGAAGGCCTTGAGAGCTAATTGGTGGTCTAACGTAAACGCATAGTGGTGTTTCCCAAGCGGAGGCCGTGAGAGCCAAATGGTGTTTAACGTTCACACACAGCGGTGTTTCCCAACCGGAGGCATTGAGAGCCAGATGGTGGTCAACGTTCAAGCACAGCGGTGTTTCCCAACCGGAGGCCTTTAGAGGTAAATGGTGGTCAATAGTCACGCATAGCGGCGTTTCCGAATCAGAGGCCTTGAGTGAAAAATGGTGGTCAACGTTCACGTACAGCAGTGTTTCCCAACCGGAGCCTTTTAATGTTAAATGATGGTAACCGTGCATGTATAGCGGTGTTTCCCAACCGGAGGCCTTGAGTGAAAAATGGTGGTCAACGTTCACGCACAGCTGTGTTTAATAGCCAGAGGCTTTGACAGCCAAATTGTGGTCAACGTTCACGCACAGTTGCGTTTATCGAGTCAGAGGACCTGTGAGCCCTGTGGTGGTCAACGTTCACGCACAGCGGCGTTTGTCCAACCAGAGGACCTGTGAGCCCAGTGCTGGTCACCTTTCGCGAACAGCGGCATTTGTCCAACCAGAGGACCTGTGAGCGCAGTGGTAGTCAACGTTCACGCACAGCGGCGTTTCTCCAACCAGAGGGCCTGTGAGCCCAGTGGTGGTCACAGTTCACGCACAGCGGTGTTTGATAACCGGAGGCTTTGAGATCCAAATGGTGGTCAAAGTTAATGCACAGCGGTGTTTCCCAACCAGAAACACAGCAAGGAGAGAATAAAAGATAATGGAAATAGCTTCACAAAGACATTGCATAACAAGAAATATTATTGTGATTTTAGCATAACATGTATTAAATTATTAACAAGTATTTAACAGTAAGTATTTCATTTCATTTTATTGTAATAAATAAGAAGCAGCAATTTCAGCTTCGAGCCCCAAGTCACCTTTAGTTCTGTTAGGATTATTGGTATACATTTGAGAACGTGTCCTCGATATCAAAATATTTTTCTTCATTGACGCGTTTCGGATTAACTCCACGTTCAAAACTGCAAACTCTACTGAGGAATAAACTGTTCTACGAGTCATCGAAGGAAAATGTCTTGTCTGGGTGTTAAGACGGCAGAAGAATGTACTGAAATTTAATTTATATAAACATATTCGTCCTGTTCATTATCCGATACTTAATAAATTATCTTCAATCTAGTAACTATTAGTTCATACCTTAACAATCATAACATACTGAAATATAGAAAACTAGCTTCCAGTAACTTTATAATAGAACCTTAGAAGGTTATAACACGAACTTAGAAGTCCCAAGTTCTAGAATCCCTCAACTTGTCAAACAAATCCTAAGACTACAAACATATTAGATACACTCTCAATAATACTTTCGACTAAGTTAATTTTGTATTCCTTATTTCAATAAAAAAGAATTTACAGCAAAAATATTGATTACTCTTCGCCATGCATATTGTAGCCTAGGCCCAGATATTTACAATTTATTTATTTGTAATAAACCCCATTGTAAATTATATTCTCTCTTAGTTCCGGAAACCTAATTCATTTATTTTCGATTGTTGTTACAACTAATAATGTATACGTAATAATGGTACAAGTAGTCCTGGGAAACTCACAATCAGACTGAGTGTTCCGCAGACAACTGCGAGTTGGGAATAACAGATGTACAGCTACTCCAATAATGCCAGAAAAGTACGTGTAATGGTGTGAAGTCTCTGCAAATTGTCTCTATGTTGCCATAGGGTAGCTAGCACCCTAACTACCATCTTTTATCTTTAATACCTTATAAATTATTTTAAGAGTCCAGATACTTGCACATCTCTTGGTCTTAAGATCCGAAAAAAATATATGTATATATGTTAAGTGTATATATATATATATATATATATATATATATATATATATATATATATATATATATATATATATTTAAACTTTATATAAAAGTAAAAGTAGAGTCTATAGGTGTTTTGCTAGTCCCAGATATGATGTTTGTTTTTGTAAAATACATAGAATACAATACATCTAAATACAATAGAATTTGGTGTTATTTTGCAACTAATTTAATTGTTATAGCTAGAATATAGTGTGCATTTAATTAAGCGGAATGCACACAGTATAATGTGTTTGCTAGACCTATATATACACTGGTATTTAGACCCATATATACACTGGAGTCTAGAACCTTGTATACACAAGGGAAATGAGGTCAAGTAATTGTCAGCTATATTCAAATAGAGACTCACATAGTTAGAGATGTTGTCACAACCCTTAGTTTAGATGATGAGTGATTCAGTGTTTAATAATAGCCAAAACCCAATTTACAAGAACCTATTTTAAATAAAAATAATTCAATTACTAACTTCAAGGAATTAAGTAAACTATGTGAGAATGCATTTTGTTATTTTGATATATATATATATATCAATCAATAAATTAGTGTGGTTTTATTTAAAAAATATTTATTGATTATCTTCCAAAACACACACACCCACACACACACATACACACATATACACACAAACTTTGAGATTACGTAGTTTTTAAATTAGGCTGTTATTGGGTAACTTATATAGTTATTTTCTTGCTTTCGCTTAACTATCGGTAATACGCTCCCGGTTTGTCACATTTATTTCTTAATTACAGTTTTTAAATTAAACTATAATATATTGGATGTTTCCACTCTGTTATTGTATGCTTTACTATAATTTTTTTTTAATGTAGAACTTTTTTTATTTGGTAGTTTCATTTTAAATTTTGAAAACCAGAAAGTAATATAATTTAACTGTTTTTAGATTGCAAGGGCATACTGCCCGTTGCAACACACTCTCCTTCTCTCTCTCTCTCTCTCTCTCTCTCTCTCTCTCTCTCACACACACACACACACACACACACACACACACACACACACACACACACACACACACACACACACACATCACACTATGAGATTATGTAGTTTTTAAATTGGGTTTTTATTGTGTAACATAGATAATACAATATGTAAAATGTTTGTTAGAGTTTTTAAAAATTATTTTCTCCCTACAAGAGTCTTTGATGGATTGATGTTGAATTAAATTTGTTTGCTTTCGGGGAACGTAATGCGCCACATTTATTTTCAAGAACAGTGGAAGTGAAGAGAAGAGCGAAATGGTTTATTTTCAGTAAAATAAAATAAAAATAATGGCATAATAGGAGAAAATGTTTTTATTTGAAGGACATTTATTAAATATCAGACTTTGAGGATTAGAGTAAACTTTGTGTTAATGCATTTGGTTATTTTGATTAATATCAGTCATCGAATAATAGTGTGGCTTTATAAAAAAACATTTATTATTTATCATTTATAATATACAGACAGACACACACACACACACATACAATCTGTTTAATTTCGTAGTTTTGAAATTGGGTATTTATTGAGTAACTCATATAATATATTATGTAAAATGTTTGTTAAATTTAAGTTTATGGATTGATGTTCAAGTAAATTAGTTTATTCAGTGCGCCATACTTATTTTCAAAGACAGTGAAAGAGAAGGGAAGAACGAAATTGTTTATTTTCAGCAAAACAAAATAATAATATAAACATATTAAGAGGAAATGCTTTCGTAAAATGGATCTTAATATCTTCCCTCATGGATTACAATTCTCTGCTGATAACACTTCTATGACGATTCGGAGGTTTTATTTTAGGTACGAATTTTGAAATTATTTTAATTTTTTAAAATGTGTTTTAAAGACGTAATAATTTATAATTAATTAGACTTCCCTTGAAATAATGGGCTATATTCTTAGAATTAAAAAATGGAAAATTCTTATATATTTCTGTATCCTAATAGATTAGGAAGTCATTACGAAATTTCCATAAAACTATGTTAATGGTAATAGAGTTTAGAAGTACTAAATATTTCAATGAAAAAGTAAAATAAAGGGCAACAAGATGTGTCACCGGTATATTCCTTAACTCTTTCCAGCACCGTGATTCATTTTTTGCATCACCTATTTCTATTGAGATGGTACATAGTGGTGCATTATTTGCACCACCTCACAAATGGTTTTTTTTGTAACACAGTGATTTAGTCTATGCACCACTTCTTGTGTTAGTTCATAGAGTACTCACCAGGCAGCGCCCTATCTAATAGCTCGCAAATGAATGATATCTTGCTGTAGCAGTGTAATGTTTGTGAGCATTGTTGCTGTCTAGATAGCCACCTGATAATTTACCATTTGTGCATTCGGCAAATTCATTTTCTTATGTTGAGTTAATTTATATTATTATTTGTTTATTTAACACTATATATGTAACAATAAATATAGGTTTCAACACTGTTTTCATTTACGTCAAGGTATTTTCCGCGATGTCAAAAAGTGCATCACTATGATCCATCTGAACATATCTAACCTCATTATAGTATTATTCAAAATACAAGTATCGTATATTGAACTTCTGTTATATTCACATTTTTGTCAATGTAGTTTGGTAATAATTCTCCACAATAAGTAGAAAAACAGTGCTGTTCACTTGTTGTCCAATTTTCATGACCCAAGGGAAGTGGAAGAAGTATCAAGAATGCATCGCACTGGGGAAACAAAAGTTGCCCTATCCAGCAGCTATAGTCGATTGCAATAAAAACATTACCTTTGTAGACAGATTCAACCTGATGAAATCGACTTATGTAATAGATAGGAAAAGTCGCAAGTGGTGGCACAAAATTGCCTTTCGTTTATTGATGCTGCTGTTATGGATCCATTCATCCTGCATAATCAGTGGACAGGTTGTAAATGAACAAGTTTTTGTTGTTCTATTTAATACTATTTAATATTGTTATTTTAAATTTAAGTAATATTACGTTATATATATTATTATATATTATAATAATACTATTATTATTATAATTTGTAAGTTTGTAATAATACTATATATTATGCTATTAGAATTGCAATAAATAATAATAATAATAGTATTGATATATGTTATTAAAAGATATATTAATAATACAATAACAATTGTAAATCCTATTATTGTTGCTATTTATAATAATAATTAATAATAGTGTTTTTAAGTTTGGTTCCATATGAATCGAAATATATGACCCAAACATATTATATATATATATATATATATATATATATATATATATATATATATATATATATTTATATATAACAACTTGTGTATTTTCAATTTTCTCTATTGTCCAACATGATTTGGTTTAAAATTTGCAAATCTTTCTATTTGGATTACCTGAAAGGAACCGACGTGACATCTACATCTGTCATCCGCAACGAAACGCAACAAGTGGAACAGAAGCTCCAAGGGAACGGTTGCGAATGACGAACTCGTTACGCGTAAAACGAAATGTCTGGTTGCACTGAACAAAAATCACCCGACTGAAAAACCTCCCGACTTGCACTTCACGGGCTGTTGCAGGCAAGATTTATTTTGTTTGTTGTTTCTCTCCTCTATTTAAAGTCCTCTCCTTTACAGATTCTGATTCTCTTAATGGTAATTGTAATCTCCAAACGCTCCCGACAAAGGGTTTTGTATCATATTTAGAGTGTAAACACTTTAGGCTTTAAATAAAATATGTACACATTGTTTATCAAATTGATAATTTACTTTATCCCAGCATTATTGGTTGTTTATCGCAATTCGAACACCATTGTATCTTGTTTTGTAATGAAACTTCCTCTTCTATATCTATTCTGTTTATAGGTATTTTATACCATTATAACATGATTACCTTGGTCTTCCCTTCCTTCTTCGTCATTTTGGAATCAATTTCCAAGTTCATATAGGTAACCTAGCAGTCAGCATTCTTCTCATACGGCCGTACCAGGAAAGCTGCTCTCTTGCTATTGTCTTTGCATGTAATGGCTCTACAGTCATTATTTCTGTGATTGTGTCAGGTCTTATATGATCATAAAATGTTTATCTACACCATCTTCTCCATAAACCGTATGCCATTGCATTAATGCATTTTTGCAGGTTCTTCATCACTGTCTAGACCTCAGAGTCTTAAATCACTGTATTCTACTTTAGTGTTGTCAATAAGTGTTTTTTTGTCCTTTTCTTAATGTTTTTATTCAATAGTAATGAATTTAATTCACTTGTAATATTTCGTCCTCTCCCTACCTTCTCCGTTATGTCTTTTCTATTGTTTCCATATTGAGTTATGCTACTCCCAGATATTTGTATTTTACAGTATGTTTTAAAATGTATCCATCAATGTCTTGAATGAATTTTATTTTGTCATAATCATTCTACTGCCATGTAATCTGTTTTCTCAGTACAGTAATAATTTCCAGGCTCCATTTTGTTTAATTCTTCCCCTAGTTTTCTAACCAGATATTTAGCCCCATCAATATTCTCGTATCTTTTATAAATAGCTAATAAATTATTGAGTACTGAAAAGTGATGTGACCCTAAAATTAAATGTTTGCTTTGTTCTTGCGTTGTTCACATTAGTTATGCCATAGGTGTATCCTCAACAAATTGAAGTATAATTTTTTTTATTGGTAGAAATGTAGTAAAAATCATAATGCAACATTTCTGTTAATGTAGGTATTTTTTGATCTGATAATTTCAGCACAAACGAAAAATACCAATCTTGTTAATTCGAATTACAAAATTAGTAAAATCAGGTCTTTTTTCTTTTAACCTAATTACTTAATCTGGGATAGCACCTAGTTATTCTTGAATATTACATTTCTTTTAAGAAAACTGAAGAAGCAAAACTTTTAAAATTATTATAATAAACGTAGAGGCACCGAAGACAAACATTGCCGTTTTGTTTGTTATGTGTTTTCAGCGTAATTCTAACAGAGATGTAGTTGCTTATTGGCAAATTTTTCCCATAGCGAAATAAAAGTACTTAAAAACCTTTGGGAAGTAAGTAGGCTCATTATATAAACTACAATTTGTTTCTAAAGTCAAATCCACGTTTTAAAAAGTATTATAATATAATCAAATATTATGGAAACATAATATAAACAATACAAACCCATATTATAGAAGAAAACTATAAATTTACCAAATACACTAATGTTTTGTGGGTTAGAAGAAGAATGTAGCCTAAAATACACTGAATTTACCATGTTTTTACACATACTAAACGCGCATAAATGCATAGAAGTAATAGAAGTAGATGTATTTAAATATAAGTTTACAAAGAATTTAAAATTAGGTTACTTTAAATATAATGCATAACTAACATAATTTTTTAAATCCGTTGACTGTATTCCCATCTTTATTAGATTACAAAAATTGATTTTATTATATTATGTAGGCCTAGTGAAAATTTATTTATACCACGGTAATATTATAGAATAAACAGTAAGAAGGTTATTCATTTAAGTTAAAATATATCTGAATAATTTAAAATAATAATATTGAATAACAAGTGCCATACAACTTGGAAAAATTGACTTTTCCCAAAGTAAATATCAAATTTAAATTTGAATTACCAATTAACTATATACCAATAATGAAGGGAAACGCATTAGTATCTTGTAATACCAGTGTATTCTATCGAACTCCTATTTAGTTTGAAGTTAAGTTTTGCAAATTTTATTGTATGGGATCTTATTAATGCTTATAATTCTACATAAAACATTAGTTGAATAAATTTTCTACATACAAAGTTTGAAAGCAAAAGAACGCAAATTTATAGATAGGAGTAAAATCCAAAAATCCTTTTCCAATATAATTGCTGATGGAAAATCAAAGATGTTTCTAATGTTGAATGTAACCTGTGCAAAGGGTTTATATGGGGTGAAGTGGAAAGGTAAGCTCTGGTTGAATATCTGCGATGTCTATTCATTGTGATAACTTTTAAATTTCAAAACATTTTATCAGTTTAGCCTCTGAACAAAATACGTTAATCACGAATCTAAAGGTTTTCCTTCTAAGAAATTAAGTTTTCTAATTTTTATCTTTCTAGTTATTTATAAGAGCAAATTAATTCTTTGATTTTACCATTTAGACAATATGTTAAATGTATGTACTCTATATTTATGGTAGCTGGAAATGTAGAGAAGATAAAATAGATTTTTGTAATAATGCTAGGCTCACTTATGGCTTTGTTGCTCAAATACGATTTTCATGGTATTTTCTAGGAAAATATAAGTATTCTAATGTCCTATAAATAAATTTTCTATGAGTGAAAATGTTCTAGGACCTATACTAGATAATATCGTATTACAAAATCATCCTAAGTTATAAAACAAATGTATTTAAAAGCACATTTGTATAGTAATTATTAAGCCATTACCAAATATTTGTCAGACAAGGAGATATAGTATAGTTAGATTAAAAAACGTCTGTTTCAGAGCTAATTTGGGATACTTATATATTAGTTGTATCTGAATATATCTTAAATAATGGACACGAAATGTATATTATTACTGTTAGGATAGGCAAATCGTGTTTTCCAACAGGTGTTTTGATATTATGGGAGCATTTTCATTGCGAAAGCTATAAGGGATATATTGATGACCGCCGATAAAGGTCCGATTAGTGAATCTAGTTGCTTTTTTTTAGTATGCATGCCATTTGTTTTTATAATTATTCTTTTAGTTATTATTCAATATGGAGTATAATGTATTACTATGCAAGTTAGAACTTATAGGTTAGTGGTGGGCGTGGTCTTGTTCATTCGTGTAGCACTGGTATTGGGTAAACCGGTCGTTGGGGAGAGGATCGGAAGTGCAGTCCATTACGAGTATATACAGTATAAGGTCCTAGGATTTAGTTCTCAGTTTATTTTTCTTGCCAGGGTTACTTTCTTGACAGGTTTCTTAATCCCGCACTTACGCGACACCTACCTTTGTTTCATTTCACTATCTTATGATTTTCCATGGAAAGAACTTATCAGTGTAGCTCATGGGCAGTCTTCCTGAATCCTTCGCGCGTTAGGGGTACTAACCGCATGCGTATGTGAGACGGAGGCAGCTCGCGAGAGGTTGGCTGAGCGGGCTTTAAGGGCTTACACCCGGGTGAGGCAAAAAAAGTTCACAGTTAATCCAGCCCTCTATCAAACGTTCGGCTCCCACATACCTGGTGTCCATAGTATGACGATGTCATACTTCGGGAGCAACCAAACACACTTCTATTCTGACGGATTTCTAAGTTTAGCTTGGTTCATGGGCAATTTATCCTAATCCCTTTACGTGCGATAGAGATACTAACCACATGCACATATGAGAAAATGCTGTGAGCTCTCTAGACGATGGCTTTCACGAGAGATTGACGTGTCTTTAGTTGACCAGACCAGAGGATACGAAAGGCCCTGAAAAAGTAAGGTTCTCAGTTCATCTGCAACCCTGTGAAGGTGCTAACTGTGATAGCGAAATGTACATAAATGTGAGTAACCATCTTACTTTATAATGTCTGAGTTTTTGTATTTGTTTAGAAATTAGTTTATTTATAACAACCATTAAGAATGCATTCATAAAAATAAGTAAATTATAAATATAAGTTATAATCAAATTTTATAACAGTAGGTATTACCTTGCTTTACAAAAAAAAAAAAAAAAATAAATAAAATAATCAATTGATTTGTTTCTTGCTGAAAATCTAAATTAATTGAAAAAAGTGAGTAGTTGACATTGAAGTTACCAAACACAATATTTGTATTTAGGTTTATTATTATTAAAATGAATTATTCACAGGATTTTACTCATTAGTAATACATTAATAATGCAACCTAATGAATCGCATCAATTTCATGTTACACGGGGCGAAAGCTTCATTTAAAAGTTGAATGAAAAGATTTGTCAAGTCCCATTTGGCTTTTATTGCTTGTTAACAGTAATTTACAATTACAGTGTCTGTTTGTCTTCGAAGGGGAAATGTATTTCCTTCAATAACCAAATAAGTGTTTTAAGTGTTTTCATAAAGATTTAGGTACTTACCAATTTTAGTATTTTTTTTCTTCAATTTATTAGTTGTATACAACAGAAACTTTTATTAATCACTTGAACAGTAGTTTATGACTAACCGAAATTTGAATTTAGTAAATTTGTTAAAACGTACTGAGACAGGACGTTTTCGATCGCTATGTGCCGATCTTCATCAGTGTCTTCTGCTTGGAGATGTCGGGTCAACAGCTGACGGTTTTAAAGGTGAGTTTTCGATAGTCGCTTGACCCAACATCTCCAAGCAGTAGACACTGATGAAGATCGGCATATAGCGATCAAAAACGTTCTGTTTCAGTAAGTTTTAACAAATTTACTAAATTCAAGTTCGGATACTCATAAACTATTGTTTGGGTGATTAATAAGATTCACCGTACGTAATGGACTACAAAATTAAAGAAACTTTAAGTTGGAATATTATGATGAGCATCCTCAAAACACATGTTTCATTGTTTTGTTTTTAGCTGATTTTTTGAAAAACTAACCAGTGCATTAGAAAATATCTCGAAGACATTGTTATTTAGTTATCGCATCTATTATTAGTTTTTTCACAACCTTTTTAAGAATCGACAGAAATAAACCTGAAATTTATATACAAAACTGTATATATATATATATATATATATATATATATATATATAAATATATATATATATATATATATATATATAAATATATATATATATATATATATATATATATATATATATATATGTGTGTGTGTATTTATATATATTTATTTTTTGATTTATATATAAATCTAAATATATAATTCTCTTATTTCTTATATAATATGAGTACTGCAATCGACGTCAGCAAGACCAGATAATCCTCTGTTACCTCAAAAACGTTTTGGAGAACGTTTCCTCCTTGTCTTTATATAATTTTATACAAGAAACTCTCTCCCCTTCTAAAGCAATTAATTTTAATACTATTCTGAAGCAAGAGTACGTATCATTGTAATATAAGCCTATAGGACTTATGAATTTATTGCAACGTTTTTTTACGTTTTTTTAGATATAAACATTCTTTTAATTTCATTTATTCTAAAAACGTAAGTTATCCAACATATATTGAAATATTTGTATTTTCTTGAAAACATCTCAAAGGATTAAATGCCATTTTATCCAGAAGACATGTTTGTAGGAAAGTGATTGTTACATACAGGAAATGGATGTTCTACATACAAAATGAATATTGCATATGGTAAGCAGTTATTCGATATTGGAAATAGTTTTTAAATATCGTGAGTACTTATTGCAAGTCCGTACATTGTTACTGCATTTCGAAACAGTCATGAAGGGGTGGCGCAGTAATGGCGGCCAGAGAGAGAGTGAGAGTGTGTCTACTCTCCTGAGTGAGAGTGAGACAGCAAAACGAGAAGACCTGTGACAAACAGACTGGACATGCTTCCGATCGTCTTCCAAATCGGAATCCACCCACCCCTATTTATGATGTATTTTAGTTAATAGTGGTAATCCATAGGAATGTAAAAACGTTTTTTCATCTTTGCATAAAATAGAAGTTATATTAAAAATTCTCTCAACTAGTAACCCTCTAGTGGTTTTAAAGCGTTGAGAAAACCCACATTCCTAACAGATTCAAGGACCAATATATGCTAAATTACCATGAAAACTAAACATAAAAAGAGCCTTGGTTAAAGATACTAGGCCCCTACTAAATTATACTACGAGTTAGAATATATAAAACTTCTAATTGTCACCACGTGTGACAATAGAGCAATAAGATTGGCTTTCAAATTACACCTTTCTAATTTGGAGGAAATATACAACTTTACTTTCATTGCAGATACAATATTTGAAACTTCAGTTCTACTAAGGGAAGTTTGCATTCTTTGTATTAATGGCGATATGGAGAATATCCTAAAATCGAACTTTATGTATCAGATAGATTTTTATTGAAAATATATAACAATAGTTAATTTTTCTTACTAATGTCATAAAATATAGATTAACCAACTATCGTGCTAATTGCTTTACAACTATCGCATTAAAATGACTTACTAGAATTGGAATATTATTCATTAAAAAAAAGAGAAATACAAAATATTATACCTGGGCATCAGAATGGTAACAGATATTATTGTAGTTAAATGAATATTCCTGGTTACTAAAAAAATTTAAAGAATTACGACATTGAAAAAAGTTACGTTTTTAAAGATTACCTACGTATGGACATTACATAAAAAATCTAAAGTAAACAAATCTGAACTATAGACCAAGTTTTCATTCAGTGAAATAGTCATATGTATTTCGGTATTACCCTTAACACGAGTATTATGCGATATCTCGATAGGTCAGATTTTCGAACGAGATATCTCGCATTTACAAGTTTCGACTCATTTATCCTACAAACCTTCGAAAAACATCGAGTTCTGGGAAAGCCCCATCGTATAAACTGACCCATATATTGCATTTATCATATTTGGCCTACTAGTCAACAATTCGTTTTCACAGCAAAGGGACGAATTTATGGAGCCTGTACGTACCTATTGGCGGGAACTCTCGAGCCACTCGAATAACCACTTGCTATAGCCCAATTATTGTGACTTTGTTCACCGTTCTGTGATCCTTCACCTCCTGCCTAGACATTTGTTTAAATTCTAAAGTTTCTGCGTCTACACTCAAATCACATCCTAATACTTCCAAACTTTCCTTTACATCATACATTTTTTTGGAATATTTTACGCTGTAAAAAATGTATAAATCATCACACACACACACACACACACACACACACACACACACACACACACATATATATATATATATATATATATATATATATATATATATATATATATATATATATAGGGAGAGAGAGAGAGAGAGAGTGAGAATTTAAAAAGTAATAAAATGTAAAGCTAATATCAAAACCCATCTTATAAGTAATTATATAAATATATCAAAAACTAATGGAATATTTTAAATAAACGATTTTAATGAAGAAACCACCAAAGTTCTACGCTTGTCACTATATGACCCTCAGAGACATTTCGGGTTGTAAAAGATATAGAGGAAATATCTGAAACATTTTCTCAGTTTCCTGCAAAGCTTCTGATTGGGGAATATGATTTGCCCCGGATCTTGTAAAAAGTGAGACACTTCTACTAAGAATACTCAACGGAAATAAAGTACAGTGGGTTATTTGCAAGCAATGAATAACGGATGTATTTTACAAGGTTATTTCTCTTCGTGAAATGTATAAGTTTGTTATGTAGTGAAATTCATATGTATCTTTCATTTACAGAAGGCCAATACGTTATATTTATAAACATTTAGTTAAATACTTGCACTATCTTTTTTATTTTAAATTTGGTAATTCCAGAGATTGGTAGATAAAGAGGTGGTTTAGACTTGATAAACTGTTTAAAAATGAACTATATAAAAGGGAAATTTATTATTGGATTAATTATATTATAAATATATGATAATTCTAAACATAATGTCTAACGTTTTATTTCCTTGTTTGTTTTACTTAAATAATTAAATAATGTTTTGTGTAAGAAATAATTATTAGGTGTGTAATTATTAATAAGAAATAATTAATTTATGAAGAAAATAATCTATGGTTGTTTACTAAAATTTTGAATTGGTTGAAGCTGTTGCTAAACAATAACTCTATAATCACACCTAATAAAATATTGGATTTTTTAATTACTCAAACTAACAGTAAATCTACTTTAATATAATAATTTACAAAGGTCGTAATTACTGTGAGTTAGTCCATTGTGATTTAGTGTTTACAGCTTTTTAATACACTTTTAGAAATATTTTTATATTTTGTATCAGCGCTTCTCTCTTTCTCTCTAGTCGCTTTTATCTTTTAATTTTCCAATCATTTATTTAGTTTACTGTTTTAAATTTTCAATCGGATATTGTTTTCACGTAGCGAAATCAATTACCTTTGATTTTTTTACTCCAGTAAATGGAATTCCATTACGTGGTTTAGTTTATAGTCATTTGAAGTAAAATAATAGTCTATGTAACAATCAATATCGTTCAAATATTATGAATGTAATTATAAGAACAAAACCGAGATAAATAAAATGAAAATACTTACAAAAGTTTAATACTACCTTGCAAAAATAATAATTAAAACGTAAATATAAATATATCCAGAAACTTCATACCAGAACCTGTTACTACAAACAATTTCCCACGCTATGTTTTCATATATATATATATATATATATATATATATATATATATATATATATATATAAAGTATTCTTGTTTTTGAAATGTTTTTAATTTATTAACTATATTACAAGAAAACATATCACCATATTTAATATTATATATATATACTGTGTTACTTTGCTTCACTTTAGATATTAAAGTAAT
>JBAIZL010000002.1:125973532-126176032 GCA_036971475.1 Prosapia bicincta | reverse complement strand
ATACATTTACTTCATGTTCTGATAAATTTGTAATAAATAATCTTAACGTTTTAGTTGCTTTTTTGTTTTCATACTTATCCAAGCTGTTTATGTTGATGTTTCCTTCATTTCTTTAAGATAAGTTGTGAATTTATGTTGTTTTAAGATGAGTTTAATGTTTTGTTTAAAACAAGCAATAACTAATATGCAATTGTTTTGTATTACAGTTTTTAAAAGAAATGAAACAAATAATTTTATATTTTGAAATGGTGATTTTCACGATCGTATTGAACATAAATCTAACTTTTAACTATTAATTTTACCTGAATAGTTTTCCTACTAAGTGATGAGAAACCCCTACAAGTATAGAATATCTATATCTTATATTTAATCTTAATACTAATTTAAATATATTGTATTAATCAAGCAGGTTGGGTGTTACATTACATTAATTGCAGATCGAGAATGTTTAACATTTCTTAAAAGGCATTTTAAATAGAATAAACAGTACATACATAAAATTAAATAGTTGCAACTGATTACATTAAAATCTGTTTAAAATAAACTGTCACCAAATTTTATTACTATGAAACCAATTTAAATACCTAAAGAAAACTATAATTTCTCACAGAATAAAAACAGTAAAATTTAAAAATAATAAGGATTTTTATTTTAAAAAACCAGCTCCTATATCCCCTAGAAACACGGTACTAAAGAGTAAGGACTATTATTTATTGTTTGCAATATTGAAAAATGTCTAATGTGTCCGACAGACAGTGGAATAAAGTGTTTTGCCAAGCAGTCATTGTATTCCGGTTACAAAAGAAGTCTCTGATGTTTAGCTTGGCTGGCTGCCAATATACAATTGTTTTCTGTCCTATATCCGATGATTTCAAATTTTTTGTTCTATAAATAGACAAATAAACATTGTTTTATAAACATATTTTAAATTCAACTAAAAAGCTAATACAATATATGAAATTGTGTTTTATCATTTCTGTATGGTAATCTAAGTGCTACCTAAATACCTTCACGGGTTTTTGTATTTCTTAAACTTATTTATAAATGATATATGAATATATGAATTAGATGCCCTTCATATCATTTAATATGGAATATTCCAAATATTTATCAAAGTATTTTATAAATATTTGTGGGACATTTTTAAAATGAACGATTAATTATTAACAATATTACAGATTAAAAAAAATAATTGGTAATATAACATTTCTCCACTCAAAAGAAACAAATATAGTTTCTGTTAAATTTGGTTAGGAATCTTTTTTTTACGGATGTCAATAAAATTATTGAAAATAGTTCTTTTCACAATCCGCAATGTAGCCTAATGTATTATCATAACTTGGAGGGGGGGGGGGGGTATTTTCGAAGCGTATTTTATCTGATATCCTATCTATAAACCTGTTAGTGAAAAAATCCATAGTTATGAGACATTTTTAATTAGATCTAATAACAATTTAGACAGATTGTTCCAGATATATTGAACATATTAGCACCAAATATATTTAGAAAATCACAAGAGACATAAAAATATTCTGTTTTGTTTATATGGAAGATAGAGATAAGACCTTGACTAAATCTGTACAAAACTGAAATAAATTCATTTTGAAACTTATTTGAAAGAACATTTTAAAACTAATAATTAATGATAAAATACAATATACAATGATACAATAAAGAAAGCACCGTTCTTGTCAAAGTTCCATTGGTATGGAAGTTAAATATAATAAATTGTAAACCAGATTAAATGCTAAATAATTATCAACAACAGTGATTTATTACAGATAAGAACATTGCTTGTATTGAATTGTTGCTAAACAATACTTATTACTTCTAGCCTTCATGCGTATTAACTAAGTGTTTGTTCAGGTCCCGCCATAGCGCTAGTAGTCAGCGTGTCCCGCATTTTGTGTTGGAAGGAAAGGTAAACCGGATACAATAAAAACAAAACGTTCGTCGCTACACAGTGTTCGCTTTACAATTTACCGAGCTCAGTATTACACCTCACGGCTGGCAATATCTTTCTCTCCTCTTCCTTTCGGTAAATATTGATCAACGTCTCTGTAATCCGAAGCGGCCAGTTGTAATCCTCTCACTGCTGTCGCCAGAGTTCAGCTCGTATGCTTTGAACTGTTAGCTGTATTAAAGGAAATGTTCTGTTAGATTAGAACTATTAAGTTCCTTAGTAAGAAAATCGTTAGTCTTTGCTTTTTCCAAACAAAAAGAAGGTAATTTAAATCATATAGTATAAATTAAAACAAAACAGAATACTTGCCTAATAATTAATGCATACATGGAAATTAGTTTAATTATACAAGTTATGCTGTGTCTCGTGATGCTATATTCGAATTTATCAAAACATATTATTTGGGTAAATTGAAATATTATTTTTATTCAGTTATGTAATATTAATAAACTATTTTTATTTAATTGCAACACCAAGAAAACCTGCGTTGGAATATAGTATCTCCCCTAACATAAAACATTCTTCAATAAAATCTTTAAGACTCTAGTTTCTAAAAGTAAATAATTCTCATACTCTCTCTTAAGTATGACATTCAAATAACAGTGAGTAATGAATTCTATTTTATTTAACTAATTTGTATTTCTTTGTTTCTGTTGTATAAACATGATTTCAATTTTATAATTTAATACATAATACATCTTAATAATTTATAACATATTATTTGTTTGAGTTGAAATATTATTCATATTCAGTTGTTTGATATAATAAACTATTTTGATCCGATTGAATTATTAGGAAAAACTCCGTTGGAATAAAACCACTCTCCTAACGTAAATTCTTTTTCAAACAAATTCTAAAAACTTTAGTTTGTAAAAGTAAGTAATTTCTCCTACTCTAAAATGAATCTCTCTCCCACCCACTAAAACTTATTATTTGCTTGAGTTGAAATATTATTTATAATTGGTTATGTAATATAATCAACTATTTTTTATCAATTGCAACATGAAGAAAAACTCGAATGGTATAAAATCCCTCACCTAACGTAATTTTTCTTCAATAAAATCCTTAAAACTTTAGTTCATAAAAGTGAACAATAATCTCCGACTCTCTTCTAATAACAAACTGAACAATTAATTTTATTTTAATTAACTAAATTGTATTTGTTTGTTGCTGATGTATAAACATCATTTTAATTTATTAATTTCCTCTACAGTAATTATAATAAAATCATTCCTTTCAAAATAATTATTATGCCTATTCAATTTTGTTTTATAAATGTGTACAAATCATTAAAGTGATTATGTTTTAGATATTTAATAAGAATGTAAATTCTTTTTCTTTATATAAAAATTTAAGAATTAGATTTATTGCAAAAATAAAAGTTTATAGTAAAGGAGGCTTTAATTACGATGCAATGGCAACTAACTCCTGTACACACTTATGTAGGTATGTATACATGTTATTATATAACATTTGTTCTTGAAAATGTCTTATTCAGAAATTAAAACTATAAAAACGTTTACGTGTAACATATTACAAGATATTTTAAAGATATCTTTATCTTTAGATTTATTGCTAAGGGTTGTAGAAACTATAAACGTTAATGTACACAATTATGTTGGACGTTGTTAAACTTTCACACTTATATATACTTTTTGAGTTTATAATAATTAGATTTATCTTTAGCACTAAACAACTTTACTTATTTTTACTAAACGCCAATATATACTAACTTAAATTTAATTAAACATTTAGTTCTTTATTTTAAACAAATAGGTTCTAATACCTCATAAAAAACTTTAAAACATGTTATTTTACGATTTCTGTACATTTTAATTGCAAAGCAAACATATTCATAGGAAATCATTACAAGCATAACTACTGTGATATTAGTAACCAGTTATTTTTGTAATAATTTCCTCTGAATGTGATATCAATCGAATTACACATTAGAATTTAAATTAAAAGTTTTTGGTTTTGAATTAACTGTGGATTCAAATTGTAAAAATAATTAGTTAAGTTGTGAGTAGTTGAAAATGAATGAACTAATTGTGAAACAATTTAATGGATTGTATTGTCTAACACATTCATACAATTGCCATTGTATGTTGGAATCTTTAAAAAGAATTTGGGCAACATTAAGAAGTTTGTCACACATCTGGGAAAATAATATTTATGAGTTTCGTTACGTTTTGATGAATGCAACAAAATAGAACCCGTTTCAATACTAAGGGAACAGATAAACAATTTAACCACGCGCCTTATTCCCAAGGTGACCTTAGTTGGGTAGTGTAAAATATAATCCTGCTAATTTACTTTTTTGTTGTAGGGGGGTTTTTGTATACATCGTCTTGCATATCGGTCTAATCACATTAATAATTTTAAAATTGTAAACTTTAATACTCTCCCTGTACCATTTTACTTCATGCTTTCATATCACTCGATAGATGTTATCATACGTTCCTCGTTCTCTAGAAATGTCAATGGTGGTTGTGGCTTTGTTCACTTTATAGTGTTTTTGAGTTCTCGGGGTTAAAAATATTAGTATATTACAATTGTCTCATTTAAAATAAAATACTTGTTATCTTCACTCTGTTAATTAATTGATTTATATAACATACACTCAAGTAAACATTTCTTAACAGTTACTGATTTAATTTATTTCTCAACATTGAAATTTTTTTATTTTTCCTATATTTGAAGGGCAAAACGCCCGTTGCAAACAAACACACACACACACACACACACACTCACGCGCGCGCACACATGTACGCGTAGACCCACATACATAATAAAAATTTCCTCCCTGATCTATATGTTTTATTTTATTATTAAATTCCTAAAACCACTAATGATTACAAAGTTTATAATAAACCTAAATGTTATTCATTGACGGTTATACATATAATAATAAAGTACAGTTTTTAATGGGGTAGTTAATTTTAAATAAGCATAGTAAAATTAAATATTTGTAATATATATTGCACATTATTTGTTTATTTAATCAAATATAAAATAGATTTTGAAGGTTTCCGTGTCAATAAATCATTACGTCTCTTTCTTTACAACTCATAACGTCTAGTTTTCATTTTCTCCACCAGTCGCGCCTAATTGGGCGAATGATGAAAACGCCACGCTTGGATGAAGCCAAGCTAAGATTTTACACAATATATCTGGTTGCTTTCAAACCAACAGTTTGTGAAGCACTCGGGGTTTAACTTAGCGCAATGTGGAAAGCAGCTGGATAAAATTTATTTATTTAAAGTCGTCATTAATTGTAACAGGGCTTGTCAAAGCTATAGAAACCTCGAGTAGAGAAATTATCTACTCGTATGATTGATATATTAATAACTAGAATATTTAATGAGAAACAGAATTGTTAATAAAACTACTTTGGACTCTTTTCATTGAGTAATGCATTGATCAAGGGCAAAACGCGTTGAGAGGTGTCAATAAGTGGTGGTTTTGGGATATATATCTGTGGATACAAACTAAATTATTCAAAATCCGATGATTCGGGTTACGTTACTTTAATTATATTGTCTGCTAAATAATTATTATATATTCTTTTTTCATTTTGTAAGTTTTAGAAAATTAGTAGATTGACAATCACGCTTGATATACATATTTTTAAAATAAAATATCAACTGACTCTATCACCACCAGTGCTTGGAAGACTAAGAGAAAATAAATAATTTCAAATAATATTGTAAAACAAAACATTAAAATATAAAAATGTCCAAAAACTACTTCATTTAAACAGATTAGTTATTAATAATTACAATAATTTTCTATTGTTTAAATATAGATTGTTATTGAAATAAAACTAAAATAACCTCATTATAATACTAAAAAATTTTAAATTGAAAAATAAGAAATTTAAAACTTTATTGAATAGTTTTGGGTCTCACAAAATGACAAATTACCTTGAATAGCCACAGAGCATTTGCTTATAAACTTCCATACAAAATGTTAAGGCTGACGATCATAGGTCAACTTTATATATTCACTTAAAGTATAGACCTATCTATATTTCTTCAGAACATAGAGAGAGAGAGAGAGAAGGAAGGATCTTTTCGAATCATAAAAAGTAGAAATGGATACCTAAGGGAAAACACATTAGCACCACTATCACCTGATAAGAATGTGGAGGGGTTGAGGTAAATTATTTAGAATTGAGAACATCAATCTTCTCGGGTAGTTTGAGCGTGGCGAGGAACCCTGTGGTTTGTGCAGGCTCGCTTTCCTAATTTGATGTTACACTTAGTCTGAGTGTTGGAGAATAGCATTTCTCATATGTCTGCAAAATCTATATATTTCCTATAGCAATGGAATATCATATGATATTTTCTGTATACCTTTAAGCAAATAATACAAGATAAATAGCAAAGTACAGTCCTTTGTATGATATAACTATATTGATGTAATGAACTAAAGTTAAATGGTAAAATAAATTAGTCTAATAATATCGCTTTACGAATTATTATAAATTATTTTTCAAATAAAATATTAAACATTTTTTAATAAATAAATTTCTACAACATGACGTTTCACTGAACGTCTACTACATAAAATTCTTCCACTGAACGTTTCGAAAATGGCAGTTACATGCCAGGAGAGAATCGAATGTTAATCGGAACCTTACAATAGTATTCCAAAAATTGGAAATATTTGAATGCATGACTAATATTCATTCATATAATTATTAAATTTTTGGAAATGATATAAGAGAGATCACTGTAGATAGAATTTAAGGTTGTAGATTGTTGGATGGAACCGACATTGAGATACGCATTTGAAGAAGTATCAAGGATTTTTCCTAAGCAATTTAGATTAAAAGACATTCAAAATCAGTAAGGAATAAAAACTATGAGAACTATTTAGTTCTCAAGGAGGAGTGATAAACATTTGTAATAGTTGAAATATTCCCTTCTACAGATGTAGAATGAAATATTCTTACAGAGTGAGAAAGCTTTGGGACCTGTAATAGGATTACAGCTGGTGCAAAAACTACTGAGTAAAGAGGATTGCAATCCGAACAAATCTGCAAAGCTTAGCAAACTACGAAAACGTCTAAAGGTTTAACATTCAACAATGAAATGGTTAATTAAAACAACATATGATATTGCAGCTCTGGAAATAAGAGGAAATAATGGAGCCACAGATAAAAGGAAAAAGATGCTGTTTAAATGTGGAAAATTTCATCTATGCTGGAAATGACATAAAGTTCGTAAGATATTCAACCATTAGCAAAACGTATTTCCTTAAACGTATGGTTTGCATAATTAAAGCGATATTTTATATATATATATATATATATATATATATATATATATATATATATATATGTATATAGATTTTGGCAAAAAATATCCTACTGAGCTTCGAAAAAATGAAAAACAAATGCTGGATAAGGGCTTGATACAACTTGACATCTACGCTGCATTTATCATATTCGATTACTTGTTCGTCAGCGATTCTGTTGATATGGAAGCGGACCACATTTACGAAGTTTGACTAATGCATGAAATTTAAATCTTTGACTATTGCAATTACTTTTATCATGTCACCCTAAAATAAATCTACACCTCAGGTCAGTCAAAGCAGATTTAAAAAGTAAGAAGTCCATATTTCCGATACAACATAGATGACTATTTTTTAGAGAACGTGGAATGTAAAGTATTCCAGTTACGGTAAACATTTTTTTATAATTAGTATCATGTAAAAACTTGACTAATTAATGAAGTTTAAATTTAGACTATTATAAAACTTTTAATATTCAACTCTAAAATAAATCTACACCTCAGTTCATTCAAAGCAGATTTCCAAAGTAAGGATCTCTATGGAGTCCATATTTCCGATACAGCATAGATGACCTTTTAGAGAACGTGGAACGTAAAATATTCCAGTTACGGCAAATATTTTTGTAGAAACAGTATCATGTAAAATCCTTTGTACAGATTGTTATTTACCTTGGTGTCTGGATATCTCTTGATCAGTGTGACTCACAATCGAATCTATAATTACGTCATCAAACCACAAGTAAAAAAAAAAACATTGTTTCTAGTCAACTTACCCACGGGCTAATAAGCACGTTATTCTATATATTGACAGAAAACACATTAAAAATTTTAAATTTATTATATAAACTACAACGATTTAGGGATATATATTGATAAATACAAGGATTTATAATTACATAGGCATCCAATTATTATTAAAAAGAAATTAAAGTACAAATAAAGTGAGACTTGAACATAAAAAAACTTTTAGAGAGATTGATGAGTAACGAGCTTTGCAGATTTACAACAATGTAATGTACAACTGGAGCGTATATTGGAAACACTTGACGTTAATTGCTTATTAAATTTGCATTGTAACCGAAAATACTGATACTAAATTAGTCGACTGAGAGCTACGTAAGTTTGTTCAAGCACAAGATTAAAAACATTACTCATATTAATTTATGCCACAATCGTACCATTCGCATTCATTCTGTGTATTTAAAAAGTTCTACAAACTAAACAATCAGTGTTTCGTTGATTAGTTAGGAGGAAGTATTATTTAATATTAAATTACCAATCACCTATTTACATTTAAGTAAATATATTATTTGTAGCTGGTTTTAATTACATACATTTTTTTTAATTTAATGAAAAAATTAGAGGAATTTCACAATTATTTGAGTTATCTCCAGTATTTATTAGGGAATGATGCAATGTCTTTATTAAAATTTAGAAATGCTATTTAATATTAAAAATAATTCCATTAATAAATGGGCATAAATAAATAAACAGGTACCTGAACTGGAGGAAAAAACAGTTTTATAATATACAATACTTTTCTGTTTTTCAACATAATCCCTATCAACATTTATGCACCCGTACCAACGGGCTACTAGCTTTTCTATACCAACGGTAAAGAACTGTTTATCTTGGTTTCGAAGCCCATTTTATCAATGGTTTCACCATTGTTTATTATTATTTATATTTAATATCTTCCACTAGTATCAACAGTGTCTATCTAAAGGAATTGAAATGTTTTATTAAAATCGTTTAAGATGTTGGTGAATTGATTAAAGAATTTAAAGTAATAATATTATATGGAATAAAGTATTTGCTAAATGTTAAAATATCACGTTATTTATATAGTATATTAATTTAATATAAACATGCAAATTATAAAACTTCATAAAATACACGTCTGGTAATTTAAATGTGAAAAATATCCAAAACGTAAAATAACGAGCAAACGACCCGGACAAAGTCTTATAATGAAAACAAGTTTTATTTGTGGGTAGTAGTAGCCATTTTTTTTTGAAAAATTGTCATATATAAATGAAAGTATAACTTTACTCATGTCGTGCATGCTTTAACGAAAAAATGCAGAACTCTATCAAGTAAAATTCCAAGACATCTATAGAAACTAGTAAATGTCAATATTTAGCAAAATCTTGACCTTGAGAAAGTACTAAAGGAATTTATTCCTTTGTGTTCTTCTAGTGCAATTTTTAAGTAAAATGATAATTAATATGCCTGATTTTTTGTTTGTTTAGCGAACAACTTACATGATAAGACGATTCAAGAACAAAGTATTTACTACATGAAAATAAAAACCAGTGTGTGGCTGCTTTGTCAAGGTGGTAGAAGCGTAGAATACGGAAGGTTTTAGATCCAATTCCCAGTTGTGCTACAGAATATACGTCCTCTTCTTATTATTGTGATATTAAGCTTTATTTATTGTTAAATTGTTGTTGTGAATATTGTTATTATTTATTGACCGCTAATTGTTCTTATTTTGTTATTTATAGTTTTATAATTGTTATTGTTATAGATTCATTGTTTTTTTGTTATTTATGTAATGTTTTTTTGTTGTTTCGTAATTTTTGTTTATTTAAAATAATGCGTTATGTTTTACATTTTGATTGGCAATAATAACCGCATTTGGTTTTTCGCCAGGAAAAAAAATATATATATACATACATACATATATATATATATATATATATATATATATATATATATATATATATATATATATATATATATATATGTCCAAGAATCCAGCCTCCAAAGTAACTTAGTCTGTGGAAATTAGTATTAGGATTGAACCTAGGGTAATAATTGGGCGTTTGAAGCATATTTCTAGCCATATTACCTTTCAAGTTAAGTCTATTGCGTAGCCTGTCTCTCATTAAGGATCTCTCATCGCACAAAATGGAATCATTATTATTAATAAATGAAAACCAGGCCTAACTAGGTGTCTAATTCTAACCCTCTAGTCTCCCCCCCTCTCTCTCTCTCTCTCTCTCTCTCTCTCTCTATATATATATATATATATATATATATATATATATATATTTGTTATATAAATATTTAACATAAGCTATCTATATTTTAACATAGGCATTTACCATTATACAATCAATTAGTTTGAAAATAACATTTGTTAGTGTCCTAAATAAAACAACCAATTGTCTGTTAAAATTATTTGAGCCAAACACGTGATGAATTGTAATTGAAAAACATATCAAACCACAATATATATTTGGGATATTCAATCAATGTCTGCTAATGTACATTTAATCAACTAGCCGGCCCATACCAAAGGCTTCATGGACGATATATTAAAACCTCTAAAATGGTTAACATAAATGATATGTACATTAAGTAAAATTAATTGAGGAGTAAGCTATGTAAATAAAACGGGCATTTTGGTATTGGAGAGCCTTTACATGTAATATTAAACAGTGGTTTTAGCAAATGAAATCTATATTGACAACATCAGACTTGTAAACCTAATTATAGGTTATTTTTTGTTAGTTTCGATGAGATACCCTTCCTGTATTACACCTGTATTACACTCCTGCTATAAAAAGTATCGTAAAAAAATGCAATATATATTAATTGCAATGAATGTCTAATTTGGATCGCGTACGACACGCTGCAAACAAACCTATTGCGTTGAAACGTCGATATCGTGACGGCAATATCGTTTTGAACATATTTATAACCTTTTATAAATCCGCATGTTGGACTTTTGTGCAAATTAAAGTTTCTTGAATTTAATTATTTTTGAAAGAATACTCTTCATGGTTCTATTTCAAAATTACGAACATTATAAGCAAAGGAAAAATATAATATGGAAATTTAGGACACACACACACACACACACACACACATATATATATATATATATATATATATATATATATATATATAATTAATAAATTAAAAATATTTCAAAAACAAGATGACTTTTATTGCATATATTATTCTTTTATTTTACTTTTAAATTTATACTTTTATTTTAATATATATTATATTGGAATAATATATGCAATAAAAGTATTCTTGTTTTTGAAATATTTTAATTTTATTAAATATATTACAAGAAAACATATCACCATATTTAATAAATTTATATATATATATATATATATATATATATATATATATATATATATACATATATTGTGTGTCTATAGTTACATACAATAATCTTGGCGTTTAAATATGTGTTACACAAAACTTTGTATTCACCCCTGTCTTTTATTACTTCTACATGGTTACAGAAGGTTGGAGAAATTACTTCCATATATTATTTTAGATGAAAATATATGATTCAATATTACGCTTTTCAAATAATATAATTCAATTATATCTTTAAATATTAAGCATTCGTTACAAAAAAATTCCTTTATATTTAAAATATAAATACATTTTCACACAATTCTAAACGTTTTTCATTTCATCAATAGCAGTAAAGTAAACACAACGGTAAACTTAAACGAAATATAACCCCACCTCAAATATCATCCACAGCATATTCTATGCAATACACTCACAATTAAATACTAAATTACAACACATAAATAACCAACTACTCTTTGAACAATGACACACCACAGAATTCCAACAGAAGAGAAATACATCACAGACTCACAATAATACAACACACCATATCAATAGTCTTGACCCAGACTCACAGCATTAAACAATCCAGTGATCTCGTGTGAAACTCGTCTCCTGAAAATGAAGGGTAAGTGTTAGTTTTTGGTTACATGTATATAGATAGCATCACCTAGGTTTCATGTAGTTAGGGCTTAACTCGAGTACTTAGTGGATCCATAGGTAGCGGTTAGTGTTTTGGGCTACAGATGTGTAGGTTAATAAGAATTCCAAATAAGCAGCCCCTGAACATAGTTGTCAAAGTCGACAGGGTTGGACGGACGTTCATTCATTGGCATCATCGTACTTATATATTCCACACAACCCGTTGACGATGTTTTGGCATGGCGAGTAAGTACCGCCATCAAATAAGCACTCACTGGTCCGTTTTGCACTGTTTTGTGAGGATCATAAAGACTAGGAGAGTGAACTCCAAAATAAAAACAAGTGAGGTTTGCGCTCTTATCTGATGTGAAAGCTACCATGCTAGGGGTTGTAAACCCTGATATGAAATGCCTTAGCCCACCAGTCAGTTGTTGAACGTAGGCCTAACAACCCTACATTGTAAAAAACTCTTGCTACGAAACCAAACAATGTAATAATAAAGAGAAAGAAGTACATGGCAGGGCATTGTTAAGGCAGCCTAGGCCCACCCCGGGCTGTAGCGCTACGTCGAAGGCTTCATGTACCTCTATACCAACTAGGACTACTAGCGTGACTCTCAAGCACCAGAGATCTTTCACTATAGATGAAACTTCAATGCTATTATAGGCCAATGATTGCATAGCCATATATGTTATAGCGTACAAGTAGAAAGTAAAAGCCCAAGTTGAATATGAAATCAATTAATGTATACAAATAATGCATATGAATTTAAAATTCTATGTTAGGCTTTTCTGTATACTTTGAGTTTATCTAGTCGGCCTTTGAGACGCAAAACACTTGAAAATTAAGAACCAAGAAATTTGGTAAATACAAACATCAGCTAAATATGATTCTTATACCTGTATATACCTGTTCCGCATTAAATTTAAAAATCTATAACACATAATTATTTGTAAAATTATTATAAAACAAGTTTTATTGTCTTTAAAATAAAACTTAATTTGTAGCGTTGGGTACAAAAAATACATCCAATTAAATGTACAGTAATTATAAACACCCACCCTACCGCTGCGTAAATGACTTGCAAATTATTGTCTTTATCATGGTGATGAAATAACTTACACAAACATTGCTCGTTACAAAGGCGCAGTACAACCACATGAGGTGATTACACACTCTCTTTAAAAACAAATTTATCTTTAAAACAAGAAGCGTTAATTAACGCATCTTAATTCTGAGTAATTACGTTTCCTTTTAGGTTATTTGACGCTGAGAAAAAGCACCAATACAGGGAGCGAGAATCCACAAAGCATAAACAAATTTTCTGTCTGTTCACTAATATTTGTCTGTGAGGGTTTTGCGCTTTAAAATAAAAACCATAGAATTTAATAACACAACTAGTTATAACTTTCTTGTTTCTAAACTCAACACATAACGGTACGATGATCGTAGTTTTAGTGAGATTGGAATGTGTTTCCTATTTATTTTCAAATGAAGAATGTGACAAATTTAAATAAACATGTCGTAAGGCCTAAATTCCTTATTTAAATTACAAATTTTAGCTTAGATATCTAAGGCGAATTCAACATTTTGAAGATTAAAGTTCTTATGACTTGGCTGTTATTTAAATGGTATCTGGAATTATAAGTAAAGCTGAGAGTAACAAGCACTTCACCGGTATTTACAATATAAAAAAAGAATACGATTAAGCAATAAATTGTACATAACCTATTTTCACGTGAATTGTGTTTTAGTTTCTTTTCGCTTTTCTTTCGCATTGTCCATTTGTGAAGCAATATTTGATGCCGTTAATCCAGTTTGTTTGTTTATTATATTTTATCATTCATTTTTAATCCTTGAGCAATATTTATCATATTGTGTGGTAGCCATGGTAACAATTTAATTTTGCACAATGTAGGTTTTGATACCAACCAGATGGAAACAAAAGAAAAATTCATATATTTCAGAAAGGGAATATTTCTAGATATGGGAAAGTTGGGTCAGTCCCAAAAAGCGGCAGACCTCGAATATAAAGATACTCAGTTCGAATCCGACCTGAACCTCAAAAGCTTTATAATTTATTTACTGCATAAATAAATGAAAAAACTGTATAACATCAATTGTCCCCGAAAAATGTTATAGGTTAACAAAAATCAATTTGAACTTGGTTGGATAATAAAAAAGTGTATAATTAAAAATATTTAAAAGGTATATGTAAGGAGAATGTGAGCCAATAGGAGGAATTTAAAAAGGCACAAATCAAAGGTTTAGCAAATTGTAAATATTTGTTATAGGTAATCCCAAATGACGTAATGTTGGATATCTGAATGTATTATTTTATTGACGGTATACACTGCGACAGGACCACAAAACATTCTAGTAAAATATTATAACATGCAACGGCATAAAAATTGTGTTTCATAAAGGGGCATGAAATCTGGTCATACAAAGAATACCAGAGAGGTATGCTAGAGACAACATCTATCTTTATAACTGCACTAAATAGAGTTGTTAATAAAGGAATAAAGAGTGTCGCATATACAATGAAGGAGGCAATAGAAGAGAAACAACACTTATATTACGGACACATATAATGGGTGTCGGAGACTAGGATTTCCAAATAATTCTAACTGACAGATGTAAAGAGGAAATATAAAAACAAGATAAATTGTCAGGAGAAAGTAGATAAACCTACATCTTTGGAAGAAAGGAAATTGCTAGACGATACATTGTGTTTGAGAAATGCTAAAATCTCTAGAACCATCTGCAATATACCATTATGTGTCGCCACTGAAGTGCATGTGCAGGAGTGTCTTTGTGTAAGCGTATGTAATCAATTGTTATAATTGTTAAAAAGACGCCCTTTCCTTCTATATATTATAAACTATGTTCATGCTATAAAATTATATAGTGACTTTCATAAGTAGAAAAAGCTATCATTGTTTTTATTTTTTCTATCAATAAGTAACATACTTTTGTATTTTTCTGTGATTGAAAACTAGATAAACTCAAAGTTAAGGCTATTCTGCGAGTAGTTGTAATATTGTACATTACATCTTACATTTACACAGTAACAATGAAAGTCGTACAAAAAGTTAGAGCGAGATAAAGTGAATCAATATCTCAATCCACCACAATTTTTCTATGAAATGCTTAAAAACGTCACCACTTTCAAGTAACTGTTACGCATGACATACTTCATTAACAGGTTTTTCATATATTACCGCAACAACTCATACCTATTTTCATTTAGTATGTGCCCAATAAAGCCTATTATGTACAAACACACACACACACACACACACACACACACACAAAACCTTGCTATTTCAAGTAATAATTTAATTTTATTGCATCTCAATAAAAATAAATTGTATAATCTCAACAAGTTCACCTACTTCACCAAACGTATTGTGAGCCAGCATTTACTTCGACGATTCACAGACGATCCCCCCAGAGAAAGCTAATTGTTTCCAGGGTCGTTGGGTCGTTTAATCATTCAGAATAATGGGACTCGTCACTAGTGAAGCTAATACTGATGTAGGAATGGCGTCTAGTCTCACTTTCTCTTTACTATATACTATATATTTACCTTAGTAGTATGGATTTACTTATATAGCCTATATACTACACACTTACCTATATAACTATACACTTTACATTCAACTTTATAGAGTATACAAAATACATTTACCTATTCAGCATTTATAATATACATTTACCTATTCATTACATATACTGTACATCAAGCTGTATAGTCTATATACAATACATTTAGGCCTACCTTTATAGCGTATACACAATACAATTACCTACTCAGCCTATATTCTATACCTTTATCTATTTAACCTATATATTATACAGTCAACCATATAAATACTATATACTATAGATTTTCCTATAGCCTATAAGCTATGTACTATACATTTACGTATGTAGCTTATTTACAGTAAACCTTACATTTACATACTTGTATGTGTAAATATAAATATATGCTGGTAAATTTTGCTTTTTTCTTTCATTTTGTGTAGCATTAAGGAATGAGTAAAATTATACGTAGCTTTTCAAATAAAAGTTAAAGGTGTAGTCAGACTGTTTCTATTAGGAATAATAGTACAGGTGTATTACGCACAATAATGAATCCACAGAGTTTCATTCAAGAATTTTGGTATAAAATAACTCTTAGGTTAAAATACATAGTTCACAGGTTTTAGATTAAAGTATAACAATCAAACTGTTAACTTAGATACAAATTTCAAATTTAGGAAATTTATAAAAAAAAGATTTAAATATATTTCAATTAAGTGAATGAATTTTACCTCTGTAATTTAATAACATTTAGAAAATATTTTCTGTAAAATACGTAAATAAATGTTAGATAAATTAGGTTATATGTTTATGTTATTCTAGAACTTTACATTAATATTGAAAAAAACTGTAGTAAGAAGTGGATTGTTGAAACAATTAAGGACTTTTAAAATTTAACACGTTAATTAAAAAATTAAACGATGACCATAAGGTTTTAGGAGAATGTTAGTCAGTACTCTGTGACTATACGATTTCAAACTAACTACGTGCATGTTGATAAACTTTGTGAATTATAAAATAAAATATGTTGAATGAAAAATCTTTTACAAGTTTTGAAGTGAACACTTTATAGCGACGCCCACAAAAACTTATTGAGCGGACATAAATATAATATTTAGCCTCAGTTTATTATTCGTCAGGTTAATCTGTTTAGTTTTAATGTACATAGAATTTTTTAACTTTTGATAAATCGCAACACAAATAATTCAATATAACGACAAAAATAAATGATGTATTTCATTTATAATGTTTAAATTGAAAACATTCTTAAAAGCGTTTGATATTAAATGTTTTCCTCAATTCAAAATATTTATAGACGTGACTATAAAAGTTTTAACTTCGGTCTGCACTCCTCCGAGTGCAACAACCTATTTTTTGTTTTATGATTTGGTACTTAGCCAATTTGACAATACAATGTAAATGTAGGCCTATATGTTTGTGCTGATAATAATTTTGTTCTATGTTGCCTTTTCGAAAAAAGTGCTTTTAAATATCACTAAAATGTGAATAAATACAAGAAAAAAAAATTGTGTTTAGTTATGATAGAACAGTGTAAAGCATGTATCTATCAAATTCAAATACATGCTCTTTGAAGTAGTGGAAAATACATCTTTAATTCGTACTTTCTATAAAAGCTTACGACATTTTACTATGTTTTGTCAGAATTTGGTTCTAGTTTCAAAGTCAACCACTCACGTTTTTGGTGATTTTTGGTTTTCGACAGATTTGTTAAGTTTAAAGTGCCTTTTATAAAGGCAAAAAAATGGCTAACATTCAATACAAACCGGATCATACTGGTTTCTCAATACAATGTGTGGAGATAGTTTCAAAGTTAACTACGTCATAGGATGAGTTTCAAAATGCACTACATCTGATGTCCTCCGAATCGCATTGACTGCCTTCATTGTTGTTATTGCGAGAGCCTCTTTTAGTGATGTTAGAACTGTTGTTTGTAAGATTGTGAATATTTGTACTTTGTGATGGTTTTTGGTTTATAAACATGGAAGTACACCATATTGAAAATCTGGAATCAGAATGTTTGACATTAAAAAAAACATTTAATAAAGTTTGTTTCACATTTTATTTCAAATCATCTATATCCAAAGTAATTCATTCCAAAACTGTCTACATCAATGAAAAAATCTTAACGTCAATAGCAAAACCAACCCGATCTAGATTATAATTTCTAGAGTTGAACAAAATTAAAACGTTAAAATTAAAATTGTTTCTTTAATGGATTAAATGCATTTCCCCCTTAGAACTAAAACATAAGAAATTATCAAACAATTTTGAAGCTATACAACTTTTTGTGTTTACTGAAAATTTAGGTACAAGGAACGTAGACCTTTTTGATACCAGACTACTAAATTGTGTTAAAATGAATACATTAATAAGTATATATTAGTCAAGCATTTTAACATAACATATTTACCTACTGCTTTTTTACGTTAACATATTCACATCTTGTCAAGTAACTTTTCAACTTAAGGAGTTAATTTCTCTACTTTAAAATTCTCTTCAACTACTTTGTATGGATTCTAAGTTCACGTTTTACTCTAAGGTACTTAACATAACTACTTGTAAGTTGTAGGATTACGTAGAATGTTTTAGTAGTAAAGTTACCTTTGCTGTACGCGGAACTTAAGTATTGGTAATTAGTTAAAAGTGAAAAGAGATTTAAAAATTGAAAACTGATCGATTTTCTTCATTTTATAGATAGAGTTTCTTTAAAAATATAAATAATAGACCCACTAAATTTGTTAGTGTTCTATTTAATAGAAACTCAACGAAACATAGTGAACAGGCTTTTACTTTTAAGCAAAAACGGGCGGTGAAACAGCAAACCACGGATTTCCGGGAATATTGTCAAAGTTTTGCGTTTGCTTCAAACCAGACGTAAATCCTTATCAGACAGTGATTCTAAATCCATGGTGTCACAATGCACGGCTTCAAAGTGGTCGTTCAAAGTGGATAAAAACAATGTTTAAGTGACAAACATTAAACCTGCATCAGGAAACGAAAACAGTTAGTATCTTCATCGAAAGAGAGCAACCATTAAAAGCGGTCGAATATATATATAATTTCTGAACTTAACTAAAGTAGCTTACTAGCATTATCTCGTACGTAATTTGTTTCCGATTCAACCACATACTTTAAATTGAAACCAAAAGAAACCAGAATATATTTACGTATTTATTCATTTAGGGAAAGAGAGTGGCAAAAAAGTAATAATATATGTATAAAACATAAACATTTGGAAAACAAAAAATATATATGACTAAAGGGAATTATTGTGTGTTATTTACTCTTTAGGAATAACTTATAATAAGATGTCATATCTTATAACCCAAGTAAAAAGCCTATGTATTTCCAGCTTCTTATATTCAACACTACTGAAATATTTTAAAAAACAAAATCAAAATAAATGTTCTCCAGATTTGTCTTAATAACGTACATCTTGACTGTTGAATATTAAACAAAGCCCATATAAATTCGAGCATTGAATAATGCTTAACAATTTGTGGATTACAGACCCTAACCAGCTTAGTCTGGCAATTGGCCAGGTTTCCACCACGCTTTACATCTAAGCTGTTATCTAAGGTTTTTACGAGAGAAGACTACATTATTTATTTGTGTTTTCACGGTGCATTCAGGTAGGTTTTATAGTGATATGGAAAATATATTATTATAAAATAAAAAATAACAAAGTAAACAAGTCAGGAAAGTTCCAATTGTAAAATTTTTAATGAAAATTTATAAGAAAAAGAAACATAATGTTGAATATATCTATTACTGCAAGTAGCATTGTTCCTGTGTAAATAACATGAGTGTTTTCTCAGATACATGTTACAGGATCCCCTTTTTTCTACTTTACTAATTAGAATTCCCTTTACAGCCCCTGGTTAATCGGTTGGTAACATTGGACACCGATTTGGAAACAAATAATTAAATGGATCATAATTTGAGAGGAACGGATTCTTTAAATAACGTTGATAACAGCGTTAAGGAGAAGAAACTGGCTCATTTAATAGTTTATATTTTTATAGTAAACTGGTATTATTGTTTATTGTAAAACAAATGTACAATCAAATCCATTTACGCACTGAAACTTAATGACATCACCATCCCTGTAGATTTACGTCATTATCATGCATGAAATTATTGTTGAATGTCAGAGTAATTCCATTCTATTGCGACATGACTTCAATTTTTCATAGGCAACATTAATTCCTTAATCGTAGCTACGTTGGCAGTTTTTCAAAACAATAAAGTACTGTAGAAAAGACAATAAACGACACGTGTAATATCATATCAAAATTACTTCATTTTTATTCTGCTTTACTAACGAAATATAAATATAATTATTTTGTTTTCAAAAATAATCAATCCATTTACGTGTCATAAAATATATTTAAGCATACACTAATAAAATTTGTAGAATTCCGCGCGTTTGTAGAACTAGACCATATGAAAAGGATTTTTTAATGGTCACTACCCTTGTGGGATATTGTTTCCTTTATTTATCTGTCCTTGGTTTTTTCCTCCCTCAGGGGAATATAAAGCGAAAACCATCCTTCATGATTCTTTTTCCTAATATTATCATTTCCATATAATCCAGATCAGGAATTTAATTTTTACCATAACTTTATCTCATTAAAACTTTTTTTTTCTCTTCATTGTTAACAAAACTATTAGTAATATTTTTCAGATATTTTCGTTATTTGATGAGCGTTTTCATGCATTACACAAGGGTGTCATTCATTTACAGTGCCAACCGAATTGTCGCCAACCATTCCCTGTATGCCGACCATTTGCCTAACGTTTTGAAATTATCTTACAAAATAACCACTTTACTTATGAAAATGTTTTTTACCTCATTTTAAAGCTCCTTCTTTGTTTTTTCCAACCATATGACCTCCTAATTCCCGGACTCACAAATTATTATTTATCAAATTTTAAAAAAGCACTGATTTTCAAGTTTCTGAAAAAGTTGACTGAAAAGAAATGTTTTTCTTTACTGTCCTAAAATTAAACTCTCTATTCAAAACTACATAAGAACACACTACATATTTAATTTGTTTATGTTGAATGATTGAAATTATTTATACTGATGTGGAAAAGTTCATTTTGAATGATAAACTTTGAAACATGGTTCCATGCACAAAGTTATTTTGCATACTGAACACCTAATATTGTTGTTCTTCACTATATTTAGTTCGCAACGGAAACACAAACACAGACTATATTAAATTAAAATATTTGGCTTTAAACTAAAAGTAAGATACCTTAGATAAAATCGTTCGAAAAGAATCCAGTGCTTTACTTCAAACGCAAGATATCCTACATTTACATCCTTTGAAGTGTAAAAGTAGTACTCTTTGAGATATTACATCTTTCATGTACATCTCATGATAACATAGAAAAGATATTAGCTTCTGTGAAATAAACATTATTAAGGAAACTAATTGCTAGGTTTTTTTATTACGAAATTTATTGTTTACTCACTACTTAAAGAAATGCTATAGGTATGAACTTTGTGTTGGACAAAGTAATAAATGGAAGGTAATTCTAATAGAGTATATATATATATATTTTATTTACCTTCCTTCTTCACTTCTAAAAAATTACTAAGTAACCTCAATTAACCTTTGAGCAGCTTTGATGTGGTTGCTTATAAATTCAAAAGTCTTCATGATAATCCCCTTTAGGTGCTTTTTTATGGTAAAATAACAGGGGTTATAAAATATAACTTTTACCTCAGATAATAGGCTATATAAGATATAACTGTTAAATAACATATTAGATTATATGGAATATAACTGTAATATATTAGGTTATATATCAACGAGAAATTATAAATTGATTTTTGTTCCAGCAATTTGTAATTGTAGTTTCTTAAATTTACAATGTTTGTGAATAGAAATACAGTATTAAGAAATTACTACAAATCTAACTACAATTAGTAATATTTTTGTAAAGCTTTTATTCTATGCCACCACAAATAGAGTAGAACACAGACATAACAATGATTAATTTAAACTCGCTCCATTGTCTCCGACACTAACTTCGTGGGAAGTATTACAATGATTGAAGTTGTAAATGCGGGCTTCTCAATATGTCTTCTCTTGACGCCACATCAAACCATTCCTGTAAAACCTTATTTCGTAGCTAAGAATTAAACATGATTTGGATCCAAATTTAACCGAGCAAGAACGATATCTGTAGTTCTTTATGTAGCAGACATGTATATTTGCGATTCTCTTAAACTCAATTATGGTATCTGAAAGCACCTATGAAACTGCCTAGCCTAGCTAGGACTAGCCTTGCTATAGCCTAGCTATTTTTTGTATTCTTATTGAAAATATTATTTTAATGAAAGTAAAAACCTAAAAATCCTGGAACACAATTTATCGTAATTTAATTTTGTTTTTTTTTATAAATTTTATTAGCAAACATGTTTTGTAACATATTTAAATTTGAATCAGAGACCAATTTCTTGGAACTAAGTACATCATGCTCAAACATGCTTCACAATTTAATTCACTTGAAAACTTACTGAACTGTTACATTAGTAGATATTATTTCTAAAGAGAAATCTAATTGTAAGCCACACAATCAAGGCGCGGACTAGTCACAAGTGAATGACGACCCTCTGAGACCCAGTTAAAACAAACCATACAAAAACATTCACTACTACAATAACACAAGCATAGCTGATACATCATCACGGTGTCTGATATACATACATATTGTTAGGAAATATAGCGTGTGACAAGGCACATAAAGAGTCAATTCCATCTTTTCGCTTTCCGTTAGCGGTGTCCGTATGTGAATCAAGGGGCAATACCGTTTGTTTAGGTTTTTGTTTTATTCATTTTAATTGCTTGAGAAATTTGTCGTGTGTGAAACAATATTGTGTGTTAGCCATGGCAACAATGTAAGGTTGTACAAAGAGGTTTCAAAAAACCAACGTTCGTTCTTTATAGAAATTTTCACCTCTTAATTCCATTAATTTTTTTAATAAAAACGATGTGCATACGAGTCCGCACAGACGTTAAAATCTCAAATCTATCAGATAATGTTTACTCACCATCCACCCATGTTTCTGCAAATTAAGACATAAAATTAAACAACCACAAATAGCTTAGTGAACATACATGAAATTCAAACGTAATGTTGTTTTCAAACAAGTGTTTCGTTTTTGTCTTGGGCTGTTGTTTATCTCAATTTAGTCTCAAAACAAGAACGCGAAGTTCTTGAATATTCATGAACTTGGAAACCGCATGCAGAAGCGTCGTTCTACCGCGCTTTAATGAAATCTATTTAATTATAAAAGTATAGGTCAACCCTTTTGCAAAAAGTGTAAAGATAAATATGCAGGATCCTTTGGCTTCAAGAACCTTCCATTATATATACGTCTGAGAAATCTAAGATAAAAATTACACTTGGGTTATGGCAATAGAGAAATACACCTTAACAAACTTTTTGTTTTAGCAGATATTTATATAACAAAGGATTTCCAGATTTGGTTGTACAAAGAATGTTTTTTACACTACACAAAAATGTTTTTGGTAAATAAAATCATTTTAAAATTACGTTGCTTTTCAGTAGGTGAAGGGACAAGTTTCATGTCTTAAAGAATTATATCTCCCTAAAGGCCTAATTTTTCTATAAGGTAATCAAAAGGTGTAGATATTTCAAAATATAGAGATACAAGCCAGGCGCATAGGCTTAGAGGTGAGTTGACACACTCACACACATACACACACACACACACACACACACACACACACACACACACACACACACACACACACACACACACACACACACACACACACCCACAAATACTCACACATACACACACTCAACACACATACACACACTCAACACACACACAAACACACACACACACACACACACACACACACACACACACATATATATATATATATATATATATATATATATATATATACACACACTACACTTCTTCTTGAAGAAGTGTAACCACACACTACACTACTTCTTCACACACACACACACACACACACACACCACACACACACACACTCACATATATACACACATACACAAACACACAGACACTAACACATACACACAAACATATATATATATATATATATATATATATATATATATATATATATATATATATTTTATATCATAACTAGTAGAGCCGAATTGTAGTTAGTCGTATAATAAAAATTCATTTTATGAATTACTAATTAATATCATTCATATAATTCATAAATAAAGACAGACCTAATAATATAAATACCTATATGCACTCAAATTCGCTAGTTTGAGCAGTTAGCATATTACCACGTGTTAGTTATGTATAGGAATTATTTTCAGAAATATTAAAGATAATTTGTGAAATTATATTTTAGGCTGGGGTTATCGTATAGATAAAGCTACTCTTTATTCAGCAACAGAATTCAGTTCTTTGTTTAGTTATATAAATCTTCAACAGAATAAAATAATATTATTTAAACTGTATCTGGTATTTTAGATAGTTTAAAAAAAGTCGTTAAATAATCACTTAATTAGAGGGGAAAGATTTGTATCTGCTAATTACAGTGTCAGGCTGGAAAAGTACCTCAGATCAGTGGCCTGGCTTCTCTGTGTTGGAGATATTTCTCCGCGTATCAGGCCAAAGCATATCAGCCACATCTGGTTTGCCTTTTAAAAACGCATTTAGGCTGGTCTTGCTATATTTCATTGGACGTTAATTAAATTTACGAAAATAAATTATTAAATACGCCCTTTATTTTGCATGAATACTAATTGCTCTGAAACAAAATGGAACAAAAATGTTTTACGATTGTGGGACAAACACGTAGAAAGATTGTTATTCTTTAATATAATCCTGGATTAAACATTTGTGCTTGTATTAAGGCCGTCAATAAATACTGTTTAAGGTAAATTCAAATAAAATTAGTAAGTAGTGTCTGATATTTATTTATTTTGGAAATAGATGTAAAGAAAATAATTTTACAAAAAGTGGACCTAAAGGGGGTTATCATGAAGACTTTTGAATTTATAAGAAAGTAATCACATCAAAGCTGCTTCAAGGTTAATTGAGGTTACTTAGTTATTTATTTAGAAGTTAGTGAGGAAGGAAGGTAAATTAAAAAAATATAAACTTTATTAGAATTACCTTCTATTTATTACTTTGTCCAACACAAAGTTCATACCTATAGCATTTCATTAAGTAGTGAGTAAACAATAAACTTCATAATAAAAAAACCTAGCAATTAGTTTCCTTAGTAATGTTTATTTCATAGAAGCTAATATCTTTTGTATGTTATCATGAGATGTACATGAAAGATGTAATATCTCAAAGAGTACAACTTTTACACTTCATAGGATGCAAATGTAGGATATCCTCGGTTTTAAGTAATGCACTGGATTATTTTTTTATTTTAAATAGTCATGAAATATTAAGACACACTTGTGTAATCCATGAAAACGCTTATGAAACAATGAAAATATTACTAATAGCTTTGTTAACAATGAAGACAAAGAAAGTTTTTAATGAGATAAAGTTATGGTAAAAATTAAATTTCTCATCTGGATTATATGGAAATGATAACGTTTGGAAAAGGAATCATGAGGGATGGTTTTCGCTTTATATTCCCTTGATGGAGGAAAAAAACAAGGACATGTAAACAAAGGAAACAATATCCCATAGGAGTTCTGAACTTCCACGATGGGTTCTATAATATTGGTTGAGAGAAATATGTCTTCAGGCCTAAAACACCCTTTTTATAAGGTCTAGTTCACACCCTTCGTCGCGATATTCTACAAACTTATATCAGATTATAAATTAACTACAATTTTCGATAACATGATATCAAATAGTTTTCACCTTAATATTAGTAAATTAAATATAAATAGTAATAAATAAGTAAGAATATGGTTTGTATGTAAATATTTTGTGATCATTATACCCTGATTATACTTTCTTTTTTTTGATTAGGATTTTTTGTTTTAGTAAGAGCATAATTGTGACTTTTGTAAGTTGATATCTTACCTTCACGCGAGAGGAATGTGAAAGCCCTTTAAGAGCAGTGAGCAAGGGGTTTGGGGTTTGGGGAAGTAGTTTTATAGATTACAAATAAAGTACAAGTAACTATATAGAGATAGACTTGGTTGTTATGCCACTGAGGATGATTCTTCATAAACCGAAACTTTCATCAGGATGAAGAAAACTAATACTGGTGAAATTTGTTTTGAACATTATTGCTTAAGAACGTATGAGTAATGCTTTACGAATGGGAATCTTTATACTCATTTTACACTTTATAGGGCTGTTGCCACAATATAATACGCAGCAATGATCCCATCACTAGATGGATTTACTTATGAAATAACGTATGGACTACAGATATTATTTTAGATTTTAATTTATTTGTTACGCATTTTATTTTAATCGGTTATTTTAGGAAAAAGAATCTTCTTTCATGCCGAATGTGTGACTACCTATTTACTAAAGGTGAAAATAAATTATTAAAGTATTTGGTATCTATTATTTGTTACATTGTTTATGCAAAACGATAACTGCTTGTAAAATTCCTCTACCATCCTTATAGATTTTTTTTATGGTACTGGCTCTAACATTTTGAAATCCGTCTCCCCAGAACAAATTATTGGGTCGCCTATATCTAATCAAACTTATTGAGTGGATCTGATCGATTTTCACGGGTAGGGATCAAGTGAATGAGATATAAAAGTCCAGTTCTTATATGTAATATACGTTATAATATATACGTAATATATGACACAAACCTATTCTTATTTAGTATCTCTCCAACACTGACTTGAGTAATATTCAAATAGCTTTTCATTTGGCAAATATAAATATTTTCAAATTAAAGGTATTAAATATGCAATATTTCATTTGCGAATATATGTTAGTGGAAGTTCTATAATTATTAGATATTTGTATAATTTTTCAACATGTTTAAAAACACACTATTAATAAATTAATTGTTTTTAACAACCTAACTGGTACTAATTATTAATTAGTACATTTTTGTTACTATCCGTAATAAATGTTGGCAAACGGGTTTTACAGTGAAAGTGCAACAGACGGGCTTTAGGGGACTAATTGAGGCTGCATAATCAATGCTGACTTTAAAGTGACGTTCCCTCTTATATTTTCAAATATACGTAATTACTTGAGCCTTGAATGATTTCAGTCATAAAATCAGTAGACCTATGATCTAGTTACTAATGAGAACAAAACCTCAGTTACATTAACATATGATGCGATCCTTATTAAATATATACTTCAACTCAATAAATAAAGCTTACACACACACAAACACACACACACACACACACGTATTGATATATATATATATATATATATATATATATTTATATTTAATAACATAGGTTATTCAAATACAAAAATATTTATTAATTTATGTTCAAAGCTTTTCGTTGGTAAACAGTACCAACATCATCAGGAATGAAAATTACAATAATGCCAAATTTCAATAATGCATTATTGTAATTTTCATTCCTGATGATGTTGGTACTGTTTACCAACGAAAAGCTTTGAATATAAATAATTAAATATTCTTGTATTTGAACTACCTATGTTATTTTAAATTATTAAACAAGAAAACACACACACACACACACACACACACACACACACACACACATATATATATATATATATATATATATATATATATATATATATATATATATATATAAAGAACAAAAGTCTAAATACAAATACAAGAATTATAATTGAATTTACAATTCAAAGCTTTTCGTTGGCTAACAGTACCAACATCATCAGGAATATTAAACAATTCAATTGTTTAATATTCCTGATGATGTTGGTACTGTTAACCAACGAAAAGATTTGAATTGTAAATTAAATTATAATTCTTGTATTTGTATTTAGACTTTTGTTCTTTATTAATACACAAGAAAACATACTGCGATATTTATATATATATTCAACTTCAATATGTTATAAATTACACGTTAACGAAAGAGAAAATCTATCTTAGCATGTTATGCCACTGCCCCATTACTTAGCTCATGTGACGGGTGACAGATCCCCCACGGGCTTTGTACAAGATCCCGTGGTACCATTATTGGCAATTAAGCCTCGAGTCAAGGATGGTCTAGGCCCCGTGAATCGACACCTCTTAAGCAATTAGTGGGTTGCAGCTTGTCTAGCCCTCCAGACGCCGCGCCGTCTGGGACCTACCACGCTTTCTAGATAGACGAGATGTCGTACCCAAAAATCAAAATGTAAATAATTATTTAAAACAAACGTTATTGTGGAAAATGGGTTTTATTTATATACAAATAAAAGGATGTGATTTCGAGTTGAAACATTTTCGTTATCAATTACTCAACGACTTTTACGTTCAATTACGTTCAATACTTTTAAAAGTAGTAACAAATTCCAAGGCTAATGAAAAACTTTTAATTTAGAGTTGTTGTTAGTAACTCCTTTAAGTAATACGTCAGGTAAACCCTGTTTCACGTTTTTTGTAATAGAAAGGCCTCGAAACACATGTTTATTTTTTAACTTTTATTCTTGTTTATTAAATTATGTTGTATTTTTTATAACATATCAAGATTAGTACACGATAAAGCCTATAAGGAAATATAAGGATGAATATTGTCGTGCATAGTGCGATAAAATTTACATGATTTCTATTATTTACCTCTTCATCAGAAACGTTTATTAACTCAAAGTTTGTATGATTACAAATATTAGCAAGTTAAATTTTTTCCTGACTTTCAATTAAATCTTGTCCTCCCATTCATTGTTTGAGTATGGCGTTGCTCACTTAATCACAAAAAACAAATTTTAGATGATTGAAGCCGATTGAAATGAAATCATGGTGATAATACAAGTTGATAGTATTTAGAATCTAAATCTAATACTGATTTGAATTCCAATGATTTTTATGTATTAATATTAATTTGCAACATAACAAAGAAAACATTAGGTTTATTCATCTTAGATTTGACCCAAGGGATTTAAACATGTTTTTGAAAACAACATTCCTTAACGTAAAACCATACTGTCTTACAACAACAATGAGCGTCTATAAATAAGGGATTTTTATAATATAAAAGAGAATTATATATTTACTAGAAATAATTAAAGACTTAGATGTTTTTATTTGTTTATGTTCCTAAGAGAAATTCCAGATTTTAAAACATTAGTTTCTTAATGAGTCAAGAAACAAAACGAACTGCATACATTGAAATGCAACCTAAATGTTACAATGACTAATCTATGTTTTAATATAAATAATTGAATTATACAAAATATAATATGGGCTATGTAGCAATCTAATGACAATATATTTTTTTTTGTCCTTAGGTTATGCAGTAAGATATTCTACGTTACTCGGGTAAATCAAGCACCTGTTTGCTCCCAATGTTGTAATGGAGATTACATTATTTTGTTTCCACAATGTAGTTTTATATTTCAAGTATTAAATGTGTGTAAGTCTTCAAGGTTCGCAACAAGCACGAGAAGCCCTAATGTTTTGGCACGTTAGGCCCACTATACACCCTTATAATGTTTTAATACTCTTCGCATGTGGTAGGTTATTAAGACTACTCATAAATCACGTACTTCTGATCATATTTTCCTAGATTGAAATTCCTCTTCTGTAAATAATGCCCTAATATTTATTATACATAATAATTTTAATTCTTGATTTTATATCATGATATGTTTTATAAATAGTTAAAAATATTCTTAATCCTAGGATCTTTCTACAAAAATATACTATTCACTTTTCCTTGAAACTTGTTTTCGATGGTTTTCATTTCGTTTAGTACTACAGTAAAATTAATATCATGGAAGGGTATCTTTATTTATTGACCCGGAAGTTTGTAACACTTTTGCGAAATCTTAATTCCTTAATTAAACTCCTTAAACTTAATTTGGTGAAATGCCAAATTAATAACCCGTTTTATACTGATCATTAGAATTTATTTTATTAGCTAACTAAAGACAAGTATCCATCCCAGTTTAATGGAATTTACAATTTTGAAGTGTAAGTAATAAAATTTATAATATTGTGAGTAAGCTTAATTTATTTTGTTGAGTTAATTAGTTTTTAAAAATGAGAAACCTATATTTAAAAATAAGTATTTGTTATCATTTAGGTAATTAATAAATCTCTCAAAATTTACAACAATATAATACGTTGGATAAAATACACACACACACACACACACACACACACACACACACACACACACACACACACACACACACACACATACACACACACACACACACACACACACACACACACACACACACACACACACACACACACACACACACACACACATACACACACACACACACACACACACACACACACACACACACACACACACACACACACACACACACACACACACACATACACACACACACACACAGATACACACACACACACACACACACACACACACACACACACACACACACACACACACACACACACACACATACACACAAACACACACACACACACATATATATATATATATATATATATATATATATATATATATATATATATATTGTATATCATAACTAGTAGAGCCGAATTGTAGTTAGTCGTATAATAAAAATACGAAATATAGTTGGATAAAATACACACACACGCGCGCGCGCGCACACACACATACACACACACGAACACACATACATTCACACACACACACACACACAAATATATATATATATATATATATATATATATATATATATATATTTACATGACTTGGTTATTTTATAATAAAACATGACATGAAAATATTTTTTAAAACATCTTCAACATACCCTGGTAAATAAAAATAATTTTGTAAGTATATTAAAGAGGTTTATCTAACAAAAAAAACCCGCAAGCAAGTATTCGACAACATGTATAGCTTTAAATTTGACGCTCTAACTCGTCTATGGAAATACATTTCAAATAATTGTATAGGCCTACCTCAAGATTACGTCCGTTTCACTTTAGTCTACATGACCATTGTTTGTCTCTCATGTTTACTTGTTTTTCGATACTCATTCTCAAAATTACTGTGAATGTTCTCATTACATGGAGTGTTTCCTCAAAGTCTTTAAATTTCTAAGAAGTCATCATCTGAGTTTAGTGGTTTAAGATTCTCTCTATTCTCACCATTGCTCAGGAGCGACTCGGTTTTTCATTAAAAATAAAACAAAAGGGACAAATTAGACATATTTTGTTAGGAGAACAATTTTAATTATCAATTCTAATATTTTGTTCTACTTTTTTTATTTACTATTTGGTCGTTATTTTGGAGGAAACGTTTTACCACACTAACTGTGTTTGCTTCACTTCTTTTTCAATACATTTATGATTATTTTACAATTTGTATTCAAACGTTCCTTTCTTTTATTGTTCGTACGTTAGCTAGTGTGACCTTACTGTACGTTTGCCTCTTTGCAAAAGGTTTCTGCCAGTATAAATAATCAATCTTCTACTAAACCAACGCAAAGATTCAATGTAATCGACCTGCAGATTAGATTGTTTTTATTTTATAGAGAAGCTTCAGTTGTTTTATCATTTTTAGAAGCTGAAATAGTGATAATAACGTCTAGTTTTACTGTTAAGTTAAACATTTAAACCCGTTATCAGCTCTTTATTTTTCATGTATTCTAATCTTGAAGAATAACCGCGAAGTTTTTCATCTTCGATTCAGGATTTACGTGAAGTATGACATTTTTAAATGGTCCGAAAAATTACCAGTGATTACAGGACCATTGGCGTATCATATTAAGGTTCAAGTTGCACCAATATTATGCATTTATATTTACCGTATAAAACATGTATAAATAAATAACAGATTCCACTCAGAGCTTGTTAGAGGCAGAACTACATTTCTTTATATATTTACTTCCATTACAATCTTTTCTTTCGGTTCCGCACCGGAATTTAATTTATAGCCTTGTTTCGTTTCCCGAGCCTTGTATCTGTTCGAATAAATCTTTATTTATCGGCGACGGTAATTTATTCCTTTGTAAAACACAATTTTTTATAAAACTTTGGCGAAGCACCAAAACGAAGAATAATATACTCTGCTCAGTAATTCAGGTTTTTGTAATTTATTAGAAAATTATATTTATAAATTATTCTACTGCAAACGTAACTTTTAGTAACTACAAATACCTTCTAATTCAAAAGTATATCATTGATTAAGGTTTATTAAAATGAATATGTTTGACATTGTTTGAGTGTGTGTGTGTGTGTGTGTATCATAAATCAAACAAATATAAGTAAGAAATAAATTGTTGCTATTTATCGTGTGTGATATTTATTGTTACAGATAAAAATTGTATTTAATAAATAAAATGTACAGCTTTAAAGTAACATTAAATCCCACATCATTCCATTACATGTAACATTTTTTGTTACATAATTAAATTTACCTTATTTTATAACTGCTACTTTTTTACTTAACCTTGATTTAAATCTTTATAGGGCGGTTTCATTTAATTAACGAGGTTCTGGTAATTTAATGCGTTATTCAAATAATGATCAAAACGTAGATGTGTATTAGAAGAGGCAGACCACAAGCGGACATATAAAGTCGGTTCCGAATCACAAACTGATAATGCTACGTCTACACTAAAGATTCTATTACAGGTTTTATCAAAAAACTTTAAATTTATGTTTGTTTTCGTGAACTGTATAATTTGTCTTATTTTAAGTTTAAAGTTATTGGTACTTTTGAATTATTAAACAGAAATTGCTAATCACATACTAAAAAATATCTATAGGCCTATGTAAATATAATTATAGACTACTCACATACTCAAAAACTTCTTTTACATTTTAAAAAAATGTAAATACTATATAATTGATGTTATAGTTTGTCTGTTTATATTTATTAAAGTTCTGAAACCCTAAATGTTACATATATTATTGAAAACATCAATAATTAGAGATTTTATTAGTTTGGAGCATTAGTAATATAAAACTCTGTAATGAAAAAACGAAGACTTGAAACTGAAATACGTTTTTCGAAACAGAATTAAGTAACACAGACATATCCTATAATCCAATTAGATGGTAAACTATAAGTTGAGCCTTTAGTTGTATATAATGAATATCGACTATTATAGGAAGGACTTCTAAATTGCTTGTTTACTAATTTCAAGAAAGGAATTTATAACCGACGACGATGACTTAGTGACTGAAACTCGTTAGACCTTTTTATGTTACAAACTTATTACTATAAATTTACATCAGAGCTTAAATATTTTAACCGCCCCCTTTATCAAACTCCAAGTTGAAAGTCTGTTCTTAAAGGGTTGTAATTAAAGATCTATTTTTAAACAAACTCTAAAAGTAAATAACCGTATCACACTAGTGCGGCTTAATAAGTAATGCATATTCAAATGATCTCTCTGAGAATTTTGCAGTGAACAGTTAGTGACCGTAAACTGAAACAGAATGACCTAATCTACTAGAATAACCTGAAGCTACTTATTACCATCTACGATCCTTTAAAAATCACACAAGTTCAATTAAGTTCCGACTACCCTTAAACCATATTAGTAGTTTCTTTTTTATAAATCGAATAAAATGTTTTTTTTTTAAATTTTTGACAATTACATTGAACATTTTTATTAAAACAATAATCTTTCAAGTTTAAAGTTTTCGCTATGTCACGCTCAAAGAATGTTTTTATTCAATTTGTTTAATTACTCTTGCTCAGAAGCTTACAGTAAATAATGTTGGCTATCAGTCATCCATTACGTATATACTTAGTCAGCCAATTATTTCTAAACATTTCATAGGTTTTCCTATACTAATGTTAAATAGGGTTATAGTACACAATGGTATGCTTAGCAGTGATGTTAGACAATAGCATTCTGGTTGTAGTAAAACTAGAGCTTAGCTGGCGAGAACAATTGGCAACTGTAAATGTTGAAAGAGTATACACCAAAGCTCACTAGACGCTAGTTTATTAACGCTTACTAGTTGGGGTGACGATATCGTCTTACTTATTTGATGAATAACTATTTCATATAGATAGAGTTATGTTTGAATTAGGGAATGTAGTTTCCTCCTGATAAATATAATGACTTTGTTACTTTTAAGCTTGTATAGAGCAGTAGGACGAATAATATTTTACAATAAAGTGGTACATATTCATGGGTAATTCAAATTTTTGAAATGTAATAATGATGAATTTAGTTTTACTATATTACAGATAAATTACTCTACTTTATTGTTATACTCAAAATTTGTCTCTAAATGTGATACGTGTTACTTAGATTATATCCGGTCTATTTGTACTACTTTAAAAATCTTAACCTTATAGTACAATATATAAATATATATATATATATATATATATATATATATATATATATATATTTTATTAATCCACACAATTGCATATTCAAAACATTATAACCATGTTTTATATATGCGATATGAAATTGAAACTCCTAATACATTCATCTTCACTTCTGTTAGGAATATTTGTATATATTTGAGTACATTTTTCTGCCTTTCAAACATTACAATATTTGTCTGTGTTGACGCGTTTCCGAATAAGTTTATGTTTTGAGAATGAAGTTATTCCGAAACGCGTCAACAATGAAAAATATTTTAATGCCAGGAAAAGCTGAAAAAGATTCTCAAATGTGTGCTATATTAAATTGTTTTTGGTTTATCTCGCAGCACCCTCGTGCAAGTATGTGCGGTGCACAATATATTTCCTCTGATTTTATTTGCTGGCATCGTTATCGTGCTTTCACGCCTACTGAGCCGGCGGCTATGTATCACGCTAATCAGTCTATTCTTATGCAATGATCTAACGGCAAGCTGCTGCTATCGGGCCATTGTTACTTTGTTACACATTTTATTACGAGCTAAATCTATTTTTATACAGTTTCGAATTGTTTGCACACTTTATTTCCACGACAAACATAATTTTTTCCGTTCAACCACTCAATGAACATTATTACGTGGTTTTAAAATTTCAAATAAATATAACCTCTTAACCACAACCTTTTATTTTTAAATCGTCATTTACTTTTCGATTGCAAGAAATCATATTCAGAGGAAACTATTACAAAGGTCAACTATTTGTACTGGTTATTATTATTACTGTAATAATTCTATCATAAAACTATTACAAGAATGTATTCTCGTATTATAAGTTAATCTTGTATCATATTACACTCGATTTGATTGCTTTTGCAATCGAAAAGTATATAACAATTGAAATAAACGATTTTGCCGCTAGGAGGTATTTATTTTAAATAAAAATTAGGTTACAGTTGCTGCAAGTTGTCATTCTTGGTTTATTACTAATCAATGAGAAACTTGACGATTTAACTAAAAAATTGAAGAAGAGTCACAAACAATTACAGATATTTTTAAGAAAGTACGTTGAAGCTGGCTTCGTTTTAAAAATACAATTTTAACCACTCGAAGATCTATACAATGTATTTAAATAAACCATAGAGAATTTTATACAAATAAATTTATACAGTTAAATTTATAATTGTCAAGAATTGAAAAAGTCAAATAAAAAGATTTTTGTAATAAAGCGTGCATAATTTCGGCACCAATATGAAAAAAAACGTTATTTACAATTTATTCCAACAAATAAGTAGGAGCACAAAAACAGTGAAAATATTGTAGTTTCATTATTTAAATAATGCACTATATAACTCACATTAACAAAAATTGAGTTGATTTGATAACTTTACAATTTCACAAAGAAGCTGTTTGTACACTTATAATTAGGAGTGTTTCATGTCCAGTGTTGCTATCTCTGTGGTATTTCTCGAACTACTCTAGCGTTAATGTTTTATTCTGCTCGGTAAATTACAGGCCACTTTATACACTGCGTTTGATTAAAAGATACCTGAACTTTTGACCTACATTAATTACGAATAAAATATGTAGACCAAACAAAAACAAATAAACTTCAATTATCATTTATTAAAACAGAAATAATACATAGACCTAATCATAAGAGATCTGAAATATTCCCAAACCAATATTGAATTTTTCAAAATCACTACAAAAAACATTAATATAAAAAAACTTGGAAAATATCCAGATAATTATTTTCATGAACACTACAGGGAGATAGTAGTTACATGTTTTGAAAAGAAATTATTAACTCTATTAATTTTGTATTTGTTATGAAAAAGACTTTCGAAAGAAGCGAGTCTTAAAGAAAATGTGATCTCTTTTTTCACATGCATTTAAAAATCTCATAGCCTATTTTATTTGCTATAAAAAATGGCTCCATGCAAAATAAGAATATTTCAAATGATCAAGCACAGAGGCTATTTGGTCGTGATTAACAGTTGGCTGCCAATTGTACTGAAAACCGCAATGGTGGACGGGCTACCCACACGTTATGACAGGATTTCGGCGTTTGACGCTGTGCCCGCATACATAAGAATAATACACACACACATGCACGCACACTACTAACAACAAGAATGTTCATGTTACCTATTAGATATTTCAATGTAGGGCAGTCAGGATACTCTCCAATGGCTACCCACTAGTTTAGGGTAGTTAATGATAGTATAAACTACCTTCATATTACCAGTAGGGTAAGAAACCCATTTTGTCTAACCCAGGAAGGAAACGATTTTAATGTAGGTAAGCAAGACTGCCCCCTCTGAGCCTACATTCTCCCCTACCCACATTTACATGGAATAAAAACACCCCTTCTCAATATTCTCTCTGTTTTGCCGGTTCTACCTTTGATCATGTTTTGTATCCCTCAGACACCAACACATGTCTCAGACCTAAGGTGTGTCGAGTAAATAACTCATAAGATTTCTTTATATATGGAATCGTAAAGGAATGGAATTTAAATGCCACATTCAAAGTTTTAAAGAATAAAGGTGTAATAAATTTGAACTGAGCGTGTATTAGAACATCAAACAGATGTATACGAGTAACCAGATAAAAAGATGGGCGACAGTGCAGAGGGTGTTTTTCCTTCTAGCGAACTCCTGAGGTGTCACTTTAGCTAGAAGTACCGTCAAACACCACACTTGTTGACCGAATGAGAACGGGTCAAATTGTTGGTAAAAAGTACTTGAGTAGATTTCGCTTGGCTGAGTCAACCAGGTGTTTGGTTTGCGACGAGATGGAGAATTTACTACAAATCTGGTTATGCGAGAAATAGTTTTAAAAATACTTCGGCTTGTATTTGTGGACATCTTGATAGACGTTAGCAGAGAAGGTAAACAGGGGAAAAGAGCGATCGGGAAAATGACCGTGAAAACTAGTAGTATGAAGTAAAGTAAACAACAGGAAATTATTTACACAAAATGAAATTTTGTTTATGTGACAAGTAAATAACATTGTCTATTATAATAAAAAAAGTGAACTAAATGTGTGTTCATTTAGATAACCTAGAATAGTGCACGAAGGTCAGAATCAGAATTTGAACTAAATCAAGTTTTAAATTTTAATTTTATATTGATTATTTAGTATTACACAAGAGGGGTTGGTATTTAGTAGTAATTCAGTAGTATTTAGATGAATTGGTAAGCGATATGTTATTGTTATGTAACAATATTATTGAAAAAATAACGCGGGGCTGTTACTTAAATCTCAAAAAAAGCGTCATAAAATTAAAGATTATTCCATGAAAAGCCTGTATATAATTGTCTACATATGCCTCCCACGAAATAAGGTTTATATCCCCATATATAAAAGGGGTTTTGTGTAAACTTAAAAAAAAACCTAAAATCGTTTTCGAAGAGAGGATAAATGTGTGGAAAGTTGTGAGTACTTAGGTGAAAGCCATTTCTGAACGTAAGTTGATGCCGAACAGACTCCATAAAGTAGTTATGCTGGCAATTCCGTATAGACTATGTAACGTTTTTATGTAGTTTCATGTATTTACCGCTAAACAGCCGATAAAATTAATGAGCAAAATCATTACTGGTTTCAATAGTTGCCACGCGGGAGCAGCTCGCCACAGTGCTCCGACATGAATTCATTTTAATAAAAAACAAAGTACAGTCGCACAAGTAGAGTCGAGTAAGGTACCTGGCAACGAAAGGGAGTGAAACTGGTAGCTACTGGGGAGATCGTCCGTTTGATCTGACGTCGCCTGAAGGAACCAGCAATCAGAAGGTAAACCTATTTACTAAATATTACGAGACAGGTAAGTCTTTTAAATGTAAATATGCATACCATCCACGGACGGTGGAGGGTAATTTCTCAAATTTCCTTTTAATGGGGGGGCATTCTAAATTATATTTAGAGAAACAATTTATTCAATAGCAACGCCATTTAAACCTTTGTACGGCGGAGCGTATCAACTACAAGATCAATTCTAATAGCATATATTTAATCAATTAGTAATATATACTTTTTATACATTTAGGTTTAATACTAAAACTTTCCCATATGTAAAACTAACATTTTAGGTCAGGCTTGACCACATACGGACGCGTTATGAGTTTATGTGTAACATATTACGTTTCCAATCTTAGCTATTGGAACTAAAACTTCAAATAACTAGTGAATTCAAGATACATAATTTGTTTTATTAAATTAAAGGGATATCTTTTCTGAGACATCGACAATTTTGTTTGTATTACTGGAGTGGATACTGAAATAATTGGGTAAATGTAACAACATATGAATCACCAAATAAGATTTTAAAATATATTGGTTACATAAAACGATTAAAACGTTATAAAATCGAACGAAAACATAAACTAATACTCATACACTACGTTATTTATCAACATGAAATATGCAAAAGTATTTTAATAGCCCTTTTACAAACACAGTTGTAAGATCATTACGTTCCCTTGGATTATATCACAGATAAATTTTAATAAAGCTTTTACAGAGTTGAATAATAGTTATAAATTTTTATTGTAACACAATAAAATCTTTCATTGACCTTTACAAACGTTTTAAACCTTGTTTGTGACATTCAAGAGGTAATCGAAATAACTGTACCACTTGAAGAATATGATGTGTTCACCGAAATACCGGAACGAAAATTAATTAGTAATTCTGGGTTTTTCTTTCCGCCACTCCGACGTAGCTCTACACGGGAAAAATGTTTATGATTTAATATAAAGGTTCGAATCTGTTCCCAATAAACATATTATTATCATACAATTCCAGTTTAATGAAGTTTCAATACTTTTCCTTTGATAGGAACCGTATGCTTAAATATTTTCAGATAAAAAGTTGAATAATTATCTAACACAATTATTATAATAATAACAAATTTCAAACAATGATTCCACTGCTTAAAAAATATGGTAATATTATCCGAAATCCATTAGCTGTTGATACATTTCTTAATGTTACACATATAGAAATCACTGGATAATTATATAAAGTATGAGGTAATGTTACATAAGAGACCATTATAATTCGCAGAAAAGAAAGAATATTTCTGCAATTTTCATGTCATTGAAAATAAAAACTGTAAACATTCCAGTTTTTGTGTTGTACGTCCTGAGGTTTGACAAGAAAACCACTGTTTACTGATATTTTTCACCAGAAGCGTTTCGCCCTAGGTCAGTGCATTGTTCAATGCTGTGAGTTACGAACAATGCACTGACCTAATGTGGGACGAGTCTGCTGAAAGATATGAGTAAGTAGTGGTTTACTTGTCAAGTTACACTAAAATCAGTAATTTATAAAATTATGAAAAAACTTTCCATGAAATGCTTTTTAGCTTAATATATATATATATATATATATATATATATATATATATATATACATTTAATTAATTATTTACATTTCATATAAATTACATCATTTTATAATAACGTTTATGAATATTACTTGTTAACTTCCAGATTTAGGGCTACAGTGAGTTTTGGTAATTGCAAAAATTTGAAATAAGTGTAAAAGGTTATTGAAGGGTTATTTTTCGAAAAGCCATTGTACGTTATACGTCGTATCTTAAAGTTCTAAACAATGATTGCATTAAAGTTGAAGTAGATATCTTTGTAATTATATAAAGACGAGAACGCACTCTCTCCCCCTTTCTAGTCTCTGCGCTGAGAGATTGCCCTTCTGCATCAGCCTAAAGTACAAGCGTAACATCTGGTCTGGCTTTAATACAAGCCTTTGTTGCGTTCTATTTAGTAAAATATGGGGCGAGAAGGGGTGATTCTTGCCATTAAATATTTCCGGAGTGAAATGTAATATGTAGTGGATCAAAGTAAAATTAAAAAATACAGTTTTGAAAATCTGTAGCCTTGATATTGATTTAAAAATATTTAAAATATATCTATTTATTAAATAATTAATAAAAGACACTTTTGTTAAGAAGTAATTTTACTAAAACATTAAAATACAGAATTATACAATCAGGATTGTTTAATATAAATTTTAAACTATTTCCTATTTAGTAAATGTCTTTTTTATGGTCTCAAAAATCGCAAACAATTACAACAGAATTAATTTGGAATATCACATTAGAAAGTTATATTCAAAACTATAAAGTAATTAAGGTATATTGCTAAGACGTACAAACTGAAAATAAGTGTTAAAGTTAACAATACCAAAATATCCTATTATATTTCTAAGTACATAAACCATATAATCCTTTCAGCTGCCAATCCTAACGTATGATCTGGAACTACTTCCTTACATTTTGGATGCAGAATATTCTCCTAGAGATTTCCCTAATTTTGCCGTATCTAACCTTCCGTTTATACTCGCCTGATATTATATTTACATATTTTTCTTAAGTTTGGAATAATTCCTATTATTTTCCCACCAACCATGTTCTGCTCGATTTCCTGTATAATACCCGTTTTTCAATATAATTTCACCCTACTTCCAAATAGTATAGAAACTATAACTTTGATGACAGTTTAGAACTTAAAGGTAATAAATAATAATTAGTCAGGCTAGTTAAAAGTTTAACAATTTTAATAAAAAGTATTATTGATAATTTAAGAATCTTTCAAATATAAATAAATGTATTTTCAATCTAAAAACTAAAGAACAATAAATTATTATAAATACAACTAAAGTGTTCTTATAAAATATTTTTCTAGAAACAATCATGTACAGAGGTCTGTACAGACTCAAATTCACAAAGAAATTCTCTTATAAGTACAATAATAGGTAAATTTTGTTAGACTTTATTACTTTTTGTATTTAATATTTCTCTGTAAATTTATCATTTTTATAGGCTATTACATTATGTAATCTAAATATGAGTTATATATTATTAAAAAGTGGTCGTTTGGAAATGTAGTAAAAAATTGGAAGAATAAATTCGTTGAGTCAGTATATATATATATATATATATATATATATATATATATATATACCTTTCCAACACTATTTTCTTTCCTGTTCACTTATCACTTTCACTATATGTATATAAACAAGAATAAATACTAAGTACGATTCTTGTTTAAGTACATATAGTGAAAGTGATATATATATATATATATGTATATATATATATATATATATATATATATATATATATATATATATGTAGATATAGATATAGATATTTATTTATAATTACAAGATATTATTACCCAAAAAAGATGCTCTCGGGAGCAATTAATATAATCGTGAAAAAGATAGCATGTTATCTACCCTTGTCAATCATATTGTAACAAAATATTTTTAAAAAAATAGTAAAGAAAACAAACAAAAAACACTTGTATCACCTTCTGACTATGCTGCCATAATGAAATGTTGCCATTTTTGAAACTGGGATTAGCCTAACCATATATTTCCACACGTATGAAGTACTAACTTAAGAAGATAAATCCAGAAAATTCTATAATAAATACTTATGCTATGACTGTAGAACATTCAGCTCATATAAGATATAACAAACCAGAAGCAATAGAAAAGGGTGGAATAACAATTGCAAGAGAAGCATTTTATATAAAAATAATGAAAATTGGCCTATATATAATAAATTACACAGAGAAGAAATATTATGCAATACATAAAATAAAACTGTATTTATAAATTATTTGTTAACAATTTTGTATTATTTAATTTTTAGACCTGTAATATTGATAGTAGAAGGTGAATTGTGTTGCACAGTTAGTGAGACAATGTTCACGGTGTAAGTAAGGGATGTAACCTTTATGTACTACCATCTGTACATAACCAACTTCAAATTTACCTAAACGTACTAGAATACTGTCAGATCCACTCGACAGTGAAACCAGACGTGGCCAAATGATGGGCATAGCTGTATTGCCAATGCACTATACACACACTAGACACATACCAGCAATTATACGAGAATATGCTCCGAGGAGACCAGGTCAAGTACCCTCAATACAGACACTTGACTCTAATCTTTCAAATATGATGGTATAGAGTGGCTTTAGAATAAAAGCAACAAATAAACTACCACAGTATATTGCAAGTCCAACTATGTTTACAACATATTCACACATCACCTGGGTATTGCAGGTCCACGCAGACTACTTTATTCCGAATGTAATTTGCAGTATATAGATAATGCATCTAGAACCACTTCGTTGAAAATTCTACTGAATTCCTTCATAAATCAAAACTTACGGCGCAATCGGATTCTACAAACATGATCACTGATACTTTATCACTTCTGCATTGGATATATTCGACACCGCCCACAGAATCGACCCTGTGTGTATACCTCACAATCTAAATCCTAAATGTAAATAACACCTACAAACCAAAGGACTAACAGTTCACGTGATTAAGTGTAATACATTTAATTTATTAAAGTTAGTAATTTACATGTTTGTTCCTAATATTTATATATTATTATATGTTACTAATTATTTATAAGTATGATTTCAAATTATATTATTTATTTGCATTCTCATTTGTTTTTGAGTTCATATCCCACCAAATACAACAAACCAAATTTTAATAAGGTTTACATACAATTTATAAACGTGAAGGTTTATTGCCATTTATTTACTTATTACCTTAATAATTCTTATTTTCTGTTAAAATAATTTGTATTTAAAATACATGAAATGCAGCTTTACATACATAGTTTATTAGAAGCATTTGAACTTGTAAGAAATAGTTAAATGTGTTAGTAAATTAACAAATAATGGTGTAATATCATTATTGATAAATAATTAGTCAGGGTTGTTTGAAAACGTTAAATTTTTGAACAAATCGTAATTAAATGTAATAACTTTCTTTTTAAATAAGTAAACTATTGGGGTGTTGATCTGGTAATACTGATAATATATATAGGTATATATAACCTATATATATATATATATATGTAGGTTTAATATTCCTGATGATGTTGGTACTGTTAGCCAACGAAAAGCTTTGAATTGTATATTCAAATATAATTATTGTATTTGTATTTTGACTTAGTTCTTTATATATATATATATATATATATATATATATATATATATATATATATATATTTATTTATTTATTTATTTATACTAATGTTCCTACATACAACTGATTTCACTGTGTTTTAGCTAAAAATGTGCCAAGTACCAGTAATGATATCGATATATTAAATTGGTTAAAAGCTTCGAATGCCATGTAACGTAATTTGTCTTCTTGTTGAATGTTTGAAATTATTTCACTTGAAAAACGTATATATATATATATATATATATATATATATATATATATATATATATATATATATATATATATATATAAGCCTACTGCTCTCACTATATACAACTGATTTCAGTTTGTTTTAGAGGACAGTGTGCCAAGTACCTGTAATGATATCGATATAATTAATTGGTTAAAAGCTTGGAATGCGTTGTAGCGTTTTTGTTGTTGTTTTTTTGTTGCAGTGTATGGCATATTTTACAAGAACAAAGTATATATATAATGTAAATTGTATTTTACCAGTATTACTATATGACCTCTAATATGGTAAATATGAATACAAGTGGGTAAATAACCATTGATGAAAATATTTTTTATGGTTACAGGTGAAAATAATTTTAAATAAATAAAGACGCAAGAGAACTATAAAAGCATGTAAAATATCATTTTAATCTCGTTTTCTCTACAAATATATTATCTTTTAGACGAATATATTTATTTCGAACAGTAAAATGTGATATTGTGTAACCACATTATTTGTTATATTTCAATTCAAGAATGTACTTGAGGTTTCTAAATATCCATTTGTGTTATTTATATTTACCTTTCAACATACCTTTATGCCTTTTACGTAGGATGCCTTAACAACAAGAAATTATTCGACATACCGTGCCTATGTATATAATGAGCCGTATTCCTGCTTTTACAAATGCTGAGTGATCTGTCAAGCATGGCAGATTGAATCGTACACCGCCCTAATATGACGGATGGAATTCAAGTCAGACGAAACCTTTACGCCTTCAGTGCAATCAGCAACTGAAAGGGAAAAATGATAATTTCCTTTTACAGCACCATTGGACTTTTAATACAATTTAGATTAAATAAATATGTTTTTATTTACAATATAATCCTAAGTTATTATTTTGGAATAAAATAATTTTCAAAAATTGTGTGTGCATTGATAAATTGATATAAATTTTTAGTGTTTCTTCTTAATCTTTCTCGTGAGTATTTACAAGGCTTAATTGTTTTAATTTAGTTTTGAATTGGAATTGAGATTAAATGTTTAAAAGTGAATTCATCTCTAATATTTACTATTCACTAAAAAATATAGAAACTCTATTGGATTCTTTGCCATCAATTTGTCTTGATTATACAATTGTTATTTATAACAGGTAAATAATAACAGTTGTTATTTTTTAACAGATTTTATACTTGATAGGCCTGTTATTATTATTAAACAAAAATCGACCTTTATACAAATACTTAAACCACCTATAGATTACCGTCAACAGAACGTTACAGTCATACTGTAGTTTTGTATGTTTGTCAGTATGTTTATAACATTCTGATGATGCTAACTGTGTTAGCGAAATGTACAAACAGGTTGTGTAAATAAATATACCTACGGTGATTTTTGTTTAATAATAATAATTACGCCACTGTGCTTTATATCGATATTTGTAAACCCTGTTATTATTAACTCCATTTTGTTCATTGTTATAAGCTGGCTGATTTATTATTCATTTTGTCTCCTCTTTCTCACTTCAATTTATGACGGTTCTTTAAATTTAAACAATTTTGAGACAATAATAGAAAAATGTGTTCAAGATATATGAAATCATAAAACATACACAAAATATGTGTTTTTAGGAGAAACAATTGCCTTATTTTGGTATTGGTTCAAAAATATATATCGGTACCCTAATTAGCAAACCTTGTAACTCCAAAACAGTAAATTTCACAGGCGACAATAAAATCGTTGTAAAAATAGATTTATATGAATAATGGTTTATATAGTTTTAAATATAATAATTATATATTTGTTTATTTTTATCTACATATTGAACTGTTAATTTTTTTTACTCTCCACTTTTATTACGGAGATAAGGGTTTTCCACACAGTTAGTGTTGGAGATACGTGGTTTTCTTAGATTGTGATTTCATTGAATGTTATGAATGTAAATCACTTAGATTCAACAGCCTTTATTTAAAAAAAAATAATAATAAACCACAAAATATAATAAAAAGTTATGCATAATGTCAAAACATTATGACATAAAAGTACATAAATTATGTACTTAAAAATTACTAAAAATTATTAAATAGTTGACAACAAATAAATTTAAGTTAACTCAACTTCAGGAATTTTCTATTATATAGAAAACATTAATATAAAGTACATTTCAAATTGAAGACTTTTTAACAAACAAAATGTATAACGTAAATAAATTATGATAACATTTAATTTAAACAAAACATACACAAAAATTAAAACTAAAATTAACTACAGAAATGTTATTATATAGGCTAAAACTAAAGAATTGTTATTTTCTTCAACTTTTTCAAATTTATTAACTATGTGAAAAATCCTATAGTCATGAGGAATTGCATCTTAAAATTATAAAACTCTGGTGCCAAAATAGATTTAAGGCTTGTAAATCTTCATGTACATATACATGTATATGTATATTATACCATTATATCATTCATTATATTATATCATTCATTTTGTTTTTACGGTACATGGTTAACCATGATTTTAAAATTTACTTTATATTCAGGGAATGAATTATGATAAACATTTTTGAATAGCAATAAACCTAAGAAATATATTCTATCTATTTTAGAGTAAATTTGTGCTGTTGTATTTTCGTATTTCAATGTCAAATTAGTTTCACATATTCAGCAAGGAAATCGCTTTATGTTGTGCGAAACACCATTCGTCAAAGTAACAACGTTTCCTTCCTAAACGAGATTACATTGATCCGCCGTCTCTAACTAACGCTTCGTCCCAGCCAAAGTACGATTTTATAGGCAAATTTGGGTGGAACGCAAATATTGCAGGTTTATCAGATGCACCAGGTGCTTGTGTGTTTACGAAGAAGCATTAGTTGTATTTATTTAAAAATGTTCAGTGCGTTAAGGCATTGCTGACAAACAGGAGGTATTTCAAGTGCTCTATTATTCACTCTACCATATCTGCCTAATATATTATACATTTCTCAACATATTTTTATGCAAAATTTAATTGTGTAATTGAGTAATTGTGTAATTTAAATGTAATTGTGAAGTAATATTGCTATTGATGATGACATAAGACATTAAAACGCGAATAATTATTAGGTGCTTGTATTTGTAATTTAGTAAACAGTTTTGTATTTAAAAAATTACAGTCTGAAACAGTTTATTCAAACAGAAAAAAACAATTATTCAACTTTTTAACCCTTACTGTTGTTATGTATTAGTTATAGAAACCCTATAGATATCATATATGTAACACAATATTGTATAATATAAATGAAAACTTATATGAAATCCTAAAAAAGAAAATAAAGACAATTTGATAATTAAGTGGCTAATGATTTCCTCTCGTTCGTAGTCCTTACATAAAACATTCACTATGTGTAGTTATATAGAAGAATAACTAAACTTGTAGCAAATACATATTTGTGAAACTGCTTCTATTTCGAAGTTTTTTCAATTAAATAAAATAAGAATCTTCCTGTGTTTGTATATAGTATAGTGTAAAATTTACTATTTAAAAACCCCAAGAGTAACTTGAGGCAATATATATATAGGCCTATATATATATATATATATATATATATATATATATTCTTTCTTTCAAAATGACCTCACTTTTAATATAATCATCTTCATTTTTGTTAGGAATATTATTTACATTTGAATATAATCTTCTGCCTTTCCAAACACCAAAACATTATTCTTCGTTGACGAAATAAATTTCTTATTCAGATTATTTCTATTATCAAAACAGTAATCTCTCATTACTAAAACTTTAAACTGTACTCTACAATTTAATGTTTTGCAATGGCGTTAAACCGAATAGAGTTAACCAGAAATAATGTTTTGATGTTTGGAAAGGCAAAAGAATATACCCAAATGTATAAAGAAATACCCTCTTCAATGCGATGTTAATTAACCTCATAGAGTAATGTTCAGTGAACTCATATAGTAATGTTATTTTAATTCATATAGTGATATCAATTGAACAAATGTGGTGATGTTAATTGGACTCATATAATAATATTAATTGAATTCAAATAATGATATGCATTGAACTTATGTGGTGATGGTAATTGGACTCATATAGAGATGTTAATTAAAACATATAGTGATGTTAATTGAATGCAAATAGTGATGTGCATTGAACTCATGTGTTGATGTTAAATAGATTCATATAGTGATGTTAAATGAACTCATATAGTGATATCCATTGACTCATGACGTGATGTTAATTGAACTCATAAAGCAATGTTAATTGATTTATATATTATCTGGAGAAGGTAAATACGAATTATGATATAGAAATAGGTTAAGGAATACCTTATTAAATTTAAAGTTCAACCTGGCCTTTCAATAACTTCCCGTGTTATTAACTTTAGTAGTTCAAACAAACTTAAATTATGTTTCATCAAACAGTTTTTCCGTATAATTTTTAATAATAAGGAATGGATTTATCATTTTACCATATTTTCCCAGTGTCTTAAAGAATATCTATCAATATATTTAAAAGAAATAAAATACATTTTAATAACCACTGGCAACTTTCTAGTTATTATTAGATTCAAAATATATGTCTACGAGTTAGTTTCACTATTTAAAATTAAATGAATTATACTTCAAATAATTTATTACTGTGTGTTTTAGTTTTTTATCGGGTCTATGTCTTACCAATTGCTCGGGTATATGAGAAACCTGCCTAACAAGACCTCCCTAGAAGTAAACGATTTGTCAAGCATAATATTAGTCAAAATGGATTTGTCAATAATATTTGCAATTATATCCAGTTCAATAATAGACAAATATAGTGAGAAGTTAATCTCGAATACAGTTAAAACTGTTGGACACAGATGGAATAGTTGATTTATCAACTGTTATTTGCTTCTCCTGGTTAATGATGCATGAGATTCTAGTGAAACCCTGAATGAATCCCTCTCTCTTTCTCTCTCTCTCTCTCTCTCTCTCTCTCTCTCTCTCTCTCTCTATATATATATATATATATATATATATATATATATATATATATATATATATATATATAGGTCTCTCTCTCTCTCTCCCTCTCTCTCTCCCTCTCTCTCTCTCCCTCTCTCTCTCTCTCTCTCTCTCTCTATATATATATATATATATATATATAGAGAGAGAGAGAGAGAGAGAGAGAGAGATACCTATGCTTTTAAATAATAATAATTTGTTAATTTAGTTATATTTTATATAGGGTAATATTCGTACTTCATATCAAAAACATATTTTCTACAATTTTGAATATTAAAATAATATATGACTAAGTCCTATCAATCGCTTTCAATTTGTCATCGTTTTGCTTTATCTCCTAAACAGTGGCATAAATATAACTGTGCAAAGTTGCGTGTATCTATAGGGCATTGTTTTACTTCATTAGATTACATTTATTGACTAGAGAAGGAATGTGAGAGAGAGTATGTGGAGTATAACTGCTTTAGCGAAAGCTAAAAAAGGAAACATTTTACCCCTGCCTATACACTAAGGGACATTAGATGTGTATTGTTTAAACCGAATATTTATATATGAATATCACAGTACAATAAATTTGAATAAATGTGAACGACGGAATTATTAAAATATAAGGGTTTATCTAAATAGTATTTTTAAATATACTAAAAAACACTTGAAGCTACATATTCGATTCTATAACAATAATTTACGTAAAAAATGAAATTATATTACCAAAAGTAAAATAAATGTTATAAATACATAACTGTTGCCTCACAAATATAAATGTGAGTTTGTGTAATGTTATTTATTAACTAAACTAACTCTCGAGCTCAATTATTAAAAAAATGTTAATATTGTAATATTATGTTGCTTCTAAATAGATAAGTGATGGATTTAATAAAACATAAACATGATATCTTTTTTATTAGTAATAAAACATTTGAAACATTATTACTCTTTTAAATCTCCCACTCCGTCTCTCACAAATTTACCCTCTCGCTTGAAAAAAAAAGTTTCTTTTAACTTATCTGTTGTGCATTCGTAATGAAATTGCTACTATAGAAAACACAAGAACAAAGGTCGCCTGTAACGTTCGTCAAGAATTCCAAGATGAAATATTTTGTTTTTAATTCCCATTTATTTAAATAAAGAATGCATTTTTTTGAAAAATAAATGCCAACGAATCTTGGTTTTATATCAAAAAATGAAACCTCAGTTTTTGCGAGTTGTATTTCAATTAAACAACTTCAGGTTCTATTTAATCTGAATAATTGTATTTAATTCTCTATAACCATATTTTTGTTTTTCAATGAATCTTATTCCCTCAATAAGGTAGATATAGATATAGAAATGTTTTGGTTTTTTAATAAATACAATTTTAAATTTAGGGTAATGTTTCTAACCTTTTAATATGGACTTGAAGGAAGTACATAGCCAAAGATAAACTAACTTGAAAATTAAATGATAAAAAACACCTTTGATATAAGTAAAATGATTTAGAATATGGAAATCATTCAATTTAGAAACCACCCTGTACATATTTATTTATCCTTCTTATAATTGAAAATATATATTATATCCGATTTATCAACATGTGCAAACTTTTATTAACATGTGATTCTCATTACATTTCAAAAATATAACTATTTAATAATTTTTTATAAGTGTTTTATATCACTTTTAATTGCAACATTTTTAAAGTACTGCAGTTATATAGCTATATATTTTAAACTAAATTCTCGAAGCGTATTGCTCTGCTTGCTTGAAATGTATAACAACCCATACGTTTCTATTACATATATGTTATACATATAATTTACCCTTTCTTCTTTTGCTCAGATCTGGTTTCAAGCCTACGGAACCTGTCTGAGGGATAACAAGATGAGAGGTTTCATCGTCACCGTCGTAAAATAGCGTCTATTAAACTAAAACTCTTCCCTTCGTGAAAGCATATATTTATTTTTCTTAACCTAATATTATGTTTTAATTGGCGGGCATTTGTTGGAGGTATAATATATTTCGAGACTCTACTCTACTAAGATGGATTTTGAATAAAGTATTATAATGTGAGTTTCGTTAGACTCACGTTATAGAGAAGAACCATATCCTCGTGTAGGAGTTACAGGAATGTTCTTCTCTATAAATGAAACTTTGTGATGAACTGACTGGATAGTTGCAAACGTCTATATAATGGCCTCGTGTACAAATGCTGATTTCCACTTAATTAATAGGTTATATTTAAATACCATTTCGTACAAATTCAGATGTAGTATATAATTTCTAGTTACGAATATATGTTTTATAAACGCTTAACATTATGTATGCACTGGTGAATCGTCAGTTTAAGTTGAATATAAAGTGAAATTATTATAAAAACACACATAGGCAGTGTGATCCCTTGTGCATTATTAATCCTACTCTGTCAGGTAATGTGCGTGGCCAATTGGAACATTATAAACCACTGATGGCAAGGGGAAATGATGTAATATGTGCGGGTATACATGTACAGAATCTGCGACAGTGAAACCATTGGTAATAGACAGTTATACCGCTATGTTAAAACATTTGTACAACATAAGTACAAGTACTAAACAGTTATCAGAACTTGATTTGTCCCAATAACGATTTTTAACTTATTGAAATTAAAATTTATTTGTAATAGGGATATGTTTTATACTATATAATGACCATAACGTGTACCTTAATGGTTGAAATTTTGGGAAGAATAAGAATGAGTTAGTCCTTAAATGTTTTGTCTTTTAGTTTTCATTTTCGTTAGAGTATTTAATATTTAGTCAAATATTCTTGACGTCAGAGCCGCAATATTATTGTAGTTCACCATCTTGAGGTAAGCGCGTTCAGAAGGAAACATCTTCTACAGATCGTTTCGACTACCTTGAAAGCACAGCAAACATCCGATCTGTTTCAATTTGCTATACATTAAGCTCCTACTGCGATTGTACCAATGAAAGTAATCAGAGAGATGTGGGAACTCTTTTTGGGAGCAAAATAGACGAACAATTAAATTCTGTTACAAGTACCGTACAGTCACAGATAGACTCAATACCTAACGAATACGTCTTGTCTGCTATCAAGACCTTTACACAAAGTGTGGAGTCAATTTGAGAGAACCAGCTTCTTTAGGTGTTTATCAAAACTGCTTCTAGGAGCTTCTGTAGGCAAAGATCGTCCTCACAGACCACTACTTACCAAAGCATGCATCGATGGGATGTTGTTAGTTCGAACGCATTGACAGTCAACCCGCAACTGCCAGTGACTGAAATTCCAGAACGAAGCAAACTACACCACTGGTAACTCACTCTACCACAGCTACATTGAGACTGAGCGACGAACGGAAGTTTAACGACGAATTGGCAACAAGGCTCACCCATGCAGCAAGATGCGAGCCTCCTATTCGCTCAGAAGCTGTAATCCCCAATCTTTCTGGTAGATTTCGCCTAAGTATAATCCTATTCTGTTTTAAATCAAACTATAAACTGTCAAACAATGTATCAAAATAGATTCATATATAACCTAATCCATGTCTGGAAAAGACAAAAAGAGTGCCGCTTACTGCCACATATTTTCAAGGATTTTCTTCCAACATGCTCCACCTTGAGAGTTACTGACAATATGTACTTCTATACACGCGGTGGGAATTGATCATGAGAGCCTAACCGCCCCAACTAAAACAGTTTAACTTTAGGCAGAGCCTGTTTAGGTTCAGCCGGACCTTGTCGATTCTAAGAAACTGAATCTCTCAGGACCCTGAATCTCTCAAGAAACTCGCAGACATACAGAAGGGAACAGAAGGTGACGGCAACGCAACACAAACTGAAATTGCATTTTCACAGCATATAGATTTGAATGCACATATTCATAGAGAAGTGCTAGCAACGCGACTAGCCAGTGACACAGAAACTATAGTTGCTCCTGTCACGGCATGCTGTAAACTCATTGCTCAGTATCTCAAGTTGCCAGCAGTACTTGTTGTGTTGTGTATGCGTTCCTCAAGAATGTTTTCTTATATAAATAATAAATTTTTCTATTTCTTTTTTGTGGTTCTGTTTCTTTCTATAGTCTTTTATACTGCTAATGTATGTTGGAAAAAACAAAATATTGCTGTTTCTGGTCGTGGTTTATGTATCCAACAACTTCAAGGCGTTACGAATGATTACCAACATTTTTTAAATACTGTATATAAAATCGGTACTTGAACTATAAAATTGCATTTGTTTAAAAACTAATTTTTATTTCATTGTAATGTAGCGTTATTTTAGGTTTTACAGTTATACATAAAAAGAAATACATAAATGAGCAAATAATTTTAGCTGAGTGTTATTCTTAATCTCTCTGCCGCTGAAATCGGTTCTCGCCAATTATTAGTTTTTTTTCTTGACGTTCTAAAATACATGATTTAAAAGGTAGTCGTAACTTTTAATGTTCATACGATAATAATTACAAAAATGGTCTACCTTACAGGGGTGTATACGGAATAATCATTTTTTTGTAACGTTTTTGTAGTTTCTTCCCTAAAATATAGACAAAGATCTTTTACTGACGATGACATAACTGACCACTAAACTAGCAACTTTATATGAACTATCTTGTAAAGCGACTAGCAAATTTTCTAATACCAACTCAGGTTTACGTTGCGTTGCGATCACCAGTTGCTTTCTGTATGTTCGCAGTCTAAACGAACCGTGGATTTGAGGGAAAGACTGAACGCTCTCATAAATGCCGTGTGAGTACTCAATATCTAGTGGATCCCGAGACCCGCAAATAACACTAGCAATGAAAAAAAGCTGTACAACTAGCCACGTAGGAGACAATCCTGCTTCAGCCAAACCATCCGAGTTCAGGTTAGTATTATAGGTCCCTGATAAAGATGACCGCCAAAAATTAGAGCCAAGATGGATTAAAGCAACTGTCTACGGGGAAACAGTGGGAAAGTCTCGGTGGGACCAACTAACTATAACCTGATTCGAGCTATTAGCTTTGCAGCATTCAGAAAGAAGATCTATCATACTACCTTTCTGCGTACCAACTCATAGTGTCTGCTGTATGGCAAGTCATGAAGTCTGCCTCCTTTAGGATTGTAGAGTCGAGGATTAGGAGAACGACAGTAGCCTTCAGGGAGGCTTATCCCGATAGGCCAGCATGTCGTCAAATGGCTGGACTGCCAAGTTTGGGCGTTAAGTAGTAATTATATAATATTAATAATGTTATCGTCAATGTTATTGTTGTTTTGTATTTTATCACTATCACGATTATCATCTTAATGTATATAACTTCGTAAGCAGAATCTTGAGAGAAAGATTGTGGGAACTTGGAAGGCCAAACAGAGCTGGAAGATAGCTTAAATTAAAGGTACTGACACAAAGGAACGACGAAAAATATTTTGTTTTCAATTTACAACATTTATAGGCTTTTGAAAACCCTATATCCCATATAAAAAATTGCAAATTGCATATTTAAAATTGGGTGAATTATATTCCATACAAAAAGAATTAGGGATTCATTTGTTCGTAAGTGAAACTTATAGATTCAAAAACTTATAAACTTATTTATATTCGAAAAATAATTTTCTAATCTAAAACACAACATTTATGTGTTAAAAGAATTTGCTATAAACATATTATATTACAGTATATATGATATTGTAAAATAAAAACAAATTGCAATTTTTTTTGTTTTAAGAATATGAATTAATTTAGATTTGATTATTTCTCTTAGTTTTTTTAACAAATAAAATATTACAAATTTTAATTGTAACCGTATGGACAAGATGAACTAATCAGCCCTCTTATGTTGCTATGAATAGCTCTCCCAATGCCTACACTTATTAGGCGTCCATTTATTAACCACCCTTTCAATTACTGAATCAATGAATAATTAATTAAAACCGCATTAATCCTTGAGGTATCGTTTTCTTTCATATTTGAAAGCCACCCATTAATCTGCCGGAGATCGATCAGTGATGTTGGTAGTGGAAGTGGGCGAGCGCGACGCTTGTGCGCGTAAGTAAGCGACGTCGCTAAGTCTCTAGCCAGTGTTAGTGGGTACTTTGCCACGGTGGGAACTGTGTGTCGCGGTAGTGTAGTGAAAACTAAGGCTTAAAGGATATTCTGGGTCGAAAATTGTTACAAGTAGGTTCCAAATTTACAAAACAAAACATATATGCAAGCATGACGATTGAATTTTAAATAATTTATAAAAATTATAGTGCCAAGAAAAAGTAGTTTATCAGAAAATCAAAAATTGTTCATTATATGTATGATTACACGTCAAAGCATTTAAAAAATATATTTCAAATAAGTTATTATTTAGCAAACTTTTTTAATAATGCCTCCGTATATTTAGTAACATTTTATATAAAAACTTATAAAGTAGTTTCTTAATATATTGAACATAACTTGAGTTCAGACCAAATATTAAACACATGTCATATTCACATACTGATTAATATATCACATTCAGTGTAGTGTGATTAAAGTATTTCCATATTTGATGTAGGATGTATATTACAATTACATCCTAATATTTTGGAATTAATACTGCAATTTAATTTAATGTTAGTTATTTGTGGAACAAACGTTAGTTTAATTATTATATAAATAAATTATTTAATTTGGACCTGAGTGATAAGGTTTAACGTATGTCTATCTGAATTTGTTTATCATAATAATCCTGGTGAAAAAAGGTATTAGAAAATTGTTTGAAGGAAATTAAATTTTGTTTTCATTTTAAACAAATATAATTTTAACATTTTAATCAGGTTTTGATTGTAAGTTTATTTTGATTAGTATGTAACATTTGTCTAAAATTATTTAAATTTAACCAAATCATTTTAAAATATTTCAAAATATATTTTACTGTATTTAAAAGTTAAAAAAAAGGTTAAACTAATTTTATTTATCTTCAATGAAAAGTTTAAAAATTATACAAAGCTATTTCAGTTTGCCAAAAATAAATATTTATTTTATTGTATGTAATATAGAACCATTTGATGTAATAGCGAGATATTACATTTAACGTAGACTGATATGGAGACGATTTATAACTTAATTCTAGGTCTAATGTGGAAAAACATACTGGAAATTTTCATATATTATTAAATTTCCTTTCCATTAAAACATTGCATTCCTAAATATTTATTTTGGGTGGAGAACTTTAATGATTTTAAAATGATCATAGGACATCTCCTTTTTAATGAATTTAATCCAAACAAATTTACATTACTGGAATAGAATCTATACACTGTCATTATGAATACAAATTATCTGGTAAAACCATATCTGTTTTACTTACTTAACCATATCTGTTTATTTTACTTAACCATATCTGTTTTACTTACTTAACCATATCTGTTTTACTTACTTAACCATATCTGTTTTACTTACTTAACCATATCTGTTTTACTTACTTAACCATATCTGTTTTACTTACTTAACCATATCTGTTTTACTTACTTAACCATATCTGTTTTACTTACTTAACCATATCTGTTTTACTTACTTAACCATATCTGTTTTACTTACTTAACCATATCGAGGATTTAAAATTAGAATACTTGTATTACTGCTATAGGTTTATAACAAATTACTCTGGTTATGTGTAAAATAACGAATTAGTTTTCGTATGTAATTGCATATATTCAATGTTAGGCATAGTAATTAGGTCCAACCTAAATAATTTTAGAGTCGCTTTTTGAATTAGGTGTTTGAATTTAAAATTTATAGGATAGATGGAAAAATATGAATTTAAGTATTTCTAATTTATCAAAGGATCAAATGGAAAGCTATTAAACTACATTACATTGAAAAGTGTATTCATTTATTATCTAGTAGTTAGATGTTGCTTTCAAGATTGTTTAGAGAGTTATTATTGCTTTAAAGTAATTTAAATGAATAAAGCAATATTTATAGAATAAACAATACTTCATTTCCATCGGATGAATACATAGTCTTTGTATTTCAAGTTAGGATTTTGAGTTTATTTCAAATACTTTCAACATCCTTTTAAATTAGTTAAAATGAAAACCAAACAAATCAACATGAACCAATTTTGAATGTTGCATTCACTGAGAAAGATTTGTCTATTTTACTTAGTTATTTTAAATTAAAAATTTTAATTGATTCCGTGTGAATAATGTATAGAGATTTCGTTTTGAGTGTTTGTATAAAAAATTCATGGCCTTTGAATATTTTTTCCATATATATTTTAATTTATAAAAGAGTGTTTAGGTAGAAACTAGATAATTGATTTTGTTCTAAAAGTTACACTAAAAATTTTAAGTGAAATAAAGTTTATTTTAATTACCTATATCGCATAATTTATTTAATAATCTAGGTTTTAAATCGAATTTAAATATGTGTTATATATCTACATTAAACAAATTCATACCAATCATTTCATATATATTTAAATATATATATATATATATATATATATATATATATATATATATATATATATATATATATGTGTGTGTGTGTGTGTGTGTGTGTGTGTGTGTGTGTGATTTATAAGTTTAAATTCAATGAAGATATAAGGAATTAGTAAGCTGTTTTCATGATAGTATGTATACGTATCATATATGTGTATATATATATAAATATATATATATATATATATATATATTTATACATATATATATATATATATATATATATATATATGTATTATACTTATTGAAAGAATCTACCGGGATATTATAATATTTTAAATGGAAATGGAAACATTTATCTTTCTTTAAAATGTGATTTATGTAAAATAAGGTAAGTTACAAATAATTTCCAAACCCTGCGTATCTAGTTAAATCAAAGGTGGTGACGTAGAACTACTAGAAGTAGTTTATAATAAAAGGAAAGCTTTTTACATTTCTCTTGAATTACAAACTGTTTCTATTATTCTTTCGAAATATACTTTTAGTTGAAAAGACTTTATCAGAACAAGAATTAAAAAGCTCGTCTTTCCTTTTACTTTACGAGTCTGCTTGGACAATCTGATCGCATAAAGCTTCAGTATTTCTTGAAGAAAACTACTCAGTAAAGGAACCGTTATTTTAAGTTATTCTATTACGTGCATTTCGTTACTGTCATTTCCACTAAGATAACTTCTTAATTTAGTTGAAGAGCCAATTATTTCAGTATTTATATCTATTATAAAAACTGTGAGTATATTTTATTCACTGAAAAAGGCCACATAGGGTTGTAAACCGGTTGCGATCAATGACATTTGTGTTGTGAGAAAGGTGCTTACAAGTATTTTTTTCTTAAAAAAAAAAAAAACTATGACTCTACAAATTTTAAAATATGGATTATAAAATACTAGGTTTTATTGTGATGGTAAACGAAAGTGTTGTTTTAATTCAGTATTCCCATACTTAGTGTCATTATTTCTTTTTTCATAGAAATCAAATAGTGTAGAGTATAAAATAATTTTGAAATTTATTGCGTACATTTTTAAGCATGATTTCAGCTGTATTCCGATGTTATACACATGTTTTTGACAGGTTATACATTTTTTTAAATCGATAATTAAGGTTTAACTTAATATTACTCTCAATAATAACTGCTCAATATTATGAGTTAATTAATATGTTTATCATAATTGTGATTTAGTAACAAAAGCTTGTACATCCGAAACCCAAGGTTTTCTCCTGATTATTTTTAATCACTATTGTTTTTGTATCAACTTTGAATTACAGGTGTGAAATCAGTTTTAAAAAGCCTGTTTTTTATTTGTTTTTTAATACAAATATGTATATTTATTGAAAAATCTATTGTTTTTAGTTTACTTTTAATTAAAAGTTTTTCTAAATAGTGATTGTTAATTTCCAGTGAATATCGTCTTAAAAATATAGTAATTTAACTTGTGATGTTTTTCATCGAAGGGGTCTGTTGTTTCGAAATTTCAAAGTTGTAATTTTTGTTTGAATTTATTTTATTTTTTCAGTTCCTTTTTATGTTCTACATGTATAAAGAGAAAGAAAGAGCAAAAAAAAAGTAAAATTGATAACGTAAATTTGAAAAATGGCAAACCATTTTCGTCCTATAGTTTCCACTCTTACTACATTATTTTAGGAAGTATTCAAAGCTAAAATCCTATTCTATTCCATAGATTTAGTTTTTGTGTATTATTTTAGTAGATTCCTGCAGGAGTTTAACAGTATTAAACTTTTATTGAATTTAAATCATGGACAAAGATCTTCATTAGTAGTGACCAGTGGATGATGATTTCCACCCAAGCGATCCAGAGTCCGTTATCCGTGAAACCGACGCGTTGAAAATAGATGCGTTTTTGAAACTTGTTTCTTGTACATAATGTTGTGTTTATGCAAATATTTGTTGAGGATTTCTGCATCATGTACATAAACCGCCTCAAATATTGAAATACCTTTTATATTATGAATATATTTTAAAACTTGACGTTTATGTTAGATCTACTTTTTGTAAGAAAAACCCAAACTCTTGGTACAGTTATATCCCTATTTTTATCATTTATTCATTACTTTTTAACTTAAAACTATCATTACAATAAGCCCTTCCCCTGACAAAAATTTAATAGGATATTTCATACAATTAACATTTCATTTCATAAAATAATGTTTGTAAATAGACACAAAATCACACGTACAGACGTACAGGCCTTTAAAAATCTTTAATTTTACATCATTCATACAGCCCGTTATCCGGGTACAACTCGGTGTATAGTTCGACTACAATGTATGTCAGTAGTGCTACTGCTTTCACGATGTATTTATTTATGGTAACTAAGTGCTCAAGTTTGCACCCCTAATAATATAACTGGCGGTAAGAAGTATAGGTACGAGGACACACGAAACACAGATAGCAGAACACTAAACATATATACAACTACGAATATATATATATATATATATATATATATATATATACATGTAAACGTGTGTATGTTCGTGTGTATGTGTGTGCTTACGTGTGTTCGCGTATGCGTATGCAAGTGTGTTCGTGATTGTGTGAGGTTTCTGTGTGTGCGTATGTGTACGGTTCCTGTGTGTGTGTGAGGGTGTATGTGTGCGTATGTGTGTACCTGCGTACATATTTCAAGAAATAGCTATACGAGTAATAACTTACAAATATGAAATATTTATGAACGGCAGGATCAATTACTGGATTTATGATATAATTTGCAGGCGCCAAAGACGAGGCGAATATATCTAAATCTGATTTATGTTTTTATTTTATCACTAGGCACCAATTTCTGTTTATCCATGAATATTTTCTGTCATGAATTTTAATTTTGATCCAATTCTCATTCTTTAAAAACCGAAAATAAACAAAAAATTCAATTAATATAAATTTTTTATTAAATTGGAATAAACCATTGAATAAAAGCTGATTAAACCAAACTTTATTTAAATAAAGTTGAGTAGAGTAATGAAATTTCGTTCTAATAAAAAAGAAATAATCTCGGGAATGTTACCCTGAAAAATTAACCTAAGCTAATAAAACAATAAAGTAGTATGTGCGAAAAATTCCTTGATGATAGAAATATTTTATCTGAATATATCCCGAACGTCAGGAATTCTGAGGTAGTTTATTCCAATGGAATGGAAAATACTCATAATATGTACAATTAAATGTTATGAGAGATTAAAACGATATTTTAGGAAGAATTTTCTCTTTAGAAAAAGAAGGAATCTAATTTACTTGATATTTTAATTCTGTTAATTATTGTTTTCATTAAGCTTAAAATAAAATCTGGTATTTTCTTCAACTTTGATTATTTAAAATATTTGGTGTTGTTGTAGAGGTAACCATATGTAGGCCTACGTCTTTTTGATAATGTTAAAAATTTAAATTGGCGTAATCCTCTAGCAAATTATGGATTCAGCCTTGTATATCTTCATAAATGTGTAATGAGAGACTAATATTTTAAAAGTCTTTCTCTCTCTCTCTTTCTCTCTCTCTCTCTCTCTCTCTCTATATATATATATATATATATATATATATATATATGTTTATATATATATATGTTTATATATATATATTTATATAGACAGATATTGATACAAACATACAATATATTAAAAATGGTGAAATGTATTACAAACATATGGTGGTAAGTAATTTTTTTTGTAGGACAATCAAAAAAGAAATTAAAAGAATGATACAAAGAACATTTAAAATCGTTTTTTAAACCAAGCATATACAAATTAAATTTCGCTACTCATTATGGAGACCGATTTCCTGAAATCGAAAATATGAAATTACTAAAAGAATTAAACAAAAGATTAAAGATATATGTGAAACATTAGAAATTTATTAACATGAAGTTGAAGACAGACTATTTGATGAACCGATTCGAGTGAGATCAAGGCACCAAACTATTTATAAGTTCATTAATGTTATGAATAAAATTACATAAATTGCAATACTTACACACATATGGTTGTTTGTAGTACATATGATTTGAATTTTATTATAATATTTTGTTACAAAATTGGTTTTCCTGAAGATGCTGGTACTGTTTTTATCGGCGAAAAGCGTTGCATAATATAATGTATTTGTTTTAAAACTATTCTTTTTTTTGAATATATATATGTATATATATATATATATATATATATATATATATATATATATATATATTTGTGTGTGTGTGAGTGTTTGTGTGTGTGTGTGAGTGCGTGTGTGTGGGTGGATGTGTGTGTGTGTGTTTAATAAGCTAAAAATATTTCACACACACACACAAACACACACACACACACACACATACATATATATATATATATATATATATATATATATATATATATATATATATATATCGCAATATGTATTCTTGTGTAATAATAAAGAACTAAGTCAAAATACAAATACAAGAATTATAATTGAATTTACAATTCAAAGCTTTTCGTTGGCTAACAGTACCAAAATCATCAGGAATATTAAACAATTAAAATTAACATATGTCCAAATTATATCAAATAAATAGCTATGCCAAATCAATTACAATGTTGTTAAAAGTTTTTTTTATTTTGCTGCCCTGACATTTCAAATTTAGATTTTACTTGTATTTGTTCATTTATCAACTCATTATTAGTATTATATTTATGTATATCTAGAGCTTCATAAATATTCATTCTCGGGCCTTTGTTAATTTCTTTTACAACTATCATATTATCTATATTAGGAAATATGTGATTATTATTAATACAATGACTAGCAAAATTTGATTTATAAATTTCTGGCTTTTTATATGCATTAAAATGCTCTTTAAATCTATCTTTAAGTTTTTTCTTAGTTTGTCCTATATAAACTTTATTACAATAATCAAAATTAATTATATATATATAAATAAATAAATATATATATATATATATATATGAAATTGATGAGAACCCTCTAGTCATTAGTTTTATAAAAAAATGTGTTTTTAAAGTATATTAATTTTGTTGAATATATATACAACAAAATAATCTTTATATGCAAGTTTTGGTTTTTTGAATGAATATATATATATATATATAATTAAACTCTCTACTATTATTAAAATACAACAAGTCATTAAATATATATTTTGGAATATCTAGATGTTTACTGCGAAGAGCAACGTGAATCTGGGGAGTGTGAACAATACAAGGTACAACGGAAACCCTTCTTGTATTGCTGACGTGTTAAGGAACTGAGCGTCTATAATTTAACAGTTGTCGGTCTTAAGATCTTTACAATTAAGTTTAATGGAGCCTCCAGGGGAACAGGAAACAAGGCAAACTTTGCGTTCAAACGAAACTTTCCTAGACAATTACATCAATTAAAGAGCAAATACGTTGTTAGAAATTATACTAAAGTTTTGCTACAATAATGCTAGAGCTTGATATTATACGTAATAATTTCATTGTTACTTAGTCAAAATAAAATTACGTCGGATTTATACAATGACTTCCTGCAAAGTTATAGGTTTGTGTTATTAAAAGAAATATCATCACATGTTTATAAGCAAATATAAATATAATTATTTAAAATTATAGTCCAAAAGGATTTCTTGTTGTATATTTATAATCAATATATAGTTTTCAACAGGAGAATAATTTTTAACTCACACTGCTGATAGTGTTTGTGTTCTTTCTGTAAATATATATATATATATATATATATATATATATATATATATATATATATTTGTGTGTGTGTGTGTGTGTGTGTATTTGCAGTTGTCGTTTATTAAATATTTATTTTAAAAAGTGTATATGTATTTGAATAAAAATAAAATTTTTAAAACAAAATGGTTGAAGCCTTTCACCAACATTAAATATTTACATCGTCAGGAGTTTCGCAAACTGTCAATAGGTAGAAGTCACACAATCTAATCAACAGTAGCATTTTCCTGAAACGTTTTCAGCTAATTTTAAACCGACTCATCGGATCTTTGATTTCGTTTCTTTGCTGTAGTGTTTTGTGTTTAGTAAAATCAAATAAATATTTGGGTCGTTTCTCCAAAGAACGTATTACATGCCGAAGTCGATGACGCTATAAGTCATTGGGAACCGTATTAAAAATCTCACTGATATGTTTAAACTTTATTTCTTATTTTTCATTAAACGAATTTTTGAAAACCGTGTAATATATAAAATATAAATATTACATATCCCTTAATATAATAACAGCATAAATATTAAAAACAAACATAAACATACACAAAACTCACAAAATAATCATTTATTTACTCATACATGTTTCAATGACCAAGTCAACATCAAGAATCGTGTATGAGTAAATAAATGATTATTTTGTGAGTTTTGTGTATGTTTTTGTTTGTTTTTTAACGTAACCTCATAAACTAAGCTCAAATATTATTATATATTTTATAAATATTATTAATTCTGTCATAAAATCTATTTTGATGAATCTTAGTGTAAATGCATTATTTGCATTTCAGCCAACATTCCAGTAGGGACTATGTACCTCAATAATTAAAACAAACATACCCTTAAAATTACTTTAGAGGCTTTACAAAGTGGATTCAACGAGAGCTTCCTCACAAACTTTGACCTTTGAGCTTGGATGAGGAATGACTTTGATGTTGGAATGATGTTTTAAGAATTTACTAATTATAGAGCAATAGTAAATATATTTGTTGATACAAAAGGTCTGAAAAAATGTGGCCAAACATTACTGCGTCCTGACACCATTTATGTTTATAGAGCACTGTTTTGTACAAACTTCATTATAATAAAAAAATTATCTAATTGCGTATAGCTATTTTACCAATCCAGCATAGATTTGTTTAAACGTCACACACTCGACAAAGTTTGCTAGCACAAACTAAGTTGTTGTCAAATGTTCCTAATATACATATATTCAGCTCTATTAGGAATATTTGAATACATTTCAGTACATTTATCTGGCTTTCCTAACATTAAAAAAATTCCTTTGTTGACACTTTTCGGAGTAACTCCATTACAAAAACTTAAATATTACATTTTTCTATCACAATTCAAGTTTTAAGATATTGTGGTTCTAATCAATAAAAGAGAACATTTCAATGTAGGGAAAGCCAAGAATTGTACTAAAATGTTTAAGTGTAGTTGTCTCTATTAGGATATGGTTAGCCTCTCCATACGAATCAAGGGAGCAGTGTTTCAATTTAGCCTTGAACCTTACATGAGATGAACGTCTCATGTATTAATAATCTTCTTCTTAAAGCAAACTGATGCTGTTTTATAAGATCATCTTGATTTTATAAAATCTCATCTTTTTTTAAAAAGAACGTAAGGTGTATTTTACATCGTTTAAATTTTTTATCGTTAGCTGCGTTTTATTTATTTTTCTCCTGAAGAACGTATACATCAGCTGATGTAATTTTATTTTATGAAATCGATAAAGTGTATCTGACCGATACTTACCACAAATTTATTGCACTTTGACTTCTATATAAATCTTCAGTATTTATGAACGCCTTACATTTATTATTTTGCTTACATATTATCTATCTACGAAAAACACATGCAGGACATTTAAGGCCAGTATACCAAGGCATAAACATAACCATAAGAAAAGGCTTTCCTATTTAGTTAAGATTCACACCATATAAAATTCCACTCAGTTTAGTTTTATGGTGCCCGTGTCCCTATAAATACACATAAAAACTAAGGTGGACAGAATATTAAGGTGAACAGAATATTATATTTTACAAGTTTTGATAGAGTTTTTGTTTAGCAAACAACGTTGGTTGGTTTCCCCTTTTAATCTACTTAATATCAACTAATTTTATTAAGCTAAATATCCATAGTAACTAATATCCGTTAATCCTTTTCGTTTAGATGTTTGAAATCACTTTATAAAATTACAAAAATAATTTGTTTTAGAATTTTGTATTCTTTTAAACTATGTAGATATTAGCCATTCCAAACTTACTGCGGTTAAGGCTGTCGTAATCGTCTGAAAAACCGAATCGAACATTTCTTTCGCTACAATAGAAAACGTGGAACATCGCATTGAGAGGTGTGAGCGAATCAGCTTTCTATCATTGACCAGTAGTAATTACAGCTTAACTCCAATTAACCGAGCTGCGATTATCCGATTTGTTTTCAGAATTCCAGGAAACATTTAGGACGGGAACGTACTGGGATTTCCAAAACAATGATTATGTTTACATGTGCTGTTGACATTTCCTCTGCAAAGGTAGTTTAGGCGCAGTGCAACATTATTTTGATGCTGAGTCAGTGGAGATTTATACTGTTGACTGTCGTCCTTAGCCTGAGGGACGACCCGGGTACTCTTTCGCATCGGTTCGTTGTTTTGCTTGTAAGGGCGTTTCATAGTTCATTATGTCTTCTAAGAGAAAACGAGTTGACCTATCGTTAGCGGATAAACTAATTATAGATCAATCAGGTTAGGGAGTTACGGGTAAAAGGTTAGCTGAAATTTAAGGTTTTGAACACTCAAGTAATTTTCAGCCATTAAAATGCGCAAACCTACATTTTAAAACATCCTGTTAGTGCTTGAAAATTAAGATGAATGCTCTTCAAAAAATCAATGAAAGCAGCCAATGACCAAAGAACTAGAAGATGCCGTTTTCATTTGGTTTTCCCAATAATGTCCTATGTTAAACACTATTTTGGGTCCAATTCTTTGTGAAAACGTTCAGAGGCTTGGGAAAAATATAAGACTATAGTAAAAGATATCTATTTTCTCCCACCTGCAACATAAATACTGTAGTTAACTGAAAACTGACCTTTTTTTGATCAAACCACATCATCCCATTTCTATGTTTCTATGTCAATTGATTCGGATTGTAGAGTTCTACTGTAGCCTCCTTACTAACTATTCTACTCGAACACATTCATCTTCTGCTCATTACGGTCGTATTAACTAACATTAACTAACCTCTTTCCAAAGCTAATACTAAGAATCATGTACTGAGTATGAAAGCAAACTTTAACGTTTATTCTTCGAGGTTATAATTTTTTACTAAAATGGATAAGTAATAAAATACTACTGAACCAAAACGTCATAGACCGGGATTTAATTTGTTTAGTGAGCTTTTTAAAGATAAGTCCTAAATTCTCTTTTTTTTAGCCAATCGTTTGTGTCTTAATAAATCTTCTAGTGCTAGTAATGAAATGTTATTTATTTTTAATCAGTTTTAATATATTTGATGAGATTTATGTTCAACTTTAGGTTTATTAGTTTGGACATTTTGCTTTTACAACAAAGCAGTCATTTTTAACCAATAAAGTTTACGTTAATTTGTTTAAAACGTTTTATAAACTGACTTAATATTTCTTGAAGAGACTAGCGGCATTTAATATTAATAAAAAAATGAACTTTTGTTTGCATTATCACAATTGCGGTTTAAAACACTCTAGAAAAATTTAAATTTAAAATTGACTACACTCTCAATATATATATATATATATATATATATATATATATATATATATATATATAAATATATAGTATGAATAGAACCTATAAAACCAACCCTCCAAGTGCGAATCACCTGTTATGTTGTGCAAGCCTCATGCAGTTAGTAGTCCTATTAAGTAGGCAGGAACCGAAAATTATTGAACTGTCCAAAGTTAAAGAGCTGTGGTTATCATAAATGAATTGTGCGGTTTCGAAAATCTTTTAAAGAAAACCCGAATACTGTTGTATATAACCGAGAACTGTTCTTTATTCATCTATTTAGTCGTCTCAAACCGTTTTTTACGGTTTTTTATGGTTGTCATTGCTTCATTAATTATGTTTTTTAAGTGGTTCAGGTCGTGAAAATAAACAACGCTTTTGATTTACCCCGAAAAGGAAAAATCACGCGGGGTCAGGTTTGGACTTTTTGGGGTTTCACAGCATAAGTCGTTGACGGCTATGTACCGATCTCTAAACCTTTTGTTCAAAGCGTCCGTGACCATTGCACTAAAGTGTGGAGAAGCACAATCTTGTGGGGAATGAAGTTGATGAATGATTTCGAATTCATCTAGCTGAGGAAAGCAATATTCCCCACAATCTTCCTACGAATTACTGAAACCCCACCATTCTTGTATGACAACTCTTAATAAACCTAAGAAACCTAATTGGAAATGTGAGTTTTACGTGAAGGAATATCTTAGCAAGATTAAAAAGCTTCCAGAAGAAAATGATCAAGAAAGCAGTTATGTAAAAACAATTTACCTATAGTAATTATATAAGTTCCAATCAATAAGTATGGAATGCAGTTGTGATTATTTTCTTCGCAGTATGAGTTATATGTCAGTATGAGTTATATGGCAGTTTGAGTTATATCATAACGGTTTAAGGTCTGTTTCCCGTTGTGCCCAGCCTGTGGGTGGATAAGTCATTTCCTCCACTGGCTGTGTCAAGTGACACAATTCTAAAGGCAGTAACTGTATTAAAAATAATAACAGTAAAACTAGCACACTACCAGTTTTGTCTTGCCTATCAGGGATATTTCAGGACCTCCGACGTAAAACAATCTTTACATAAACTGCAGCAACGTATGAGTAGTTACATTTTCCTATATTAGCAATACAAGTTAATTACATTCAATTTGACAAGCAACAACTTGTCTCTTCGGTTCGAAACAGAGGATACGTTTCAATACAGTTCGAACATAAGTTGCAATAAATAAAGTACCTTAAATAAATTCTCAAATATAGTTAAATTTTAAGTAGTTCTTTAGTTAATTATTTTAAACAAGTCGTTTCTACAGTGGATGATAAGTAAGACCATTTCTACTCTGGAGGCTTCGTTCCAATAATTATTTCAAACAAGTCGTCTCTACAGCGGATGATAAGTAAGACCTTTTCTACACTGGAGTCTTCGTTCCAATAATTATTTCAAACAAGTCGTCTCTACAGTGGATGATAAGAAAGACATTTTCTACACTGGAGGCTTCGTTCCAATAATTATTTCAAACAAGTCGTCTCTACAGTGGATGATAAGTATGACCTTTTCTACACTGGAGGCTACGTTCCAATAATTATTTCAAACAAGTCGTCTCTACAGTTGATGATAAGTAAGACCTTTTCTACACTGGAGGTTTCGTTCCAATAATTATTTCAAACAAGTCGTCTCTAAAGTGGATGATAAGTAAGACCTTTTCTACACTGGAGGCTTCGTTCCAATAATTATTTCAAACAAGTCGTCTCTACAGTGGATGATAAGTAAGACCTTTTCTACACTGGAGGCTTCGTTCCAATAATTATTTCAAACAAGTCGTCTCTACAGTGGATGATAAGTAAGACCTTTTCTACACTGGAGGTTTCTTTCCAATATTGATTTCAAACAAGTCGTCTCTACAGTGGATGATAAGTAAGACCTTTTCTACACTGGAGGCTTCGTTCCAATAATTATTTCAAACAAGTCGTCTCTACAGTGGATGATAAGTAAGACCTTTTCTACACTGGAGGTTTCTTTCCAATATTGATTTCAAACAAGTCGTCTCTACAGTGGATGATAAGTATGACCTTTTCTACACTGGAGGCTTCGTTCCAATAATTATTTCAAACAAGTCGTCTCTACAGCGGATGATAAGTAAGACCTTTTCTACACTGGAGTCTTCGTTCCAATAATTATTTCAAACAAGTCGTCTCTACAGTGGATGATAAGTAAGACCTTTTCTACACTGGAGGCTTCGTTCCAATAATGATTTCAAACAAGTCGTCTCTACAGTGGATGATAAGTATCACCTTTTCTACACTGGAGGCTACGTTCCAATAATTATTTCAAACAAGTCGTCTCTACAGTTGATGATAAGTAAGACCTTTTCTACACTGGAGGCTTCGTTCCAATAATTATTTCAAACAAGTCGTCTCTACAGTGGATGATAAGTAAGACCTTTTCTACACTGGAGGCTTCGTTCCAATAATTATTTCAAACAAGTCGTCTCTACAGTGGATGATAAGTAAGACCTTTTCTACACTGGAGGCTTCGTTCCAATAATTATTTCAAACAAGTCGTCTCTACAGTGGATGATAAGTAAGACCTTTTCTACACTGGAGGTTTCTTTCCAATATTGATTTCAAACAAGTCGTCTCTACAGTGAATGATAAGTAAGACCTTTTCTACACTGGAGGCTTCGTTCCAATAATTATTTCAAACAAGTCGTCTCTACAGAGGATGATAAGTAAGACCTTTTCTACACTGGAGGTTTCTTTCCAATATTGATTTCAAACAAGTCGTCTCTACAGTGGATGATAAGTATGACCTTTTCTACACTGGAGGCTTCGTTCCAATAATTATTTCAAACAAGTCGTCTCTACAGCGGATGATAAGTAAGACCTTTTCTACACTGGAGTCTTCGTTCCAATAATTATTTCAAACAAGTCGTCTCTACAGTGGATGATAAGTAAGACCTTTTCTACACTGGAGGCTTCGTTCCAATAATGATTTCAAACAAGTCGTCTCTACAGTGGATGATAAGTATCACCTTTTCTACACTGGAGGCTACGTTCCAATAATTATTTCAAACAAGTCGTCTCTACAGTTGATGATAAGTAAGACCTTTTCTACACTGGAGGCTTCGTTCCAATAATTATTTCAAACAAGTCGTCTCTACAGTGGATGATAAGTAAGACCTTTTCTACACTGGAGGCTTCGTTCCAATAATTATTTCAAACAAGTCGTCTCTACAGTGGATGATAAGTAAGACCTTTTCTACACTGGAGGCTTCGTTCCAATAATTATTTCAAACAAGTCGTCTCTACAGTGGATGATAAGTAAGACCTTTTCTACACTGGAGGTTTCTTTCCAATATTGATTTCAAACAAGTCGTCTCTACAGTGAATGATAAGTAAGACCTTTTCTACACTGGAGGCTTCGTTCCAATAATTATTTCAAACAAGTCGTCTCTACAGAGGATGATAAGTAAGACCTTTTCTACACTGGAGGTTTCTTTCCAATATTGATTTCAAACAAGTCGTCTCTACAGTGGATGATAAGTAAGACCTTTTCTACACTGGAGGCTTCGTTCCAATAATTATTTCAAACAAGTCGTCTCTACAGTGGATGATAAGTAAGACCTTTTCTACACTGGAGTCTTCGTTCCAATAATTATTTCAAACAAGTCGTCTCTACAGTGGATGATAAGTAAGACCTTTTCTACACTGGAGGCTTCGTTCCAATAATTATTTCAAACAAGTCGTCTCTACAGTGGATGATAAGTAAGACCTTTTCTACACTGGAGGCTTCGTTCCAATAATGATTTCAAACAAGTCGTCTCTACAGTGGATGATAAGTAAGACCTTTTCTACACTGGAGGCTTCGTTCCAATAATTATTTCAAACAAGTCGTCTCTACAGTGGATGATAAGTAAGACCTTTTCTACACTGGAGGCTTCGTTCCAATAATTATTTCAAACAAGTCGTCTCTACAGTGGATGATAAGTAAGACCTTTTCTACACTGGAGGCTTCGTTCCAATAATTATTTCAAACAAGTCGTCTCTACAGTGGATGATAAGTAAGACCTTTTCTACACTGGAGGTTTCTTTCCAATATTGATTTCAAACAAGTCGTCTCTACAGTGAATGATAAGTAAGACCTTTTCTACACTGGAGGCTTCGTTCCAATAATTATTTCAAACAAGTCGTCTCTACAGAGGATGATAAGTAAGACCTTTTCTACACTGGAGGTTTCTTTCCAATATTGATTTCAAACAAGTCGTCTCTACAGTGGATGATAAGTATGACCTTTTCTACACTGGAGGCTTCGTTCCAATAATTATTTCAAACAAGTCGTCTCTACAGCGGATGATAAGTAAGACCTTTTCTACACTGGAGTCTTCGTTCCAATAATTATTTCAAACAAGTCGTCTCTACAGTGGATGATAAGTAAGACCTTTTCTACACTGGAGGCTTCGTTCCAATAATGATTTCAAACAAGTCGTCTCTACAGTGGATGATAAGTATCACCTTTTCTACACTGGAGGCTACGTTCCAATAATTATTTCAAACAAGTCGTCTCTACAGTTGATGATAAGTAAGACCTTTTCTACACTGGAGGCTTCGTTCCAATAATTATTTCAAACAAGTCGTCTCTACAGTGGATGATAAGTAAGACCTTTTCTACACTGGAGGCTTCGTTCCAATAATTATTTCAAACAAGTCGTCTCTACAGTGGATGATAAGTAAGACCTTTTCTACACTGGAGGCTTCGTTCCAATAATTATTTCAAACAAGTCGTCTCTACAGTGGATGATAAGTAAGACCTTTTCTACACTGGAGGTTTCTTTCCAATATTGATTTCAAACAAGTCGTCTCTACAGTGAATGATAAGTAAGACCTTTTCTACACTGGAGGCTTCGTTCCAATAATTATTTCAAACAAGTCGTCTCTACAGAGGATGATAAGTAAGACCTTTTCTACACTGGAGGTTTCTTTCCAATATTGATTTCAAACAAGTCGTCTCTACAGTGGATGATAAGTAAGACCTTTTCTACACTGGAGGCTTCGTTCCAATAATTATTTCAAACAAGTCGTCTCTACAGTGGATGATAAGTAAGACCTTTTCTACACTGGAGTCTTCGTTCCAATAATTATTTCAAACAAGTCGTCTCTACAGTGGATGATAAGTAAGACCTTTTCTACACTGGAGGCTTCGTTCCAATAATTATTTCAAACAAGTCGTCTCTACAGTGGATGATAAGTAAGACCTTTTCTACACTGGAGGCTTCGTTCCAATAATGATTTCAAACAAGTCGTCTCTACAGTGGATGATAAGTAAGACCTTTTCTACACTGGAGGCTTCGTTCCAATAATGATTTCAAACAAGTCGTCTCTACAGTGGATGATAAGTATGACCTTTTCTACACTGGAGGCTTCGTTCCAATAATTATTTCAAACAAGTCGTCTCTACAGTGGATGATAAGAAAGACCGTTTCTACACTGGAGGCTTCGTTCTAATTTAAACTGTAAAATAAAATTGAAAAATAAACTCTGAGTAAAAGCCCAGTACGGATTACAATATGTCACGTAAATTACTCACTATACTCAAAACATATAAACTTAATATTATATACGCAAAATTATAAATATAATCAATTAATAAATACTATATCGCTCTGGAACACGCACGGTATAGCAGGATCCTATATAGCTGTGTAGTTACTACTTTTGCTCCCCATTACGGATTTTACTGCCCCTATCCTGAATATTTTGGTGTGACTCTTGGACTCACAATTACTGTTGGATACAAATAACAAATATGAAAATAATTTCAAAACTTCGTTAACAAATAGCTCACAAACTTATTAGAAAAAAAAATTATCAGTATCCAACATGCATAGTAATGTTGTTGAAGGCTATTGTTTCTAAAACTATTTCAATATAATTTATATAATATTAAAAATGGCTTTAACTGAGTTTTTGATATTCAAGTTGTTTTAAAATTAGTTTATTGTTGTGATTTATATATACTTGTACAGGCACTGGTTATCACGAATTTGGTTAAAAATATTACTACTGGACTGCAGCGAACTGTATGTTTCTTGTCCAGGAGTTCATTAAGATCTGGCCTGACCTGACTTATCTATTCCTTAACAACGGGTAACTTTTAAAGTTATCCCGCAAAAGTGTTGCACTCAAATGTAGCTATCGGAACTAGTTCTAGCTATTGCAGGTAATTACAAAAAATACATCACTGTCGAGGTCAGTTTAAATACTTTACCTAATTTTCTTAGAGTATATCGTCGCCTATAAATTGCAGTGTACGAGTCCTGCGTTTGTAAATAAATACTATCAGACCTTGTTCACTTTGTTAGGAACCCTATTAGAACAGACCTGTTACAATATTATTATTAAGCTACAATAATAACAACATTAGTGAACAATACGGTACTGTACAATGTAGATATGTCTGCTTAAAGGAACCGGGAGAGTTGCACTTTAGAACGCGTTTTTTTCTGTACCATAAACGATGACAAAATTTAGTGCTAAGAAGGAGAAAAAGCCAGACGTTCGTGACTTCATAGATTACTTACGAGACCCGATTTAGGTAGTTTTCAATGTCTGGAAAGATGATAAATGGTTGCTTGTTCCACAACTCTCGTCCGCAACAGAAAGTATTTTAGTTAGTTAAAATCCCAGTGATAATAAACTTAATATAGACCTCAAGGACTTCTTAACCACGTAGCCACAAATTGTTTTCAAGGATATGAATGATGTTCGAATACCGTTTATTTCCAGCCTCACAGTTGGTGTAACAATTCCCTTGTGACGTAGGTAACAGTAATCATAGTGTTAGTAATCTTCACCCCGGCCTTGACGTCACAGATTCGATTTATTTATTAGGAATAGCAAACCAATGTTCAAGAATTAGTTTTATGCCTGTGTTGAAGACATATAGCAAAATATTTTTATTCCTTTCAAACTAACGCCTTCTTAAATAACACTGCCCGTATTTTAGTGAGCATTTTTTTAAAGTTGATTGTTGCAATCATCTTGATTTCACTGATTAAATGATAAATATATATTTGAACAACTAAGGGAAAACTATTAACTTATTTACTAAAGCATTTCGAAACGGTCTTTTCCCTGACTGGCTTAGACTGCTATTTAACCCACCATTTTTTTGGTAACTTCAGAGAATTATATTATGAGTAGGTCAAGAAAATTTAGATATGTTAGGTGTAATATAGTAGGGAGATCATCAATAGAGTACAGTAGGTGCATTATGAAAAATTCTCATCTGATGTTTGGATGGCCCATCATCAGGAATGATTGAAAGGAAGTTTTACGGCCATAATAGAATTATGCATGATAGATTTTAATAAGAAGTGTCTGTCAAAGCATGGTTTTGTTGGATAGTTTTGTGAGTTGAAGTTCGTGGATCATTTTAGTCTTTCTACATTTTTCCTCTATCAATAGGAATATAATTTCTTCTTCTTGAAATGTAAGGTTTTATGTGCAGGGCTTGTCGAACAATAAATGTAATTCTTGTGGTCAGCAGAGCATGCCTATGTTGCAATGACAAATTTTATCATATCATAGATTGTATATCGTATTAGACTTTTGAACTAAAGAACTAAACCACTGTTTAGATTTATTTACATCAGACTTGTTTGGTTATATTATTTTTGCAAGTACTGATAATCAGCTTTCAATTCTTATTTTTGCTAAAATGTGACCGATTGCGGGGAATTTCAACCTGCAGAGGTCATACTAAAGTAACCTTTCCTTCTAAAATGACTTAGAGTTTGGCCACATTTAACGGTTTCAAATTCATTTGGCAATACATATTTGTATGAAGCAAGTGTGCGCCCTATTTTCCTTTATATACGAAAGTTTCACATAAAACTTCATCTCGCATAAGGAATCATTCATGACTTGAAAAATCTCTGCCCTTGATTGCTTCCCGCTCCACTAGAATATTTTTTCAATATTTTCTTTATTATATATTTTGCTATGCGAGCTTGAATACATGATAGGTATGTTACCGAAAATTTGGCAGAGAGTATAATTTCTGCGGTTTGTAGCCAGGAGCTTCTTTCAACTGTCCACTTTTGCTGCAATGTAGAATTATCTATATTTAGTCTGATAAAGAGCATCAGCTCGTGTTAATACTGAGTGTGACGCTGGAAATTCGGCTTCTAATATTTTGTGTCAGTGTCAGTACGTGGACGTCACTATCCTGAGTATGTTGTGTCTTACCTCAGTGGTTGCACTCAGTTTCCTGCTGGAGTATCGGAGGTTGTAGGTCTACTCAAAGCCGCTGAGTAGACTTCTTTCGGTGACAAATATTGTCTAGTAAGAACCTTTGTATAATTACTGTCCGTGGTAGAAGAATACCAACATGGTCTCGTTGTCTGGGTCTATTGACACAATTGGTCTTAGAGTTGGATTAATAATTCTGTAGTGTACTTTCTACATCTATAGACTGAGAAGAACTCTGGGCAGAGAGCTTGACTAACACCCTCAACTCGGTAACTCTGCTCCAGTGCTTGATTTCCACATCTAGGTTTTCCCGTATCCTACAGTTATCTATTAATAGACTTATATTTAAGTGATTTTTATCCAAACACCATGCGCTTATCCAAACATATTAAGAGGGTTGACTAACAAGTACGAACTAACTTTCCTCCCTCATCCTCCCAGTCTGATCTTCCTTCTTGGTAGCGCATGTTGATATGACAGCGGAGTTATGCCAACTGTATTCCGCCCTAAATTGAATCTCTTTTAAAAGCTATACCTCTTCATGAACCATCTTTTTCTCACAATTTAGCAGACTCTAGCCTACCTTCAAATGTGTTTCCCAATTTGTTAGTTTTTATAGTAACTGGTTAGTTACTTCCTGTTTGGTTACGTCCTGTTTAGTTACTCTCTGTTTGGTTACGTCCTATTTGGTTACTTCCTGCTTAGTATCCCTATTTTTCGATTTTAAACCTAGCCTCTTGTGAAGTTTTTGTAATATACCTACTATACCGAGATAATGGCAATTGCCAGTAGACAACATACCCTACATTACTAGACCAATTTTGTGTTTTATAAAAACAAAAGTTCACTGTAAAACGCAATGTTAGATTATTTACATAGTAAAAAAAATATTAAGTAATGGAATATTTAATTCTATATATACCCAACCACTTATAACATATGAAGGTTATTATTTAGTAAAAATGTAAAATTCATAGTATATTCAATTTTAAAAGTATGATTTTAAAAATATTCTGCTTTTATTTCTGTAACAACGATTATGGTTAATAATGTTAAAATACTGTTTTGATAACAATATTTTTTTACAATTAAAAATATCACACTAAAAAAATATTAGTTTTGCTATTTCATTGAAAATAGTTACGTTATGGTAAAATTCATAAATAGTTATTTTAATTTGGAAAATCATTAATAATTATACAGCATTACAATATTTGAACTTATTTTTTCAAAACTCAGGCAATTGCTTAAACTACACTCATTCCTAGAAAAAAATAATATATATTATAAAAAACAGCATTTATTAATTGAATTCTATATTCTAATTTATCTGTGTATTTATGTGTGGGTAGGGATGTTTCACATTAATGAGAAATCAATTTCCCATTTAAAAACCCTTTTTAATTAAAACTGTGTAAAATTTGCCACAGTGTATTGACCTAAGTGGACGGTATATCATGAATATTTATCTACATGGACACGAAGACCAACTCTATATCAACGTAAACATAAAATATATTTGCATTAATTTGATACCACAGTGTGGACGCAAAATTTATACGATATCTACATTTATATGAAAACAAATTGGATTTTATTTGCAGGGAAACGTTACAACTTATAAAATAAGTTTACATATCACTAATTACAAAAATATAATATCAATTACATTTTATTGAAAATATTGCTTTTTCAATTGAAAAGTTTCAAGCTATTCTCCCCAGTCGATCTTCTGCATTATACTATAATGTTTAAACGTATATTAAATTATATAAACTCACTGTAAGAAAACGTCTATACTGAACAACGTAACCATGACAACCATGTGGGGACATATAACCTATTTGCAACTGGATATTATTTATTCTACGTTTGTTCCAATAGTCTTAAGATATCCTGAAAAGAAAGAATTTAACAGAAGTGTATAAATTATAGAGTTCTTTATCGGAACAAAAACAAGGAGGGAATATCGTTTTAATGTATTTCCTGGGTGAGATTTTATTGTTAATTGTAAAGGACATCGTTAAACCTACATATCTTATGAGAGTTTATAGAGTTCTAGGAATAAAAGAAAATAATTTTGTTTTTAAAAACAAAGATGATAAAACAAAGACTTAAAAATAACTAATATGGCAAAAGAGATACAAATGCGTGGTAAGATAGTTACATCTCAACTTTATTAAAGTAACATAAGTAGGAATAGCGTTAAGATATAACTCCTTTAGTGCTAAATAGCTATTTAAACACATTTTATTAATAAAATAACGGGGTGAAGGTTTCTGTTTTATATATATATATATATATATATAATCCTATTAAATTATGACTAATCATATAAAACAAAACGTTTTTAACACTTTATGATGAAACATTTTCAAATTCAGAAACGTGGTTTTTTAATACATACACACACCCAAACACACACAGGCAGGCACACACATACACACCACTAACACAAACACACACAAACAGACACCAGCAGACTAAAGCAGACACACACACACACACACACACAATAACACACACACAAACACACACATACACTCACGCACACACAGACTAACACACACACATACACACACACACACACACACACACACACACACACACATTCAAACGCACCAACAAACACAGACACACACACACACACATACACGCTCACACACACACCGCTCACATTTATATATATATATATATATATATATATATATATATATATTTAACTTTTTAACACTGTATTCTTGTGTTCACTTATCACTTTCACTATATGTACTTAAACAAGAATCTCGCTTGGTGTTTATTTATGGTATATTTATTTTCTAGTTTATGTTTAGGTATTGTAGTAATGGTTTGTGTGAGTTTCCTATAAGTCGAGTATTTAATGTTACTTGTATATCTGGTTATTTTCAGCTCTAGATAGTTCATTTTATTGTTTATTTCTTCCTTCATGGTGAATTTTATGTTAGTGTGTAAGTTGTTGATTTCATTTAGGATGATATTATTATATATTGCTTTTTTTGTGAGTTGAATAATCCATCGTCAACATATAGTATCCAATGATCGTTAGCCTCGTGTGTTTTTATAGTTTGTGTGATTAACTAGTCAAAGTTTTGGAGGTAAATTTCTGATATTATACTTGAGAGGGTTTTTGTTTATAGATATTTGTTTATATATCTTACTATTAAATATGAAATAGTTTTGGTTTAGCATGGTATTTAGGCTTCTTGTAATTTGGTTTGTGTATTTTGGGTTGGTTTTAGGATCAGTTGATTTGTTTTTTATTATTTGGATAGTTTCGTTCATTGGTATATTAGAATAAATGTTTATGATATCAAATGATATAAATTGAGTGTTTTTGGTTATGTTTATTGTTTTTAGTCTTTCGGTTAATTTAATTGAGTGTTTTATGGTGTATTTATTTTCTAGTTTAAGTTCTTGTTTTAGGTTATTAGCGATTCTTTGTGATATTTTATAAGCAGTTGCATTTTTGAAATTTATTAGGGGTCTTATGGGTATTGTTGACTTTTTGTATTTTGATGAGGGGGTTAATTTTAGGGGGCTTTGGATTGTCTATTGGTTATTGGTAAAGGTGTTTTGGCTGAATAATTTGTCATTGTTTTTTCTAAATGTATAATTTCGTTTTGTTTTTTTTTATTGGGTTTTTTGTTTAATTCTATGTATTTATTTCATTTTATGAATTCTTCTGTTTTTTGTTATATTGTGTTTTTGATATGATTACTGTAGCGTTGCTTTTGTCCGCTTTTGTTGCAATTATATCACTTTTGAATAGATTTTGTATCAATTTGTTTATTTGGTTTATTTGTATTTTATTTTTGATGTGATTTCCTTTTTTGTTTTTTTTTGTTGATTTCGTGTGATGCTGTGTTTCTAATGTTATTTTGGTTTTCGTAATTTATAAGGTTTATTGCCAGTTCTGTTTCTACTATAAGGTTTTCTATTGTACTTTGTAACATTGTTTTGGTTCAAAATATTGCTATTTCGATGTTGGTTTTTGTGCTATTTTTGAGTATCTTTACTTCTCCTCTGGTGAAATTCGTTTTTGTAAGGTTTATAAAACAGTGATAGAATTGATGGATCGTTGTGATATTGTCAATGTTACTTTGTTTTTCTATTAGTTTGTTAAGTTTAGATTCTATTTTTTGTTTTTTAATTGACGTAAATTTCTTGCATTTGTCTTTAATTTTGATATATTTATAATGTCATTGGATTGGTTTAAGTTTGTTAGCTAATTCTAAGTGGGTTTTTAAGAGCGTATTATTTAATTTGTTTTTCTTTGTGTATAGAAATCTAATTTCGTTTTTTAACCATAAAGTTACTGCTTGTTCAGCAATTTTTGGTGCAGAACTGGTTTCGTTTTTTATTATTATTTTGGCATATTTTGGTGTTATTTTGTTTCCTATGCATTGTTTAATATTCTATATGTTATGGATAATATTTTTGATTTGTTTCCTGAGATTTTAAAATTTGTTTAGAAGTTTGTTTACCTTGTGGGCTATATCTATATTTTTAGGTTTGCAACTCTGTTTTCTTGTATTCATTTAACACTTTCACTATATGTACTTAAACAAGAATCTTACTTGGTACTTATGCGAATTAACTTTCAAAGATTGATAGTATCTCAATTATCGAGGATCACTGACCTGGGGTTGTAGTAGACTGCGAGCTGTGTGGAATTTTCGTTGTCACAAGATGTGGTGTACCATTATTGTTCTATTTTCGGATTCACTGCACTGTGGGAGGCTTTTAAGTTTGGGGGTTAATTCTGTCTATTAGGTTGAATAATTTATCGGTTTTTCATTTTATTTGTATTTGTACGTTTATGATATTATTTTTATGTTTATAAATTTGTAGTTGTTCACAGATTGTGGTTTTGAGGCCTTTTTGTACTTTTTTTATTAGGGGTAGATTTTCTAATGTACAAAACAAACACACATTCCCCCCCCACACACACACACATATATATATATTTATATTTAATTCCCACCCTGGTTCTTCTTTGTAAGAAAAAAATTAAATTAAAATTGTGTCTAGCTTTTAATACGTGGTCGTATATATAAAATTGTGGTAGTTGTTAACAAATAACTAATTTAATTTTCAAAATTTTTAAATAATTCCATTATAAAAATAATCATTTATTCTTTTTATCTGTAATTTATGCCAATTCACTCCGTAGATTCACATTTAAATAAACTCATGACCATGCTTGGAGAAAATCTATTACACATCTATGGGATTCGATTTATATTATATTTGACTTTTATACTATTTACTTTCTAAATGAGTTATGATTAATAATTCATAGGGTGTATTCTACAATAACATTTGTAAGCAATACGTTTGCTCTCTTTACTTCCATTTAATACTACTATACGGTTAATCTATATGCAACATCTATGTGTGTTAACTTTGTGATTTATATTTATATGTATACACGCAGTTCTGATAAGACAACAGAACTTTCATGTGAATAAAACAACAGTTAAACGCGAATCTGTTGCCGGATTCACTTTGTGCTAAATGAGATTCTGGAGAATGATTGGAGCTGTGATTTGTTTTAATACAAAATGATGGATGTACACACACAAAAATAGAATAACTATTCATCATATATTTCGTAAAGAAATACGTAACAACATATATATACATAAATAAATAATATATATATATATATATATATATATATATATATATATATATATATATATATAAAGAACAATCGTCAAAATACAAATACAAGAATTATATTTGAATTCTATTCCTTATTAACAAATAACTAATTGAATTTCCAAAATTTTCAAATAATTCCATTATAAAAATAAGCATTTATTCTTTTTATCTGTAATTTATGCCAATTCACTACGTAAATTCAAATAATTACGTATATATATATATATACGTAAATTCAAATTTAATTCTTGTATTTGTATTTTGACGTTTGTTCTTTATTAATACACAAGAAAACATATTGCGATATTTATATATATATATATATATATATATATATATATATATATATATATATATATATATATATATATATATATCCTAATCCTAATATATGCCATGATTACATATGACACATAATTTTATAAGAAGCGTTTTTTCTACTTTGAAATAGAGTTAGATGATTGGGTAACGTAATAAATAATTTTTAATAATGCTGACGCCATTATAAAAAGCTAATGTATGCATACTGTTGTAGAAAGTAACAAAAACCCACAACAGCTGTCCAGGGTTATAAAAGTACCAACAAAAGCAGCAGCGTATGTTTTACGTAAGGACATTTAATATTGCAAAACGACCGGAGCAATAAATAAACTTGTGGCAATACACTAAGGGTCAAGTAACCGACTCAAGAGCGGACATTCATTACAGACGTCGATTCCCCAGCCCTGGACTGGAGAGAGTTTAAAAGTTATATCTGTCGATTTGTATCTTGAAAATATATTTGTTCACTCTTTGCCTTTGCGTCATGACAGAGTCTGTACATACGCTTACACGCGGGATTAGTGTTTTTGTTTCTTTGTTTCATAACGTTTTGTCCGTAGAGATGCGTTCGTAAATGGATGTATTAAGATATAGTTTGTTTACATAATTACATAAAGTGATTTTTCAAAAAAAAAAAATTTCATTTTCAATATATGATAATGAATAAATAAATTTTACTTTGGTCACGTAATAAATTTAATACATAAACTCTAAACTCTAGTTGTTTACAGTAAAAAAAATTGTAAGTATTACTTGATATTGTTTAAAAGTAAAATTATATTCTCCACATAAAATCGTTCTGATGAAAATATGCAACGGTTTGAAGTAGATATTAATATTAAGGAAATGTTCTTCGTTTGGTTTACACACCTTTCTGAAAAGTGTATGTTATTAGGCATTAAATTCCCTGGAATTTAATAACTGGTATTTAAAAGCTAAATCATTTTACTATTTAAACTTATATTTAGAAGTTTTATAGTAATATATATTGAAGTGAAACTTGTACCTATCACAACCCCATTCTATAGTTCCTTTTGTTAAAATTTAAGTTCTAGAAATCCGTAACTAATAGCTTAAGAGGCAAAATGTCGTATTTGAATTAATACTTTAAAAATGTAATTTTTTTATCAATATTGAAATTATTTTTATAAGAAGGAAATATATTTTGTTTATTATTTATTTTCTATGTACTTTGCAGAATCACGTTGTAGTAGGTTTTAATTATCTAAAGAATAGAATTTGTTGTTGAAACTATTTTGAATATGGATATTAATATTGTGAGTAATCATATTCCATTACAAAATAAGGCCAAGATGTGTTTCTGAGTATGTTATTCTACAACCTACTGAATACAAACTACAATCAATTTTATAATTTATAATGCTTTAAATTTCCGTAAATAACAATATAGCTAACATCTTGCGCCTAAATAAATAATATATATATATATATATATATATATATATATATATATATATATTTCACCACTCTGTATTTAAAGTATATTTTGGTAATAACCAAAGACAACGAAAGTGATAGTTTTCTAAATTGTAAGTTAGAGAAGGGGCAAACTACCAGCTAACTATCTGTAACTCAAATTTCTTTTTTGCCCACCAGAAGCACTATGGTGACCTGGCTAACCACAAGTACCAGAAGATACAGGGTCTCTGTTCGTTTGCAATTTGCTAGTCTTAAATGTTAACAACATAAATATTGTGAAAATAAAAAGATATACTTTACTGCTCTTTACGGTTTCAATAACAATCCTATAAATGTTCCTAACATAGCATATACCTGGTAAAAATGGTTCAGACGTTACACAAAGAAGTTTATCAGTTTTGCGTAACAGTCAAGGACAAGGAAAGCGATCGATTTGTAATTTTAAAATTAGAGCAAGATGGAAAAAGATCATCTGACCTTGTGTTGCCATTACTTTGTTTCTAGTTTTGTCCACCAGAGGCACTAGAATGTCCCGCTTAACCATGACTGTTGGAAATTAACTAGTCTCAATTGTTAACAATAAAAGTTTAGAAAAAAAAATGCTGTAATGTTTCTAACAACAAGATAAATGATTGAAAAGAAGCTTTAGATGGTACATACAGTCTAATGAAAAAAAAATTATCTAAAGATATGAAAAATATTTTTACCGCAAAATAGTTTAGGTTAAATTTTTGGTAACAGCCAAGAACAAGAAAAGCAATCATTTTATAATTTTTAATTTAGACGAAAAAGGAAAACGATCATTTGAATTTCTGTTGCCATAACCTAGTTTCCTGTTTCGTCCATCAGATTTTCCGGCCAAACCATGAACACCAGAAGACCTAAAAAGTAACTAGTGTTAGATGTTAATAATATATTTTTTAAAAACAAATGCTGTAAATGTTTCTATCGTATGAGATGGAATATTAAAAAGCTTCAGGCGTTGCAGAAAGTCTAACCACAGAGAAATTTATCTATCTATCTGAATATATATATATATATATATATATATATATATATATATAGGATATATATATATATATATAGGCTATATATATATATATATATATATGTGTGTGTGTGTGTGTGATATATATATATATATATATAACTAGAGAAACAGAGAGAGAGAGCATTTATTTTAGTTTTAAAAATATTAGAGGTCCATATTATGAGCGTAGGACTATTGTAATGCTTTTGTGACGTGGCGAGTCTTTGCTGAGTTGGCTGAAATTGCTTTACCGGTGATTCCTACAGTTTTTGTATCCACACTCGTAAAACACGATAGCGTTCCGGCAAAGGTCATTTTAGTTCCTAGTAATGACAATTGCCTTAGCTTAATTTAGTTATATCGTTACACCTTTAAAGTATTACAAGCCTGAAACAACTTTTTTTTTCAGATGAACTAAACCTAATATGTTACTCAGTAATGACGTAAGGTGATGGCGGCGGAAGAAGATGTGTACACTAACGGCATATGTTGACAATGTGGAGATGTCTCCTGACTGCATTGTTCATGCTAACGTTAGTCACTGGAGGGCCCAGATACAGTTCTCGCATTGTGGAGACTCAGTCCGGAGCCATAAGAGGAGTAAATAATACAATATACGTACACAAATTTAATTGTTATTATATAATATATTTGATGCAGTGATGTGAGGTATTCGTACATCACGTTTGTACAAGTACTAAAAAAGACAAGTCCTTTAATTTATCTTAAAATATAGACCACATTGTAGTGAATATTCACAATTACTATTACCAACTATGTAGAGAGTTTTGAAATTATATGCCGTAAAGAAAGACCTACATATAAAATATGGCGTTACGTATTCTTGTAAAATAGGCATTGAATTAAAGTATTTCAATTTACATTCAAGTTTAGTTTAAAATTGTATAATTTTCAAAGCTTATCGCCAATTAAATAGATATTAACATTTTCAGGAAAAACAGTAATGCTATGGAATGAAGCATGGTTTTTCCTGAAGATGTTAATACTTATTATATTGCGGATGTTAGTTACTAGAGCGGGAGTCGCGAGTTCTAATTTATATTCGTGAGGGTAGAGGTTTCATATGCTCTAGATTGGAAATGTTTCCACATAAGGATTTACCTTTGTGTTCTTTGACAATGGGGTAAAGTCGAAGCACTCGATACGGGTAGACTCTTTGTCACAATTGGTTTTCTTTCACCATGATGTTCACTTTTCCTGTACTACAGAAATATTTGTTCTTGGCATGACACAATTAAAGAGCGTAGGTGATATCGGCCACATTAGACTATTTTGCTATAACGTTTAATTTATCAATTTAAAATAATTGACTTAGTTGCCGTTCTAATCTTTTAATAACGCCCAAGTACCATTATTTAGATTTGTATCAAAATATAAAAGGTAAATTTATTTTTTGCAATTTTGAAAAGCATTGCATTATTCGTATTACAGGTTATAGATGATGGTATCAGAAAGTCATGTGCTGAATAAAGAGACTTTTAGTTTATTTTAATTTTATATTTATTCATAGAATTTTGAAAATTCTGCTGTAGAACCACATTCTTTAATTTTTAAAGTTTTATTTATATTCTTCATAGGCAGTAAATATAAAATAATACTTTAGATTAGGGTAACAATTAAAAACTCTTAGTCACTTTTTATTTTATTATTTTTGTGGTACTAGTATTAAACATTGGACTAGTAGTAAATACGACTTCCTTCCAGTCTGCACAATGGTAATGAGCCCATTCCTTATATTCGACACTGTATTCGCTCTTCTTCAAAACTCTCGCCACTAATGATGAGTGACACTCGTAGCCTTCTATGGGCTAATTTATTCAATAAAATTAAAACCTTTCTTGGTTTGAACATTTGTAATATCTTCTCAGTTTGTTTTCTTCAACTTTTAATTTCTCTGCCACCATCTTTATTTTCAAGGATTTTTTACTTTGGTATCTCCTTTCTACTTTTTATTTTCTTCTTTTAGCTTTTTTCCCTCAGCTAATCTACAGACACTCTGATGGTATGACAGGTGCTGCTATTAGTGGTAAGTTGGTCAATCATGATTTGCCCGATACCACCCTCTGTCCGACTAGACGACTTTCCCCTATATCGTAGACTAGCGTATAAACATAGCTTCCTATTAGGCACAGCTATAATATACCACAGCTACAACAATACAGATAGAAAATATACGATTTTAAAACACACAGAGAATCAATATACCCCTATGCGTAATGGATTTACCAGGTCACGAGCGTAATAAGACTATAAACTACTTTGCGGAGGCAAGCGAGGTCTTTTATAACAACATCTATCGAAACGGACATTCTGAACCTATATTTTAGATAACAAGATAATAATGATGTATAATATATTCATGTAGTTCGTGAATAATTAAATTATGAAAGAGTTTTTTTGTAAGAGTAAGGTTGTACGGATGTGGTTATGCAGGTTTAAGACCAAGCTGCGGATGTGTATTACCAATTATAGTTTTAGATATGTAAAACTATTTTTTTCTAATTAAAATATATTTTTTAGTAAAATGGGAAAAGGAAATATCCGGTCCTAGTAAAATATCCCTATAAAACTATATTTAATTATATAAATTGCAATCCATTAGTGATCATATTTTCTCTCAGTAGTTGTGTAGAGGAATCTGTTCTCGCTTTACTTTATAGACACTTCACTCTAAAATAACCTACGTCACCTGCAATAACCTATAACACAATTTTTAACATGAACAAAATACCTCGTTGCAATCTTGGAGTGGACCTGTAACCGTTATGTTTTTATATCAGAGCGTACCTTAGACACGGATCAGTTACCTCGGACCAGTAATTCAAAGATTCACATTATTCAGCCAGCATTGTCTCATGTCAAAATTATTACTTGAAGATTTTCTACTATTCGACCATGTAACAAAAACGGAACAAATTGTCATAAGAATCAACACTTTCTATGAAAAGAAACAAATTTGTGATTTATATTGAATGAACATATACTTTGAAAACATTCATTCGCTGTTGCCAATGTTGTGAAGTAGTATTTTGTGTGTAACAATGGAAATAAAAAAGCTCTAGAACACCTGCCAAATAAAGGTTGACTTATAACTTTACAATGGACCCAAAGCTATGTTAGCATCTATGGAAATGAGAGGACTCTATGGCCAAAAAACTTCCATGGCACAACCCATTTGTATGCCCTAGTTGCAAAGCACGAAAACCCTCACCAATGCAACTACCGACCGGGCCAGCAAACTGCATCTGACACAGCAATCAATAATAAGAAAATGGGGAAACCTTGTCACCACAGGACCCATCGACCACAGACTTCCACGAGCTGTATGCAACCCGGCCACGACTACCTGGCCACCAATCTACATTGCATTGGTGTGCTCCCAACACCGGTACGCCCTCTCTGTGGACTCGATACGATGGATGCGGATCATCGGAAGACATGCGATGCGCTCAACCATTGCGGAGATGATGATGCCCCACTTGTTCGTCTATACTGGTCAGCGCGTCACCAAATGGCTCAACAGCCAAGGGTGGGCGTTGGCTAGTGAGTAAGTAAGTAGTATTTTGTATGTCTCCACTGCTCTTTGTTAAACACTATCTCAATCTGCTTCTACGTTTTGTCTATACTTTTTTTCGCTAATAGATCATAAATATGCTAATTGTTTTCATAACAGAAGCAATTAATTAAATCCACTATTCCAAATAATTTGCTATTTTAGTGAATATATTTTAATATTTTATAAAATCTTCTGTTTTAATTTCTATATCTTCTACCAAACGATTTTTCAGTAATAAAACTTTATAAGGTATAATTTCAGGGCACAAAGCTGTGATAAATTAATAATTCTTCTTACGTTACTTTGAAGCCTGATTTCTATTTGTTCTGTTGATAAAAATATTTAGAGCGTTTAGTTTAGTAAATTTAAAATCACAAACAGGACTGTTGTTAAAAATTGTGTTTCATCCATTGATTTTTTATGTTTCCAACGAACATACCATATTTATTAATTAATAATTCTACACATATCTTTTTAGTGGGGATCGAAGTGTTTGTGTTTCATAGGTGAAATGTTGTTTTCATTTCAAATAAAGTTTGTTCTGTTGTAACACATGTTTTTACTTTGACACATATTTACACATTCTTCTGTTACAGTAGCATTATTATTGTTTAAACGTTATTTAATGTTTGGTAATAACTATTGTGTTTAAGATTAATGACAGATCAAAAACCAATTCATCTGCATATGATTCTTTAGTAGAGAAAGTATAAGTTATATTTAACGTTTTTGTAAGCCTATTAATTTTTGAATCTACTAAGGCATTGTATGTAATATAGTGATTGTAGTTGTTTATTATATACTTGGTTTCTTAGTTATTAATAAGTATGTAAGAGTTTGAATATGTATAAGTGATTAGTGTACATTATTCGTGCTAAATGTTTATATGTTTGGTAGCGCAAATTCACTTGTAAATGTTAATATTTAATATTAATAATTAAATTTTTGATTTTGGTTATGCTGAAAGTATTGTTTAAGAATGTTAATAACTGTATTTATTATTTAATATTAGCCTGATATATCTTTAGCTCTTGATAAGGATTTTCGGATAAGTAGTGTTTTTCTAGTGGCATAAATAATTCTGTGATCAGTCATTAACCTTAAACACATTATTATTACGATTTTCAACTGACATACTGTAGCTAGTAGCGATACTATACTAGTTGAAAGAGTGTACATTCGAAAAGCATTAATAAAAAGTGACAGGAGATATACTGAATAATTTAGAAGTGTCATCTAAGGGTCGCGTGCCTTGATTGTAACTCTTCAGTTTACTTGGTTTATTAACTGCTTTTCCTACAGAATTATTGCGGATTAAAATAATTTGAGATAAGTGATTTTATAGGTGGAACATAAATAATCCACTTACCAAATATGCTACGTCACAGTAACATACATTCCACGTTTGTTTAACAAAAAACAAATACGTTTAAGAGCCTTTCACATTTGATATCCCTTTGGTGTCCTGTGCAATCTAAAATTTCATATTTTCCCCATCCATTACGTGGAAATCAAACGGAACTTTTTCAGCGTTTTTATTTGATTAATATTTTGTCTGTTTATATTTTTGTTTTCGCAGTGAAAAACATTAGTCAATACGAAGGATTGCTGGTAGCAATATTGATTTTATTTAAAGAGCTTTTTAATAATAAATCCTTAAATAAATTATTCGACTTAAGTTTGAAAGATAAAATTTGTTAAATTTATCAGTTTTGCGTGAGGTTTAGAGAGAATGAAAATATAAAAAATTAAAATACTAAATTAACCAAATACTGCCTACTACAAAATAAAAAACCGCAATACGTTGAAAAATTTTAATAGTTTGGATTTGAATAAAAATAAAGTATAAACAAATTAGATGTGGCGCTACGGTTGCAGACAAAATTAACAAATGTTATACGCACATCTACAAAAATTTTGAATTTAGTAAAAATTTAAATCCGAGTGATGAGAAGTTACTTAATCATTTGTTATAAAAGCAACTAACAATAAATTTATATTTTTGGATTAAAAAATACGTAGCTTGATATGATCTTCATATTAAATTATATATTTTGAGATTTATCATTATTTAAATGAGTAAACATATTTATTTAAAACTGATGAAATCTATTTAATATATACCTTTTTCCTTAACAATGTGTAGTAAATAAATATAGCAAAGCAACGCGTCAAATAAGACGTTTTACCACAAAACGTAAAAGGTAAAATAAGCTGATACATAAGATTATATGTTATCATTGAATTCACTCTGAGGTGACCCATAGCGTATGCATGATGGTTATATTGACGCTAATAATCTGATGGAAATAATATTGACGCGAAATTAAGTGTTTATGTCCATTAAATAGGTTTTTTTAGGCATCGATATGAAAGTATCCAATTTATAATTATTTTTGAAAAATAACAAAATTAAATTCTAAACATATTTTGAACATATTTTCTGTCTCGTTTATTAATGATATTTTGGTGCATTTGGAAATATAATAATTTCTTTATTGCTTCAACAGAATTTAAAATTATAAAAACGAAGGCTATATCCTGTTAAAATATTCAATTATAAACCTTCTTCGATAATTCAGAGCCTCAATTACCAATAAATTAGAAGAAAGTTGAAACTTTCACATTTCATAAGACTTTCAAGTGTCAGAATCTTTTGTCTTACCTACCCCCGCCATTTTAATAGTTTTAATTACTTTTTAATTATTGTTCTTTTATCTTTTTCTTTTATAGATAAACATTCAAAACTTTTGATAGAATGATTTAAAACTTGATAATTTTCCACTGGGAACTGAATTACTTATTGTCAATTTTCATAAATATTTTACAGGAGATGCCTTTTATTTTTTAATACCAATCGTTATACAAATTTGTGTACCCATTTCTTCTGTAAGGAGTGTAGGGATGTGTGAATTATAGTATTTACGATTGTATTATTTTAATACGTCCTCTGTGTCTGGAGAATAAGTAGCTATAGATATAACCATATATATTTGCTGATACGTATTCTTTCACGGATGGAAAAATACGATGAATAGTTACTATCTGGAGTACATCCGTTCATTCTGCAGTTCATAAATTCGCAGTTTCGACGTTTCGCTAGAATCTCATCCAGCATTGACGAGGTGAACCTAACAACAGTAGAAGGTCGAGCCTCGGAACTGCGAATTTATGGACTGCAGAATGAACGTATGTACTCCAGATAGTAACTATTTATCATATATATATATATATATATATATATATATATATATATATATATATATATATATAAAACATTGTCAGAAATATAAATAATTGGAAAATAATACTATGATGGAAAAAGATAAGAAATAATAATTATCAAAATATAAGCAGACTTAGATAAGAGCAGGGCATAATCTATGTAATAAGGGCGTTACTATAATTGGCCACACTCAAATAAAGACCATTCCATGAAATATTGATTTTTTATGATTATCTGATATTCTTCGTTAGATATAGAGATGGCAATGCTAAGAAAGCAGAAGTTAAATAAATCCCAAGGACTTAATGCAATCAATTATAATGAGAACATCAACAAACTCAAAAAGGAAATTGTGTTTAGTAAATTACGGTGCCTAGTGTTGTCATTAGATAACGCGTGGCTTATCATTTAATGATTTTTATTACTATTACTAGGCGAGAAATTCACTAATAGAAAATAAACAAGCCAGAACTAAATTGAAAATTAGGTAAAAAAAATATACTACTGTATACATTACAACTGTAAACATTACAGCCGAAGAGGGGGTCACTAGTAGCTCTACTACCGGGCCGAGTAAACATTGCAGCCGAAGAGGGGGCCACTAGCAGCACTACTACAGGGTCGAGTAAACATTGCAGCCGAAGAGTGGGTCACTAGCAGCTCTACTACCGGGCCGAGTAAACATTACAGCCGAAGAGGGGGTCACTAGCAGCACTACTACCGGACCCTGTAAACATTGCAGCAGATGAGGGGTCACTAGTAGATCTACTACCGGGCCGAGTAAACATTGAGGGCGGAAAATATAAGAGATACAGTTACTGTGCTGTTACTATTTCTTTCTTCGGTCATAAAGTTTATTCGATCAGGACGTAATTAACCAATATTGCTCTAAAATGTAAAAATTCAAATAAATAGAACACAGAAATCGTATTTGTTTTTAAATGAAACAGTTTTCAGAAATTAATGCCTTTGGATAAATTAATTTTATTTAAACAAACTAAATGGAGTTTCTATAATTATTTTGTTTATAGAGAATAGGTATTTTAAGCAATTTAATAAATGAAACTTATTTAGTAAGGATGATAATTAAAGACAAGTATTTTCGTAAAAATTGACTTTAGGCTCACCAAATAAGAATTTTCTCAGAAATGAATGCGCATTTCAATAAGGCCAAACTTCTTAATTTAGGTTAAATTATAATAGATATTAAATTTACGATAAAGTTACATTTGTTTCACTTTAACACGTGGAATATGTTTCCGTAGTAAACATTTCATATTGAAGAGTTATTCGTATTAGAATTATTTTTCTCGTTTTTGACAGGAAAATAACATTCACCCGTATAAAAACGTTTCTAAAGCAAATTTATATTCCCCTGATGTTATTGTGATACCTTTCCCATGATATAGGTAAAATATTTTGCCCGTTGAATATTACCGTCAGCCCGTGAAATGTATTTTTATACTTCCCCCGGGTATTCCTCGGGGTAGAGCTATATATATATATGTCTATAGTATTTACATAAAACCCCAATCCGGAAAATGTATTTTAGGGAATGTAACATATAGAGCCTGGACGAAATGGTAACGAAAACTAGTTTATTTTTTATACTTGTAAACCTTAAAAAAGATAATTGTAAAAATAAAGCACACACTTAGGAACAAATAAATTATCAACATATACACAAGTCATAATTATAAATCTTTTTCATAAGCGTTTCATTGGCCTATGCCATTATAATCAGTGATGCTGCTACAAATATATAACTTTACCTAAATAAGTGAATATTTGTAACAAAGTTAGAACCGGATCTAGGCGTTGCCAGATTTACAACCAACACCTACTAAAAAATATTTATAATGAAGAAGATGTGATAATAACAAGTATTTAATTTCGAATAGTACTCACACTCACTTAAGATTTACTAAAGAACTGTGAAATTACTTATTACAGTTTATGTAATAATACTTCTACGTAAAGTGGGGATCTGCTCCGATTTTTCTCTTGCCTAATATGCAACTAAAATATACACTATAAACAAGAAACAAGCTCAATTTTGTCACTCAGGATAAGTAGTGAATAAAATTTAAAAAATATTGAAACGAACAAAATATACCAATACACAGAAAACTCTGTGAAAATATTTGCTCCTAAACACGCTGCAAGACTGAGGTCACACAGTTAATTCCGAGTAGTCAATGTGGGGAGCCTCATTTTATAAACTTAACTCACCGGACGACGGATTTCACAGTGCCAAAGTTCCTCTCAAGTACTGTAAACACCGACCTCCGGTCTGCCAAATCCATTACAAAAAAAAAAAAAAAAAAAAAAAATAGTAATCCAATTAACACTTATACTTTACGGCTCCATCTAAACCGTATGTTTTTCTATGAAAATCTCTTACATTTTTGCTAAATAAAGCTGAGCATAAAGATATGTAACAGGTGTAGACGAATAGTGAGATAAATGTTTTGGAAATAAAACTATATGTTCGTGAATATTAACCAGGATCGAGCCTCCTTTAGCATTATCACGGTTGTAATGTTTACCTCCCTTATCAATGGGAGATTTTCTGGGACCAAAATACTTGTCAACGTAATGACAACTTTCTGAGAAACTGCATGAAGGCTGATGTAGGGTATATTTCAACCCTGCTTGTTCCTTGGATGGCAAACGTATTTGAAAGATGACTCGTGATGTTTTTATTTTTAATTCTACTACCTATGCCTTGCAATCTCAAACCTCTCAACCAGGCTCAACAAGTACATGCTCAATCTTAGGCTCATCATTATTCAAGATGCCGTTAGTACAAGCTCATATTCCTGTAATATCTCCCTTCTTCAACTCACTCGATGATACAAGGCTGTTATGAGCACACTTGGATTTGAGGAATATTTTCCTTTTTCAGCCTATAGGTGGGTTTTTTCTAAAGTAGAAAATATCTATCTTAGTTTAATTTGTTACATTTTTCAATTTTGATACTTTTTTTAATTTACAGTTCTCTTGAATAGTGGTATTTGTAATTGTTGTAATAAAAAGTTTTTAAACAGTTGTAGGCCTAAATATACAATAAATGCATTCCAAATGATTCACTTACCAATTATTTGCTTATCGTTGAAAAGTTATTGTCTGTTTTTAAAAGCTATAGTCTTACTAAGCTAATTGTATGTAACTAGCAGTACACTGTCTAATTTCCGCCCCTCCACCTATCCGGGCCTCCAAGTATCCGGCCTCCCCCTATCCGCCCCTCCACCTATCCGGCCATCCAAGTATCCGGCCCTCCCCTTATCCTTCCCTCCAAGTATCCGGCCCTCCCCCTATCCGGCCCTCCACTTACCCGGCCCTCCACCTATCCGGCCCTCCAAGTATCCGGCCCTCCCCCTATCCGGCCCTCCAAGTATCCGGCCCTCCCCTTATCCTTCCCTCCAAGTATCCGGCCCTCCCCTTATCCGGCCCTCCACCTATCCGGCCCTCCAAGTATCCGGCCCTCCCCCTATCCGGCCTTCCCCTATCCGGCCCTCCACCTATCCACCCATTCACGTATTCTGCGTTTTCGTCAAAGATGGAAAATGTAAAGAATCAATATATAAACATAACTTAATCATTTTTCACTCCATGTTGATGTCAGTGACTTAGTGACCTTCACGCCGCCTGGTCCTAGTTGTGTAGCTGGTGATATGAAAATTATTTCGAGCTGTAAGTTGTTGCAGTAGTTATGTAAAGGGACTGCTAATGAAGAGCTCGTTGCAGTTAATATATATTTTTTTACCGTTAAAGAAAGGTAACCTATTATTGTAAATCACAGACCAGTAGGCCTACATTCATTCTCGCTTCATTTCAAGCTTAGTACAGGACTAATTTCCTATGTTTTAATTATTTTTTGGGCAATACACACAAATATTGTACAATGTACATTTTGTTTTTTAATAGATCATTCAGTAATCTGGCGTTTTGAGTAATCCTAGCCATATATCCGCCGTATTAGTGAGAGTTTACTGTATTTCAATATAGCGTGTCAGTTACACTTTTAGTACTTACACAAAAATCTTACTTGATACATTTGTCAGTCGGCTTTAGATACATATAAAACAGTGCTCTTATTTTCAATCACTACAAGACGGTGATATTCTTGAAAGGGTTATGCGTGCGAAGCCCTTTCGTCACGTTCTATATTCATATTGTTCTACTTATAACTATCCTACATTGGTAAGATTGAGGAAAAGTTTATCATTTAATTTAATTATTTTTTTAATTTTAAAGTTTTTTGACATGTTTGTTTCGTAAATTATTTTTGTTTTTAAATTTATAATTGATTACAGATTTTCATTTTAGGGTTATTTTGTATTCCGTGAAATATTTATAAACATAATTAAATACACAAACAAGACAAATATAATTTTAAAAATAATAAATGTTTTAACCTAATAGACACACTAAACCTTTAATTAGACCATTGCAAAAAGAAAAAATAAAACATGACCCTTATATCCTGTGTCTAAATAGTCTCACACACGCAACCACTTCAAAAACAAGCAGTCTTCTAACGCTCGATAAAGATAAAACTACATTATAGGTAGTTTCTCGAAAGTCGACAGAAACTGTCGAGAAACTGTGAAATTAAACAGTTCTTGTAAAGTAATAGAGCAACTTAAATGAATATATGAAATAAAACAACCTCTTATCACAAATTCAACAATTTTTATTTTAACCTTATGTACATTTCGATTACAAAGTAGCCATCTTCAGAGGTATTTTACAAATGACTGTCATTTGTAAAATACCTCTGAAGATGATTACTTGGTAATCGAAATGTACATAGGGTTAAAATAAAAATTGTTGAATTTGGGGTAAGAGGTGGTTTTATTTAATATAAACATTTACGCCACAGTTGCTTTAAGTTGTTAACTTAGATGAAGTCATATGAACTGATAGAGTTAAAGGGCTCCTAAAATTGTAAACAATATTGTTTTTGTTTCCTGTTTTTAAAAATTATTTATGGTTTAACTCTTATTATTGTATTATCGATTATTGCTTACTGTCCATTACAATTATTTTAACAATTTTAACATTGTTGCTGTGGCTTTTGAGTTTTATATCAAGTCGCTATTTCTGATATAGGTGTAAAATATTTCAGTAAATTTGTATAGCTTATCAAAATTGTAATTACAAAATACTAGATTAAATAAAAAACTGATAAATAAAAATCATTTTAGGATTTGTTTCAAGAATGTTTTATTTAGTAATAATTTAGTTTTATTGAAAGCATTTAATTGAATAAGAATTATTTTTCTACTAAAGTAAAGTGCCTCTAAATAAGTTGAATTTGGTTGAAATATAAAGTTAACCTACCAAATAATGTAGGTAAATATGCCAACAGACAATTTAACCTGAGTTGAAACCAATATTTTAATCTCGAGAAATCTTTGAAACCAACATTGAATTATTAGTCTTAAACATATATTTAAATACCGTCCCTTTATATATAAATTATACCTCGTAAGTAAACGGTTTATTCTAACACCAATACCAATTAGATATTTATTAATTTGACAGATAATTTTAGAGCTCAACTCAAGACACCTAGAACCTGTAGAAGCTTTTCTTGGTGTGCCGTACGCAGCGCCACCAGTCGGGGATCTTCGGTACCGGCCGGCGACTGGACCTCTAAACTGGGCCGGGACCCGTCTAGCCGATGTAATGCCCCCAGTGTGTCCACAGAAGTACCCGGACGTAACCAACATGACGACAGCCTTGGAGAACATGCCTGTAGGACGATATCACTACCTGAAGAAACTGATCCCGCTGCTAACAAATCAGAGCGAGAATTGCTTGCATTTAAACATCTATGTACCAGGGAGTGGTAAGTTAATTGAACGCCTTAGGTTTTATATTTTGTACATTTAAGTATCTAATAACAAATATAATATACGCATTTTAATTAATTAACATAAGCATTTCGAAATCATAAAACTAGAAAAAACGAACTGAACGCTACTTGTATCACCCTTGGATTTAAAACCTCTTTCCTGTGCCTATTTATATTATTTAACATTTTTTGATTTTTTTTGTGCTTTACATTTATTCAATTTTTAAAAATATTTGAAGCACAAAAAATAAAAAGGTATTCATAAAGATCGTAGAGCTGTGAAAATACAGATACTTGGTTTAATTATTCATACCATAAATACCCATAAATCATCCTCATAAATTTTTATATTAAAAGTACCTCACTATCTTTATATGATACAATAAAAAACAGCTTTATTTTCTACCCCGTGTGTGTGTGTCCATCTTTTCTTCGTCATCGGGGAGTTGCATTTTAACATGTTCCGCCGCCCTATGAAACGAAACCACATTAGACGTTTGTTGGTCATGCTGATGATGGCAACTGTAGAGCTGAAACGAGCAAATTAAACCGCAGAGAAAATTCACACCGCAGTCGGTATGATCAAATACGTAGTACCTATGATGTGAGGAGCGTGACCTGCCAATGGATAAATCCCTGGACTTTATTTAAAAACCAACTAAAATATTAAATCATAATTATGTGATAATTAACTTTTTTTATTAATTTTTGTTTACTACAAAATTATTTTAATATTTTGCTATTGAAGGAATTATACATAAAAAATCTTTATTCCAACTTGATTTGAGTGCTAGACTTCTAGAAATGTAAGGAAATTTTATTTATATGATTACCACATGATGATTATAATCACTTTAAACGTTGCCTTTTCTATCTTGACTTAATTAGGTTGAGAAATTAATTAGGTTGAAATATAAAAGTAAAATATTCTCTTCTAATATGTTATAAAGTTTATATTACCTTTACTAAACGGTTACTATTGTTCATAGGTTTGACAAGTTAGTATTTAATATGAATAAAACAATTTTTTAAGAATTTTGGCAAGAAAGTTCATCAATTGTATATTTTGTTAAAGTTCTTGAACATTTGTCGTTATTTGACACTATTTTGGTTGTTACACCTAACATTACACACATAAAAAGAGATAGATATTTAAATACAACATGATAATAATATATACAAACTCATTTATTGTCCATAAATATATTTCTAGAAATATTAGGCTACCTTACTTCTTAATGATTTTATTGTAATTGTTATTTTTGCTCCCTAACATAAATCTCAAGGATTACTTTATTGCAATCTTATTTTTACAAAAACCTTATTTATAAAATTTCACTATTACAATAATTGGATCCTCGTTGCTTAATATATTTGATATGGACACAAAACATGTTATATGAACTAAAATAACTTCTTAATGAATAACTTTATGAATTTTTCATCCCACTTCTGTCTATTGCTTTGACTAAATTTAATTAATTTATATTAAAGATAACTTGAAATATAGCCTGTTTTAACTAGCTTACTTTATTACTAATCTTCAAAATTAAAAACTGTCATTCTATGTATGAATAACTTTTGTTTTACCATTACTTATATTTCTATTTTATTGTTTCAGAAGAAAGTCATACGCTTATATATTTTTTGAGTTATTATTAAATAATTAGTTATCAAAATTGTACTTGAAGAAATCTGAAATCATTTTGATATATTTATTAAATTGGTATATAGTTATTAAAGGTCTCTCTTCCCCCAAAAATTATCACTCTTCTCCAATGGTATTGGATCGAAAGCTCCTCCGTGTTCGTTGAGGATGGAATCTTGGTACACTCGCTTGTGATCCGCCTTTAAAACTATTTCATAGTTATTACATCAAAAAATTTCAAATTCTAATCACGGATGTTGGTAGACAGACATTCCCCATTTCCATCTTTTGGTTTTAGCTACGGACCAGCATCTTAGAGTTTCTCGTTCTGGATCTCCATAAAAGTCCTTCTGTTAGCCACGACAGTTACTTTTTGTCTTCCTTGATCCTCCGTCCCTACTGCTATTTCTTGGCTATCATTGAGGCTACAAGGTTCAAACTTGCAATCTTATGGACTCTGTACCTTCTCGTCCATGGAATTGAGTTAGTTTTTACACTTTTGCCTACTGGTACTTATGGTTTGAGATTTTAATATTCTTTGCGCCATGATCCGTCTAACATTTGTAGAATTTATTAGAATCTCGAACAATGATTTTACGTTATTTCGTTCGGTAGTTTTACTTTAACGGAATGAGCCCTGCACTTGACTATTTTATAATTTTGGGGCGATCTAGTAATCATTTTTAATTACAATTCTGTTAAAAAAATATGTTATGAAATAATATTATTTTATTGTTTACACAAATTTGCTTCTATTAATTTTATATGTTTTGCCTACTTTAGCTCTGGTGCTATTTTCAATATATATTTTTATATTAGTTCTCTTAAATAATAAACATTTTGTTATTTTAATATAATATTAATACAATTATTCCCTAACTCTTAAAACCTTTTCTTTTCGTATTAGGGTCGTCGATTTGCCGGACGTTTCTTCACTCAAGCTGATAAGCTGCCTTCAAAACATCTGGCCTTGCTAACGCCTAATATAACACAACTCCAGCTGTTTTGTTTTTAGAAATTTAAAATATCATTTTAAAGATTTTGTATAATATGAAAAATTTGCTACTTGAAGATAGATTTTGCCGTCTCGGTGTGTGTGTGTATGTGTGATTGTGTGCGCGCGCTCATGTGTGTGTGTCCGTGTGGGCGTGCTTGCGAGAGAAAGAGAGAGGGCGTAAGTGTGTACAGAACTGAAAGGTTGTCTTACATTGAGACATCTTTAATTGTGTTATTTTATTGTTCTGTAACAAATCAAATATTTCACCCTTGCAATATTAAATTACTTAAAACTGTGTTAAATAAGGTGGAATGCAGCAGTTACTCCAAGATTTCTTTTTTCTGTTTGTAAATCAACCGAAATTCTTAATTTATATTAAATTTGTAGAGAATTCAATTTAGCAATTATATCTCGAATCAAATTAAATTACGTCTTATAAAAAAACCTAATTAAATTTAAATTAGAAAGAAATTAATATTTTGGGAAAAACTGATGTATTTTTTTTTTTTTTAAATTAACCTTTTAACCACCATATCTTGCTATTTATATATTTATTTACACTTCTATTACGAAGTTTAAGTTGTAAAGCGGATTTACCAGAAAATAATAATTTAATCTAAATATGTTTAGTTTGCATTAAGTGAACATAAGGATTTAATTTTAAAACAGTATACAATGGATAATAGCACTTTTCAATTGTTTTCGCGTTACTATAGGATGTGCGCCATTCTGTTATTATATTCTAGCACGGTCACAATTACAATAAATCTAGTTTTTGTGTAAAGATTTAGTTTCACAGATAAAAGTATAAGTACTACAGAATAATGCTTTAATAAAAGAAAATGAGCTCTTACTGGATTACGTTGGAGTATTTCCGTAGGGGTTTCTATTTCGAATAATTCTTCCATCATCAGGGAATAAACCTAATATCTCTTAGACAACGGTAAAGTTAATCCTATTAAGAGAATCATTATATTTATGAAAGCTATTTTATATCCTTTAAACTGAAATGCTTGCTCTGGTTATGAGATAGTTATATAAGTTGGTTTTGTATAATAGCTTTATGCTTAGAAATTGTATTATATTTGTATGACGTAATTACTGTACAGCATCCTACAATTAGTTTTATTGTAAAAATAAAAAGCATTGGACAGAAATAGCGATACGACACTAAAGTTATCCCACAACGACTTTACAAAACTTTTACGTTTAATTAACAAAATAATCGATATTACAAATTTTCATCTTGACTCTCTCACCTATCATTTAATTGGTATATGCTAAAGATGTTTTCCGCGTTGGTCAGATGAGCCTAGTGGCGTGTATACTATTGTTATTACATGTGTTTATTATTTTGTTAGTCAAGGTTTTGTTTCTGGTATGAAAATTGTGTAATTAAAATTACGAGTAATTTTAATAAATAATGTATTAATGTAAATCGTATTACATGAGATTTTTTTTCAATTTGCAACTTTAATTATTACCTTACATCTAAATTAGTCATTAGATAAAAAGATAGATAGATAGATAGATAGATAGATGGAGAGAGAGAAAGAGAGAGAGAGAGAGAGAGAGAGAGAGAGAGAGAGAGAGAGACACACAGACAGACAGACCGACAGACAGACATACAGACAGGCCGACAGACAGACAGACCGCAGACAGACAGACCAACAGACATACCGACATACAGATAGACCGACAGACAGACAGACAGACTGACAGACAGACCGACAGACAGACACACACACAGACAGAGAGAGGGAGGGAGAGAGACACACAGACAGACCGACAGACAGACAGACAGACCGACCGACAGACAGACAGACAGATCGACAGACAGACATACAGACCGACAGAGAGACAGACAGACAGACAGACTGAAAGACAGACAGACAGAGAGACAGAGTAGTACGAGCGAGCGCAACATGAAAAACTCGCCTAATTGACGAAGGGAGAATTATTCAGATAAAATCAATATACATTTAATTGCATACACGTTTTAACCCAGGAGAAAATATATTTTACCCAATAGGCACGTATAAATATAATATCCTGTTTTATTTAATATGTGCTGGTAATTTTTTGTTATTATTCAATTCCTTTTATGTTTAAGTTATATAAGAAAATAATGGAGTAATAACTTGGTATTTGTTGTAATTTAAAACCGTACTCTGTTTATATTACTACAGGAAATCGAGGTGTAGATGCCCCATACGCTGTCATAGTCTACATACACGGAGAGTCCTATGCTTGGAACGCAGGCAACACTTACGACGGAAGTGTGCTTGCCAGTTACGGTCACGTCATCCTTGTGACTGTCAACTTCCGGTTAGGAATCCTAGGTAAGCGTTACAGGTGTAAACATACCACTGATAGAAAATGGATTATATATATGTTAAAAACTAATGGTTTTCTTCACTACATAAAATGTTTTTACCAAAATTACTACTTGACCTTAGTTTTAGCGATGATCTAGCTAAAGTAACTAAATATAATTTATTAAATACCTAGGTCTATTGAGCCCATTTAAGATTTAACGTAAAATATGAGATGAAATGTTATCTGATGAGTAAAGATTTAGGTATTTCCCAAAGATAGTAATAGTAATAGGGATCGTAGTAATAGTAGGGTAGAAATAAATAAACTCAGACGATCCATCGACATATACTAAAACACACAAGGTAACTAGTTGTATAATCGATTGAAAATATAATACTTTTTATGATATTTCAAAGAATTTTGTGCAACAATAATTTCTATTTGTTTAGTTAGTGCTTACCTAGTGAGAATTAACTTGACATTTATCATTGTAAACAGTGTAATGTTTAATCTTTGTATTTTACTTATAATAAACTCAAGTAAAGCAAATTTAAATATAAATATAGTTGATTGTTGTTCGAGAGCTATGAATCGCAGAATGACGTTTAGTAAAATACAGTTTATTATTATAACTAGGTGAATACATTATTATTGTCGAACTTTAGTAGAATATTAGTTCATGCCCCATCTAATCTAGGCTACGAGACTGTAGTAGCTGGAATTAAAGTCAATATTGCATTAAACTAGATTCACATTATTCACTATTGTAATGCAAACCTAACTCGTGCCTATTGTTTTGTCATAAGTAAATATTTTCAAGGAAATCTAGTTTTCTTGACTCTTTTGACCAGGATCGTATTTCAATTTTAAAATTTCAAAGGTATAATTATACTAATTTTTGAGTTAGTAGTACTTTGGCTCATTTTTTGGTAAGACGTAATAATGTATCTTGCAAGGAAACATTGCAAAATGGGTTGTAATCGGATTGGTGGGCGGATCAAAATTAAAACCCACACAAAATCAGGTATTCAGATCTTTTATGTATAATACAAAATAGTAAGAGGACAGGATAATTAAATAATAAAATTAAACTATGCAGGCGCATGAATTATTTTAAAATGAGTTTACCTATTTCTAAAATAACCTAATTTCATAATCACTGATACGGCATAACGTTCGCCCCATGCGTCAGTTTTAACTTCTACCTTTACCATTAAAGTACATCTCTCCATATTGTTAAGGTACTTGTTCTTGGTTTAGATGGTTATCGGTATTGGTGGTTAAGAAGTTAGTTCGGCCATTTTTCGGCGACGATATACAAGGGGCTATTCACCTCCTTCAATTCTCATTAATTATAATGACGTTGCTATAATTCAGTACATAAATTAAAACAAACAACGAGAACCACAATAAAATGTCACCTGGCATAAAACTAAATAGGTTTGGTAACTTTGCTAATGCATCATATAAGATACCGGTGATAATATAGTATTCTGCTCTATATCCTTGGCTTTTGGACCATTTGAGGCTACGCCGACCAGTACAACAATGGCCGTTCCTCTACCGTATCTTCTTTCTCCAGAGTCCCACGGTCGGCCGTTCTGTGTCCATTGTTACACCGTGTCCGATAAGGTGCAGGTGAAACTGTAGTTAGTCATTACGGATTTCATCCTTAAGGTTGCGACGTCGATACTCTTTGGCCTAGTGCTGAAGATTGTACTTGTAATAAAGTCTCCATTTCTATAAGTGAAGTTAAAGTAGTTTTCTTCTTGTGTCTAATGCCCGTTTACTCCTCTTTGGCTATTAAACGGCGTGCCAAGCAGTACAATCGTCTCTCTACTGTGTCCACCTCCTCTTGACCCTTACAAGGCAACCAGGTGTTCTAACTGCCTACATTGTTGAACAAAGGGCAACACAGGGGGGACATTGTTGCACAGGGGGACCCTCGACTCTGATACGGTACAGGTGGGCCCGTAGATACGGATCCTGAATGTAGTGACTCCTGGGCAGAGTGCTGTGGATGACACTTGTTGAAAGCTTCTCATTTACTACAAATGAGGGTATATTAATTATTCCAAGGCAAATATATTGGAAAATGTATTTGAAACAGACCCTTTCAATTGTATATATTATACTTTTATTTTGTGTATAAGCAATAACAACTCTGTACGAGAGATAAAGAGCATTAATGAAAAACGTCAATGTTTGTGCTTTTGACGTAAATGAAATGCTATGTAAATCAAAGTAAACCGCTTTCACAGTGCAGACGTGTTCAAAATAAGATACTCGCAAGATTGAGGAAGAAACGGAAGTCTTAGATTATTTTCTACACTCACCGAAATTTTATAAAATATTGTCTAAAATAATAAATCTAATGAGATATATTTCATACTAGAAGGTTTTTTGTATTCAATAAAAATAGCTCTTATTATCTTCATGATATTATTAATTAAGAGCTATCTAGAATCGAGGCGTAAAAAAAAATTGAAACTCAAATATATTATCTAATTTTAATTGATTATGATTCATAGTGTAAATAAAATTCATAGTTATACGCAAATTACCAGTAGACTGTACTTGCAAAGGGTGACGTTAACAGTTTGGGGTTATATCTTAAGTGTACAAATTTCATTTCTTTTAAAAAGAATTTTGATATTTCCAGGGTTTTTAAAAACCAAATCCGGCAACAGTGGGTTGCGAGAATGCTGCCTTGCTACTGGAGACATAGAGGCAGCATTAAAGTGGCTGAAGCAAAACATCGCGGCTTTTGGAGGTGACCCGGGCCGTATTACGGTGATAGGACACGGAACTGGCGCAGCCCTCGTCAACCTAATCCTTCTGTCAAAAACGGCCAAAGGTAATTAGACAGCACTTGGTGGTAATTGGCCGCGGGTGGTTTAAAAAACAAAGGCTCGTTCTTTTTAATTTATAACCACTCTCCCCTACTTTTAATTATGTTTGTTAAGAACGCTAAAAGAGATTAAAACGTCCGTTTAGAGCGACGTCTTGAGCAGAACAAAACAGTTTGTATCGCGAAGCATTTAGCCTTTACTCTTCGCCGTTTTTCATACAAAACTTTATTCTAAGGATTTACATTATTTTTCTCTGTGTTCATATCATAAAAGTACAATATATAATAATTTGACTTTAATATATTGTAATGTACAATAATAAAAGTTTTTTAAGCTCATACCTTCAATTATTTTTATTGTAAGTAAAATATATTGAATGAAATACATAATAATTATTCATATATATATATATAATAAATTTAAAATATTTCAAGAACAAGAATACTTTTAATGAATATATTTATTCAAAGCTTTTCACCGATAAAATAGTACCAGCATCTTCAGGAAAATAATTATCTAATAAAATATTTTTACAAAATTCTGTAAATATTTTATAAGAATTTTGTAATAATATTTTATTAGATAATTATTTTCCTGAAGATGCTGGTACTATTTCATCGGCCAAAAGCTTTGAATAAATATATTCATTAAAGTATTCTTGTTTTTGAAATATTTTTAATTTATTAACTATATTACAAGAAAACATATCCCCATATTTAATATATATATATATATATATATATATATATATATATATATAAAACTTAAAATTTATTTGAAATGTTTTAAATTTAGATTATATTATAATTGCCCTACCTTTCTATAGTCACACCTTCAGGTTTCTAAATAAATAAACATCTAATAGTCTAACTTTAACATCACCTACATCTAACATAAATATTCCTCTGACATCCAATTATTACAAATTATACCAAATTACATGAATACGATGCAGTGACAAAGATTGATTGCTTAACTAATACTAAAATTACTAAAAAGTAGGACTCTTGAGGCTTTAGGTTCTTTCATACAATAAAGTTAATAAATATAGTATTAACTTGTTCTTTCTCTCGGGTTGTTGGGATTAAAAACGAGAATAATTTTTAAAAAGACAACGAATTTAAATTGGTTCTGCATTTACTAATTTATAAATCTCTGTTGGGTGAATCTAATGCAAGAAAGATTGTAGTTATTGTTGGCGATTCTGGAATCCAGAAACCATTGTCCGGAACAGTTTCACTATACTTTACACAGTAAATAACTTAATTCCCTATTTTTTTACCATCTACCTAATTCATTTCATGTCGTACTTTTAAATTTCTACACATAAATAACTAACTATACCTTTCAATTCCCTTATCTCTTCCCTTTTCAACTTACCATTTTTAAAACATTGCTTACAACTTTGTCCCCTCCCAATACCTCTTCACTCCTTCTAAGCTATCCAAAAACTTAGCAGAATCTTTTTTGTATTTTATTTGTCTTCCTATATGAAGTTTTTACTTTCATTTTTATCTGATTTTATAATTTTTAAATCACATATCTAGAAGCAAAACTATTTACTCGGTTCTTTATTCATAAATATTAAGGAATAACCTCATTTATTATACTTTGTTGCAACATACTGGCTATCGTCTTTTGTACTTGCCTAATATCTAAGTTCAATCTTTAACTATCATCGTCTGGCTAAGCAGAAACTTTTACATACACATCTTCACATCTGTCCGGAATATTTTTATAAATTTGTGTACAGTTTTATGCCTTTTCGGCCACTATACCTTTTTCTATGTAGACGCGTTTCGGTATAACTCCATTCTCAAAATATTAAACAGTACTCTAAGGTAGATAACTAAAAAACACGTTTTAATTTTAGAGATGCCAGAAAAATGTACTGAAATGTATTCAAATTCCTAACAAAAGTAATGACAAATATACTAAACGTTTGAGCAAAGCCTGAATCAAAGCTATAATTTTCATGTAAATTATTTCAATAAAACTGTTGTCAATTTAAGTTAATAAATTTTGTGCAACTTGGATATATTTTTCCTACGAATTATATATGCAATCCTAAACTTCAATCCTATGCAATATAAATTTACTTCATGATCTGCTTAGAGATGATTGGATAAGGTTTTATTGAAATTATTTATTGGAAGAATGGAATGTTTAAAATTAGGAATAAATTCTGGAAAAATGATTTAGTAATTATCAAAATTTTGTAATCAGTTAATAGATATGTTACACATAAAATGTTTTGACAAGTTCAATGTTTCTGTTTGATCACAGTTCCAAGTGACTAAAATATCACAATTTTTTGTTTTTGTTTTAATAATAAGGTTTAAAGTAAAACACAATTTGAGTTTTATATAAGTTTTCTAAAGTAGATTTATTTCAACATTTGTTCATAATTTATTTAAAGAGTTTGTGATTTATTTTAAAAAATAGCCTTATAAAATATTATATATTTATTGAAACGCTTTTGCATATATTTATGTGGTAAATGCTTTAAACATTCTTATTTCAACTTAAAATTACTATATAAATGGTTTAATTATCTTGAACAGTCTTTCAGTATCGTTCGTTTGATATCTCGACATTATTTTTGGAACACTCTGTACATAACCAGGATTGTTCGATTGCTCGAATAGCCGTGATTTGACTAGTGCGTTGAAATCTCATAACGTTGCATCGTAAATCGAACATTAATTATTTGTCAAACAGTCTGTCGGCAAATTAAATTTAATTGATAAATCAGTTAATAAATCAATGCCTTGGTAATTAATTCTCGTCCGTGTAAATATTTCAAGCGTTTAATTAAAACCACCTCGACTTTCGCTAATCCAACAGGCAGTGTTTACATAATTGCAAAGTCAATACATTATAATTGTTGCAGTTATTTGTCATTCGTCGTCAAATAATGCAAGGTATTTATTAATTTTCTAACGTGATAAATATAGCGTTTGGTATGAATTTAAAATAACCAGCATTTAACATCTATTATTAAATGGATAATTATTACATAGAATATACGCTTTAATACTGAATATATCTATTTATTTATAAATAACATTATTTGTTTGATAATTCAACAATAATAATAAAACTATTAATTTTGAATTTAAAACATTTCACCTCTTATTATTTCTTGAATTTTGTAGTCCATTACAATCGGTGAATCTTATTAATCACTTAAACAATAGTTTATGACCATCCGATTGTCTGTACAATCTTTTTATTCGTTATTTCGTACCTTATTTTATTACAGTATTTGGTAATTTTTTAAGTAGGGTAATTTCTTTAGTAAAATCAAATTATAAGCTATTCTAGTTGGCTCTAGATTCTAGGCTCCCACTATTATTGTTCATTTCGTAAGCAAGCGAGTATTCACTAGATACAGCTACGACATTGGATATAGCCTACAATGTACATCTCACTTCAGTTGACATAAAAACTGCTTATCATTCCACTATATTTGGATATTTGACAGAGGTCAAAGGACCATACATATATTCCGTTATTTATGTTCTGGGTTTCGATAGTCGATAAATATCCCTGAGAAAGCACAGACGTCTAGTCTTATGATTTACATATCAGAAAATAAACTCTCTAGGAGCAATTAAAACAAGCAAACATTGAAGACAACAATGACTAGCCGGGCTAATTCTTATACCCCCTAAAAATGACTAGCTGCCCTAAATCCTGATCTGCAATAAATTATTAAAAATTAACCACGTAACAATATATAAACTACCACATTATCTTCAATAACGGATTCTGTTATTTCATTTCAGGTTTATACCATCGCATAGCCCTACTTTCAGGATCGATTCTGAGCCCTTGGGCAGTAGTTCAACACCCGGACGCAGTGCGCACCGAAGTCGGGTCACAGCTGGGTTGTCCTCCTGCCGATGATATTTCGCCTTGCTTACGCCGCTTACCCGTAGCCAGGCTACTTCAAGTGGACTTCTCGCCGCCCAGGTTCCTTCCCAAGTTTGGGCCATGGCTAGCTTCTGAGCCATCGTACGTGATGGAGAATGCTGGCGATCCGTTCGTCACCGTACAGCTACTCCTTGGCACGACGACGACAGAGAGTTACCTAGATTTTAACGCTGCCGATATCCAGTACGGCTTTGAAGAGGAACAGAGGAATCGAATCCTTAGGTAAGTAAGGTTTACCAATACAAAACAATGTTTTGCATTGCATATAGACCTTTAGCAATGCCGAGCTAAAGGCATCTGCATTGCAGATAGACAAACGTTAGCTTCTTGAATAAAGACAACTCTCTCACTTGTAAACTCTGCAATAACATAAATTACGATTTTTCCATACGAGGATGGCCCATATTATCTAAAATTGTACCTGATCTCCTGGTCATTTTTTTTTGGAATGAACTGTGGTTAAATAATAAACAATTCCTTTAAATAATAATAATAGCATAATAATAAATCCTTTACCTACAAATATTTTGATTTTATCGTGATGTTCATTTCGGTTACCAAGTGATCCCATCGTTGACGGTTACCAAGCGAGGCGGCGATGTGACCCCTGTCTTTCACCTGGAAGACGTAACCGGGGTTGGTTAGAAGGCGAGTGTTCGGACTAGAGGTAAGTGGTTAGACAGATTATAAATAAGAAAGTCGTGCAGAGTTAGTCAGTCTTGGTTGTTATGCCACTAAGGATAAATCGTTAACGAAATGTACCATCAGGTTAAAATCAAGATATCTACGGTTAAGGATTTTTCAGTGTTATTTATTATGATCTCGTAGTTTTTGAAGTAAATACCTATTTCTTTTCACGGAAGAAAACTAATGCAATCTGTCAGCTTTCGTTACGTCACGGGACGATCTTTATATTCTAGGTTAAATTATGATTATATTAAGATTATAATATATGATATCATAAAACCGTTTATGAACAGATGTTTTAACACATTGGTTATGATACTTATTATTGTACATTATTAAGTTAAAATGCCATTATTAAATATGCTTTGATACTAGATTGATAACTTCAAATGATTTACATCCGTTACATCTATCGTATTATATAGTATATGTACCAATATTATAAATTATCTAATCACTTCAAATCATAATGAATAAAATGAGCTTCCCTTAATAATAGAAGCCCCAAGTACTTATTGTAAGAGAATAGTAACTATAATCAAAAACCAGTACTGAATATTTTAATATGATTTGGTATAAGAGTGACAACAGGAAAACAACAAAAACTATATTATTCGTCAGAAAGAAATATGTGGAAAACCACATATAACAGGAGGTATATTATTAGACACTTACGTCGAAATAAAATAAATGACCAGATATATGCTACCCAGAGTTACCAAATAGAGAGTTTTATAAACCACAATTGGAGTGTTTAAGTTTTCTAATATAACATTAAGAATGATTAGGATTATTCGAAAACTGTCGTTCAAACTGTCAAAGAATGTGGAAGCTTTAGAAGTATAAAGACACATGATGCGAACTGGTCAATATGAAGCAAGAAATACAAAATGCAAATAAACGTAATAAACATCTACCGCTCTAGAAGGTGAAGAAGAATAAAACAGTTATTTTTAGGTGAAGCATGTATAGTGCGGACCACGAACCCGTGCACATGGCCTTTCTCGTGTACTACCCCTTCTTAAAACATCCTAAATATACAGAATGTTCTATACATCAACAGCTTTTGCATCCGTTATGTCGACACATAATTCAATATATATTTTTTTCATATTGAAGCTAATTTTTCATCGAATTTATCAAATACTTACCGCCTCATGCAAGTCAGTGTTTTACCAGCGTCTATCATGTTTGTAGGAAAGTATTTATACTGACCCTCCATCTCCCATTCCACCTACTGCGGTCTCTCAAGGCTAAGTCCAAGAATACGTTATTCGCATTATATGTATATGTGTGTGTATGTCAGTGTAAGTGTGTGTGTGTGTGTGTAAGTAAATATGCCAGCATGCGTACATTCGGGTGTTTGCGTGCATTTGTATTCGTGCCTGCGTGCGTGTCTGTATGTGTGTGTGTGTATACGCGCGCGCGTTTGTGTGTGTATGCGATTAAAGACGATGCAATAACTTGCATTGGAATACGTAGTATATAATTATTTTGTACATCCAAAGTAGCAGGCTAATATTAGGAAAACAAAAGGTAACAAATTGAATTCGAAGTAATATTACATTTTTCCAGAACATTTGTACGCAACGCCTATGTTTACCACTTGAATGAAATATTTTCTGCAATAAGAAACGAGTACACTGACTGGGACAAACCAATAATACACCCAATTAACATCAGAGACTCTACAATGGAAGCGCTCACCGATGGACACACCGTGGCGCCGATGCTGAGGATCTGCTACCTGCACTCAAGGAGGGGAGCAAAGACTTACTTCTTCCACTTCAGTTACCAAACTAAGGACAGCGACACCCCACAGGTAGAACTCTTAATGACAAGATTCTATTGTATTATGTAAATGTTGTAATTATGTTTGTTTATATTTTGTATATCTTACCTAAAGGCTGTGGACACCTTTAACCCTAGACGAGACGGACGGAAAGTGTTACTAGAGAGTTCGGCCTAAATTGTATTACAAAAAAATGAATGCCTTTTGCAATGTGTAACGTATATAAATGCTCAGAATATATATATATATATATATATATATATATATATATATATATATATATATTGTTTTTAAAATTATTAACTATTTTATTGAACTATTATTATATAAAATTCATGATATTTATTTTTTTGTGATTTAAAAAATATATCTTTCTTATTAAAATTGTAGCTTTGTAAAATATGATAAAATCCCTTTGATGCAATCTTTTTTTAGTTTTATATTTTAATTCTTACGGAATTAAGAATGTATATTCAGGAATGAGGAATAATGTAGGCCAAATGAGAAAACAAATTAGGTTAAATCAAAATGTTACATCTTTGTAAACAATAAGTGTACATTCTGTACACATTGTTTCTGCTTATCAGACACAACCACCTACGTCCTTTACTGTAATGCGTGCTTTACTTTCTTTACACATATGCATCTTTGGATCTTCGGTTTTTAAGGATCAGCACTTTTTACCCTTCACTAGCTTGTAGTAAGACACCACATTGCAACTAGGGCATTCTGTTGTGTGATCAGTATCACTATTAGACAATTTGGATGCTATCAAGATGTATAAAATTATTTAAACGTAATTTTAGTTCAAAATCACAAAAAATAAAAACACAGTTTTCTAAATAATAATTAATAATACTTCACTTGTCACCGACTTAAATCATCAAAGTGGATGTTTACCTGGCCCACACTTGATTGAATTTGCCATTTATAGACTAGCACTACAAGTGGTTTAATAATGACTTTAGCAGTCCTTACGGACAACTAACTGTAGGAAGCTACATTACAGCTCAGTTGTTTACAACATCTGTGTCAACACACACAGATCTATACACAACTATAGATTACTAGAGTGATCTATCACTCTAGTTTGTAACTTCTTGTTTGCTAGATTGTAATTTTGTAATAAGACCATCTGATGATGATGATGACTTGGTCATCGAAATGTACATAAGGGTTTAATCTCAAGTAACTTGTTTTATTTGTTAATTTTGATTATTTTTGTGGTATTGGGGTTCATTCCAATTCTTTCATTGTAATATATTGTACCACTGTGCTCTTGGTATTGTGTATCACCTTTATCTATTCACTCCAAAAGCTTCTATACCGTAACAGATCTTGTTTCCATAATACCTCCTTCACTTAAAATCACTTTTACTTAGCGACTATAATTTTTTTAATTTTAATTTAGAACTTGTTACCAAAAATAGCATGACTTTCCCTCGAGTCCTGGATTTGACGAACACCTCTCGTGCTTCTCTTTCGATCGTTTCTTTACGGGTTTCATCCCCTATTTAGTTTCCTACATTTGACCGCTAACATTTCTTCTGCCCTATCAGAACGTTTCTTTCGTAGATTTCTCGTTAGCATGGGCGGGAACATCTGGAAATTTCTCAAGCTATAGGTACTGGTTTAACATGCGTTTTCAGCACTTTTAAGGATTTTTCTCGATAAATACCTGGTTCCCTCGATGTACTAGATTTCCTGTTCAATGATCGGGTTACGGCTTGGTTTACATACAATGAAGCCTTTCGAAGTTCATTATTACGGTCCCCCAATCCATTAACCCTTTTTGGCCGAAAGATTTACCACCGACTGCCCTTTAATACATAGCGACAATTTGTTACGATATTTTTCAAATATTTTCTTAAAATGTAGATTGCTGTTATAATATATATATATATATATATATATATATATATATATATATATATATATATATATATATATATATATATATATAATACATTTTCTTGTTTAATAATTTAAAACAACATAGGTTATTCAAATACAAGAATATTTATTAATTTATATTCAAAGCTTTTCGTTGGTAAACAGTACCAACATCACCAGGAATGAAAATTACAATAATGTAACCTGTAGGCTTAAAACATATGTTAAATTAGAAATAGAATTGTTGCTGCATTTATACAAATTTATACAAAATAAATTTGGCAATTTGTATAAATATAGCAACAATTCTATTTCTAATTTAACATATGTTTTAGGCCTATAGCTTACATTATTGTAATTTTCATTCCTGATGATGTTGCTACTGTTTACCAACGAAAAGCTTTGAATATAAATTAATAAATATTTTTGTATTTGAATCCCCTATGTTGTTAAAATATATATTGTTATTATATATATATATATATATATATATATATATATATATATATATATATATATATATATATATATATATAAAATACGTTTCCTTGTTTAATAATTTAAAACAACACAGGTTATTCAAATACAAAAATATTTATTATTTTATATCCAAAGCTTTTCGTTGGCAAACAGTGCCAACATCATCAGGAATGAAAATTCCTGATAATGTTGGTACTGTTTGCCAACGAAAAGCTTTGGATATAAATTAATAAGTATTCTTGTATTTGAATAACCTGTGTTGTTTTAAAATATATATATATATATATATATATATATATATATATATATATATATATATATATATATGTGTATGGATAGATAGATAGATAGATAGATAGAGAGAGAGAGAGAGAGAGAGAGAGAGAGAGAGAGAGAGAGAGAGACTGGAATGTTTTAAAGTAAAGTGTAGGGTTCCTATTTAAATAGATAGTATGATAAACTGCCAATCTATAAATATATTCTCATTAAAACCAGTTTTTTCCAAAAATATTCCACCCGGGAAACAGTATACAAATTTTTAAGTGGTATCTTTATAAATTCTCTCTTATCTTTTAATGTTTGAATTATTTGGTTATGAAAAAATCAAGGGAAAGTTTTATGTGTTGTTTGCAGAGGTTGGGGAGCACACGTGGTGAGGACATTGCCTACATATTCGGTGCACCTTTAGTCGGGGGTCATCCACATTTTCCTCACAACTACAGTAGGCAGGATCTGGGCATCGCAGAAGCCGTTCTTACATTCATTACGAACTACGCCAAAACCGGGTAAAGTCGGTTATTTAACGCATACGCCAAAATAATGTTGGTTAAAAATATGGTGCGTATTTTTCGAAAAACAGAATAAAAACATTTGTAACATATGTTTTGTTTGCTTTAGGAATCCAAATGAACCCAGGCTGCATAGAAACGACTACGGGACAATGAAGGAAAAATCCTTCTACAGAGGCCTAACTTGGGACTTATACGAGCCAACTACTCAAGCTTATCTTAACATAGGTAATTTGAAGGGTTTATTTTGCAAAATAAAAAATTTGAAAAGCAATACCATATTTTATAATTAGTTGAGTGATTATTTTTGAAATGTTTAATTTAAAAATAGTTATAAACTAATATAGGCTATAAACTAATATAAACTCAAAGAGCTATTTAAGTTTATAATTTATCTTGTTTATAAAGGTTATAAATAACAAAAACCATTTAGAACGCTTGATTTTTATGCTCCATTAATTATTACATAAATTACTATAATAGAAAATGAGAAAAATCCTACGCTTATATTTCATACTATCTCTGAATATTTCCATTATATTTTTTAAACTACATTAAGGAGTATTTAATACGAGTATAGCTTTTTTAAGGCACACACAAAATTATTCAGTCGTTCTTAGTTAACTGCGTAGAAGTTAGGTTCTTGACTGTGAAAAAGTTGTCTGTAAATTTCTCTAGCGTTAGGCTTTTCTGTGTTAATATAATATTTAAATGATTAGCAGCTCTTTTGTAACACAAAAGTTTAAAAAACAACAGAAGCATAGGATGAACTAAAATAGAAATTAAGTAACTAGATAGACTTAATTAATTAACTATAACTTGTCCAATACTAGGTTAGCTACACACACTAAGCTGAGTTAATTCATAACTAGTATATCCTAATTGATGATAGTAGTTTTAGCTATAATAATAATAATGATAATATTATAATATTAGTTAAAATAATAATAATAATCATCATTATTAGTAATAGTATGAATATGGGAATGCAACATAATTGAAAGTAAAAGAACAACAACAAAAATAATAATAATAGTAATGAGTATATTACAATTATATTATTATTAGTAGAGAAGTAAAATATTATTAATATTAAAAATGATAATACAAGTAATAAAATAATGTAACATTAATAAAAGTACAACAACTTTAATAATAATTAAAGTAATTATATAGTAATGGGATATTGGTGACAACAGTAGTAATAATATAATTCATTAAATCACATTTAATAATATATAATTAATGAGTAATATAAAAATGGAGTCTATACAAAGTTAAACAAGAAGAAAATTAATAATGATATTAGTAATGACTACAACAAGAAGTAATAAATAATAATAATAACTAAAGTCTTATCCTAACGATGTAACTTATTTATTGCTAATAAAAAAAATAAAACTGTCATAAAAACTACAAACAATGTAAGTATTATTAATTAAGGAACTTATAAACAAAAATATATGCTCAAATTCTATTGGAACGATCATCATAAACACATACGGACAATCAGATTATAAATATTCACTAAATTAAATAAAAACATTAAAACCATAAACAGGTTTGAAATAGTTGGCTGGAACAGCAACAATAAAATTAGTTGAAATATTGTTATATTTATCTTTTTAAAAGCTATGTAAAAGAAAATTTCTACCTTCTCGTCTCTTTTAAGTGACGTCAATAACAATACAGAATAAGAGTCTCTAGGGAGACACACAAAGCGATATCGAATTGTTTGGTATAAATCTTCTCGATGATACAGAACTCTTTAATAAATCCAAATCCATAATGCATTGTTGAACAAACGTCAGGCTTCGAATGGGATTGATTAAATATGCATACCGTGCGGCTTTGGACCGTATAGCGGTTAGACCATCCATGGAATTAATAATAAAACAAGAATGAAAGGAAAACATTGTGATGTTGTCCATGTGTAATGAAAACAACTTGTCAACATTTCATCGTTGGCGGTATTTAACATTGATCTGTTATAATAAAAACTTCTGATAATCGGAATGTTTATCACAAGGAAACAAAAATAAACTAGAAAGGATTTCAACCTTGTTTTTATATTACGTTTCTATATTTTTGTTTGAGTTTATGAATTACCTGTTTATATACTGCTAACTAAACTGTATTCTTCTATTCTTATATCATTTTAGTTTTTATTACATTAAACTGGATTTTAATTATTTATACTTTCAATTATTTCCAAAATAAAATTTCCAATAAGAACCTAATACATAATATATATACATTTACTACTCGACCGTATAACCATTGCGTGCAGAAACTAAGTGAACTATTACTCGACCGAATAAACATTGCAGCCGAAGAGGGACTACCTGCACTAATACCTAACCGACTGAACGTAGCGTGTGAAAATTGTGTGAACTATTAATAGACTGAATAAACATTGAAGGCGAAGAGGGACTACCTGCATTAATAACCAACAGACTGAACGTAGGGTGTGGAAAAATGTGAACTAATATTCGACCGAATAAACATTGCAGCCGAAGAGGGACTACCAGCACATTTACCCTACCGACTGAACTTAGCATACGGAAACTATGTGAACTAATACTCGACCGAATATACATTGCAGCCGAAGAGGGACTACCTGCACTAATACCCAACCGACTGAAAGTAGCAGGCGGAAACTATGTGAGCTATTACTCGACCGAATAAACATTGTAGCCGAAGAGGGACTAGCTGCACTAATACCCAACCGACTGAAAGTAGCAGGCGGAAACTATGTGAACTATTACTCGACCGAATAAACATTGCAGCCGAAGAGGGACTACCTGCACTAATACCCAACCGACTGAACGTAGCTTGCGAAAACTATGTGAACTATTACTCGACCGAATAAACATTGCAGCCGAAAAGGGACTACCTGCACTAATGCCCAACCGACTGAACGTAGCGGGCGGAAACTATGTGAACTACTCGACCGAATAAACATTGCAGCCGAAAAGGGACTACCTGCACTAATACCCAACCGACTGAACGTAGCTTGCGGAAACTATGTGAAATATTACTCAACCGAATATATATTGCAGCCGAAGTGGGACTACCTGCACTAATACCCAACCGACTGAAAGTAGCAGGCGGAAACTATGTGAACTATTACTCGACCGAATAAACATTGCAGCCGAAAAGGGACTACCTGCACTAATACCCAACCGACTGAACGTAGCGGGCGGAAACTATGTGAACTATTACTCGACCGAATAAACATTGCAGCCGAAAAGGGACTACCTGCACTAATGCCCAACCGACTGAACGTAGCGGGCGGAAACTATGTGAACTACTCGACCGAATAAACATTGCAGCCGAAAAGGGACTACCTGCACTAATACCCAACCGACTGAACGTAGCTTGCGGAAACTATGTGAAATATTACTCAACCGAATATATATTGCAGCCGAAGTGGGACTACCTGCACTAATACCCAACCGACTGAAAGTAGCAGGCGGAAACTATGTGAACTATTACTCGACCGAATAAACATTGCAGCCGAAAAGGGACTACCTGCACTAATACCCAACCGACTGAAAGTAGCAGGCGGAAACTATGTGAACTATTACTCGACCGAATAAACATTGCAGCCGAAAAGGGACTACCTGCACTAATACCCAACCGACTGAACGTAGCGGGCGGAAACTATGTGAACTATTACTCGACCGAATAAACATTGCAGCCGAAAAGGGACTACCTGCACTAATACCCAACCGACTGAACGTAGCGGGCGGAAACTATGTGAACTATTACTCGACCGAATAAACATTGCAGCCGAAAAGGGACTACCTGCACTAATACCCAACCGACTGAACGTAGCGGGCGGAAACTATGTGAACTATTACTCGACCGAATAAACATTGCAGCCGAAGAGGGACTACCGACACTAATACCCAACAGACTGAACGTAGCGGGCGGAAACTATGTGAACTACTCGACCGAATAAACATTGCAGCCGAAAAGGGACTACCTGCACTAATACCCAACCGACTGAACGTAGCTTGCGGAAACTATGTGAAATATTACTCGACCGAATAAACATTGCAGCCGAAGAGGGACTACCGACACTAATACCCAACAGACTGAACGCTGCGTATGGAAAATAGGTGAATAATTTTAATTTTAATTAAACATTGCGGCCGAAGAAGGGATTCCATAACAGTAGCTATTATTATTTTCCTCCTGTAATGCTTGGTCTGTCCGGCAGTAGTATTTTTTTTAATACCCTCTTTGACCGTATTTTTTTTAGTCTAGCAGTAGTTCACATTATTTCCACACGTAAAGTTTCCTCGATCTATTTAGTAGTCGGCTACTATTAACCTCTTCGTCAGCAATGTTTTTCGATTTAGTAGTAGTCCACATATTTTCCACACGCAATGTTTACAAGTAAAATTCACTAGATATCAAACCTATGATTTAATATATTTAAGTATATTCACACGAGTAAATAAAATTTACATTAAACAAAAAAAAATTCAAAATATAAAACTAAATCTATATTTTCTGTTTGCTTCGTTATATACAATAAGTTTTCTAAATTAATTAATGATTAAAAATAAATTTATGTAAGTTATTTTTAATATAATTTATATTTAATTCTCATACCTTATTTAGTTTTTGATTAATATAATTAAATTTATTCTGTGATATACCTGAACAATGAATAAAGGTCTGAGCTCCTGTAATGTTATTTGTAGCACAGAAGCCAAGAATGAGAAACCACTACCGCGGACACAAAATGGCGGTCTGGCTGAACCTGATCCCTCAACTCCATCAGCCCGGGGATGACGACGTGAGCATGCGACATCACCACTTTCACGAAAGAGCGAACCATTATTATGCAGGTGGGTCCAATCATGTCTGAAATTGTTTTCTTATCTCTTGATTTTACCGAGAAGCAGTAGAAGCGACTGAGAGGGGGAGTATAACCGGATTAAAAGGGGCCTTTCAAATTTGAAAATTTCAGTATTTGTGGGAAAATTGGGTCGTTATTTCCACATAAAGTATAACAAATTCTTAATTTTTGTAACGGATTATCATTTCATTGTAAATGGCACTAAATTCAAATTAAATATTAGGAAACATTACTATTATTGAATATGTTTCAATATTCTGTAACAATATGTTGTGAAACATGAAATTTTCAAAACAATATTTAAAATGTAAATTTTTATGTTTGTGCTATTAAAAAATATAGGCAACTATACTCTTCGAAATTAAATGAGAATTAATTATTCATTTTGCTCATTATAATCATTATTATACTCATTATAATGTTTCAGTATGAGGCCTATAATATTATGCTTATTATAGTCATTATTATTATTGTTATAATGTTTTAGTATTATTGCTTATTATAGTGTTGTAGTATCATGTTTGTAACATTAGGGTTATTAGAGACATTATTATGCCTATTATAATGATTTAGTATCATGCTTGTAACATTATGCTTCTCATTGACATTATTCTGCCAATTATAATGTTATAGTATCATGCTTGTAATATTGTGCTGATTAAAGCCATTATTATGCCTATGATAATGTTATAGTGTCATGTTTGTAACATTGTACTTATTAAAGCCATTATTATGCCTATTATAATGTTATAGTGTCATGCTTGTAACATTGTCCTTATTATTATGCCTATGATAATGTTATAGTGTCATGTTTGTAACATTGTGCTTATTAAAGCCATTATTATGCCTATTATAATTTTATAGTGTCATGCTTGTAACATTGTCCTTATTAAAGCCATTATTATGCTTATTATAATGTTATAGTGTCATGCTTGTAACATTGTCCTTATTAAAGCCATTATTATGCCTATTATAATATTATAGTATCATGCTTGTAACATTGTCCTTATTAAAGCCATTATTATGCCTATTATAATGTTATAGTGTCATGCTTGTAACATTGTCCTTATTAAAGCCATTATTATGCCAATTATAATGTTATAGTGTCATGCTTGTAACATTGTCCTTATTAAAGCCATTATTATGCCTATTATAATGTTATAGTGTCATGCTTGTAACATTGTCCTTATTAAAGCCATTATTATGCCTATTATAATGTTATAGTGTCATGCTTGTAACATTGTCCTTATTAAAGCCATTATTATGCCTATTATAATGTTATAGTGTCATGCTTGTAACATTATGCTTATTAAAGCCATTATTATGCCTATTATAATTTTATAGTGTCATGCTTGTAACATTATGCTTATTAAAGCCATTATTATGCCTATTATAATTTTATAGTGTCATGCCTGTAACATTATGCTTATTAAAGCCATTATTATGCCTATTATAATTTTATAGTGTCATGCTTGTAACATTATGCTTATTAAAGCCATTATTATGCCTATTATAATTTTATAGTGTCATGCTTGTAACATTGTCCTTATTAAAGCCATTATTATGCCTATTATAATGTTATAGTGTCATGCTTGTAACATTATGCTTCTTATTGACATTATTCTGCTTATTATAATGTTATAGTGTCATGCTTGTAACATTATGCTTATTAAAGCCATTATTATGCCTATTATCATTTTATAGTGTCATGCTTGTAACATTATGCTTATTAAAGCCATTATTATGCCTATTATAATTTTATAGTGTCATGCTTGTAACATTATGCTTATTAAAGCCATTATTATGCCTATTATAATTTTATAGTGTCATGCTTGTTACATTGTCCTTATTAAAGCCATTATTATGCCTATTATAATGTTATAGTCTCATGCTTGTAACATTGTCCTTATTAAAGCCATTATTATGCCTATTATAATGTTATAGTGTCATGCTTGTAACATTGTCCTTATTAAAGCCATTATTATGCCTATTATAATGTTATAGTGTCATGCTTGTAACAATATGCTTATTAAAGCTATTATTATGCCTATTATAATTTTATAGTGTCATGCTTGTAACATTATGCTTATTAAATCCATTATTATGCCTATTATAATTTTATAGTGTCATGCTTGTAACATTATGCTTATTAAAGCCATTATTATGCCTATTATAATTTTATAGTGTCATGCTTGTAACATTATGCTTATTAAAGCCATTATTATGCCTATTATAATTTTATAGTGTCATGCTTGTAACATTGTCCTAATTAAAGCCATTGTTATGCCTACTATAATGTTATAGTGTCATGCTTGTAACATTGTCCTTATTAAAGCCATTATTATGCCTATTATAATGTTATAGTGTCATGCTTGTAACATTGTCCTTACTAAAGCCATTATTATGCCTATTATAATGTTATAGTGTCATGCTTGTAACATTGTCCTTATTAAAGCCATTATTATGCCTATTATAATGTTATAGTGTCATGCTTGTAACATTGTCCTTACTAAAGCCATTATTATGCCTATTATAATGTTATAGTGTCATGCTTGTAACATTGTCCTTATTAAAGCCATTATTATGCCTATTATAATGTTATAGTGTCATGCTTGTAACATTGTCCTTATTAAAGCCATTATTATGCCTATTATAATATTATAGTATCATGCTTTTAACATTGTGCTTATTAAAGCCATGATTATGCCGATACAATATGTTTTAGTATCATGCTTGTAACATTATGCTTCTTATTGACATTATTCTGCTTATTATAATGTTTTAGTGTCATGCTTGTAACAATATGCTTATTAAAGCAATTATTATGCCTATTATATTGTTTTAGTATTATGCTTGTAACATTACGCTTCTTATTAACATTATTCTGCTTATTATAATGTTATAGTATCATGCTTGTAACATTATGCTTATTAAAGCAATTATTATGCCGATACAATATGTTTTAGTATCATGCTTGTGACATTATGTTTATTAAAGCCATTATTATGCCGATACAATATGTTTTAGTATCATGCTTGTAACATTATGCTTCTTATTGACATTATTCTGCTTATTATAATGTTTTAGTATCATGCTTGTAATATTATGCTTCTTATTGACATTATTCTGCTTATTATAATGTTTTAGTATCATGCTTGTAATATTATGCTTATATAAGCAATTATTATGCCTATTATATTGTTTTAGTATCATGCTTGTAACATTATGCTTCTTATTGACATTATTCTGCTTATTATAATGTTATAGTATCATGCTTGTAACATTATGCTTATTAAAGCAATTATTATGCCGATACAATATGTTTTAGTATCATGCTTGTAACATTATGTTTATTAAAGCCATTATTATGCCGATACAATATGTTTTAGTATCATGCTTGTAACATTATGCTTCTTATTGACATTATTCTGCTTATTATAATGTTTTAGTATCATGCTTGTAACATTATGCTCCTTATTGACATTATTCTGCTTATTATAATGTTATAGTGTCATGCTTGTAACATTATGCTTATTAAAGCAATTATTATGCCGATACAATATGTTTTAGTATCATGCTTGTAACATTATGTTTATTAAAGCCATTATTATGCCGATACAATATGTTTTAGTACCATGCTTGTAACATTATGCTTCTTATTGACATTATTCTGCTTATTATAATGTTTTAGTATCATGCTTGTAATATTATGCTTATTAAAGCAATTATTATGCCTATTATATTGTTTTAGTATTATGCTTGTAACATTATGCTTATTATAGTCATTATTATATCTGTTATAACGTTTTAGTAATATGCCTAAAAAATTATGCTTACATTCTTTATGCCTATTAATCCGGATCTGTTACTATTTTAGTGATAAATGCTTTTAGTTGTTATTCAGAGGCTTATATCGTTTTCACGATGTATTTGATAAAAACATGCCTTGCTTCATAGTACTTACTTTTGTTTAGTCAACTTATTTACAAAACAGATAAAACATATATCTTTCGTTTAAGATGAGATTAACTGCTTAGCCCTATAATCCCATTCAGTTTTTCGTATTTAAACTTTAAGTGATCAGTTGGACACTCTTAAACATGTCTAACAAACGGTTTATAAGTAAATTTTTCTAGAAAGACCACCAGTATTTTGTCCTTATAAAATCTGTTTTACCATAAATACGAAATTATTATGTTTAATACTCAGGTTAATAATGTGAAAATTCCAAATAGCATTTCTTCTAGATTTTACTAAAATATCACTTTGACAAAGTATGGTTACTAGACCTATGGTAAATGTAATATTTAGTTGAGTGATTTTTGGTTCTCTTATTCGTACCTTGAAAGTAAGGAATACGACTTCTACAGCTAAGTAGAGTTGATAAGAACAAAATGCAATTATAGAGACGGCATCTTGTTACAATAAAGAAGTTTACATTAGTCGCACATTAACTGTTTAGTAGTCATTCACAAAAAGCGTTCAGGCAAGTTCTTAAATAAACTTGAACAACATTTTAAATGTAACTTTATTGTTTCTAATCACAAACAAAAAATAAACTTTTAGATCTTTAAATTAAAAAAAAAAAAACAAAGAAAACAATTAAACTCAAATATATGTCAATATGTAAAACATACAGACGCAAATAAAAAAAAATATAGTGTAAAGTCAAAATCCTAATTCCCTGAGAACATATTTCCTCTTCTTATTATAAATATTTGTTATTTTGTTTCTGCTAATAAAACAGTTTCCAAATTTTGTGTTGATTTCCAGGAAACATTTTATAGATACTCAAAGTTATGAGATTAAAATGAGTAATAATACCGCAATAAAAACACAGTAAAGCTTAGATAAACGGCCATAATACGTTTTATTAATAATTTACTCAATCAAAGCAGGCTTTAAACATCGTTTTATTAGGCTGTGGCAGCCCTTCGGTTAACGTTTATTGCGGTTCTTCTTGCACACCATTCCACTCATAATCCGCGATGGAACGGCGTCATAAATGACCCTAGTGTAGATTTTACCCACTACAGGCGTTCTTACTATGTTTGGTAAAAAGGTGACTATATGACACTTGTCTTCTTTTACTACAAAATCGAAACAACTGAGGTTATTCAAATAGAACTATACTGATTATTAAATGATCCTTGTATTTGAATAGACTCAGATGTTTTGATATATATATATATATATATATATATATATATATATATATATATATATATATATATATATACAGAGAGAGAGAGAGAGAGAGACTATATATGAAAATGTGTGTGTGTTTTTTGCGTGCTGGCGCTTGTGTGATTGTTTGTGGGTGTGTGTTTTCGTTGTGTGTATGTGTGTGATGTGTGTGTCTGTGTGTGTGTGTGTGTGTGTGTGTGTGTGTATGTGTGTGTCGGTATCGGTGTTTGTGTGTTTTTGGGCCTGTGTTTGTATATGTGTGTGTTTGTGCGTATTTATGTGTGTGTATGTTTGCGTGTGTGTGTGTGTGTATGTGTGTGTTTATGTTTGCGTGTGTGTGTGTGTGTGTGTGTGTGTGTGTATGTGTGTGTGTGTGTATGTTTGCGTGTGTGTGTATGTGTGTGTATGTGTATGTGTGTATGTTTGCGTGTGTGTGTGTGTGTGTGTGTGTGTGTGTGTGTGTGTCTATGTGTGTGTGTGTGTGTGTGTGAAATTATTACAATTTTATCGTTAGGAATATGTAATACATTTAACAGCCAAATTAGCAAATAATTGCCAGAGATATTGATGTATTTGAAGTCCACATCATATATTATAAAAAGAAAGAATGTACTCTCAATTTATTCTTCAGTATATTCTTGATTGGTTGACAATTTATAAATTGACGTTTACTCTTATAGATCGTCGGAAATATATGGCAACTGCTGACAAACAATAAAGGTTTAACGTACATTAAGAAAATTAAATTGTTTTTATAACCAATTCCATCGTTTTCAGAAACCTGGAAGCTGTATTTAATTATAGATAAGTAGTTGTACGGTATAAAATGGTCCCAGTCACCTAATAAAGATCCATACTGGACTTTGTTAGTAAGTTGAGGTTATGTGTAACGACTAGGGATGGGCCGATTCCTAAAATTTTCGATTTCGATTCCGATTCCGATTCTAAAATTTTCCTTTCTAAAAAATTCTTTCAAGTTATATTAGCTTACATTCTAGTTCTCTAATAATTAATTTAGTTAACATCTTGGTCATATGGCAAAACCTTTTAAAAGTTCTCTTTTAATGTAATAGGCTACACAAAACCTTCAACCTTGATTTATCAATAGGAATATTTTTAAACATAAAAACATATCAGAAAAAGTAATTACTTATTTTAAAGTTAAAAATGTGAACTTTACTTATTTTATGATGTTTGAAAAAATTCCTAAGCCTATTTACATTGTCTCCCAAACAAAACAAAAATTAAAAACAAACTAACAACATAAAAAGTAAAAAATTAATACAAATAGGATAGTTTTTTATATTTAAAAGTCTAGGTAATGTACATTTCTGTTCAAAAAAACAAGCATTTTAAGACGTTGTGGGCCAAGCTAGTTTCATCGCTAGTCACATATAGCTCCTGAAGTTGAGAAAGATTTTTCAGAAAACACTGTCGCGAGTGGGCAGACAGGTATTTTATTGCCATTGCATTTAAATGAGGGTATTTGGCACTTTGTACTGCCAAATACTTCCCAACATCACAATCTGGACTGGCTAATGGTTCCCCCCGATAATTGTTTACTTCTTCTTCTACTGTCAATTCCCCTGGGGTACCTTCTTCCTCAACATTCTGGATTAGTGGGGCATTCCTTCTCCACATCAGGTGGGACCTTTTTTTTGCAGGTGTCTGAAACAAGTGCAACTGATTCAGTCCTATTTTGTATTTATTACTCAATCCCAGTTGATTTTTAACCGAATATAACTTGTAGGTCCTGTGTCTGAGGATAAAGTTTCTTCAAGTATAGATCTTTTTTGTTGATAAATTTGGGCAAATTGAATGTTGTTTAAGTGCTTTTTCATATTTGATATATTATGTGGTTTTCCACCGTCAGTTTCTGTTAACCGTCATCGAATTGACGTGACGGCCAGTACCCTGAACCGAATACCGTCGGGACTCTTAACGCTTTATATTTATTAGTACTACTCAGCTGGTGTTGCTACTTTTGGAAAAACTAAGGTACAGTATTTAACAACAAGCTTCACACTACTTACAGATGTATTTACGATGGTTTTTGTTTGATAGATAAACGCCGACGGGATTAAAAACATTATGTCATTCTAAGAGCTATTTGTCCGTAGTTACGGGCCGACACACATATTTGTTATAACGTATTGTAATGATTTTCACTACTGTTTTCAAAATTTCACAAAACCTTGAAAGTGTGTCGGAAATATTGACTAAATATTTAGTTGTAAAATAATCCTTAAAAACGGACTTTATGAAAATAAGTACAAACATTGATACACTTAGATAAACTCATCCTTACTAGGAAGTAAATTATAACGTAAATTCCTTAACAAGTAAAATATTTGGTGTTAAAACTTTTACTTAATATGAATCTTGGATAGTATTTACTGGACCTGTAGCGTTACTTATCAGAGAGAGAATATATTACACTTTAGTTCTATATTCAAAATATTTATAAACTCACAAATCAATCACATGTGACACGTTTACGTGTCTTAGTGATAGGCGCAAAAACACTTTTATCACCAGTCAGTTTATTATTTGGGTAGCTGGGACATGAAATTATGGTTTTGTTGTTTCTAGCTAACACAAAACACAAAACATATCAAAACAGTGTTGCACAGATAATAAAATTTAATTAAATCAAAAACAATGTCGGGTAAATTGGTCCGACGGAGTTTATTTACGTTTCATTTACGGTAGGAAAAAACTATGTTGGGCCGACACGTATTTTTATAAATATTATGATGAGAAACGTATATTCATACTTAGATATGATAGGGGAACAAAGTATAAGAACACATGATTTAAAAATGAGCTTAAAATATTTTGGCAATTCTCTATGAAAACGCGATATTGTGGCCGGCAGCTAAAGTATTAAGGTACAGTGACGCGTTCGCTTTGTTTGTTAAACTACACGAACTATTTCACCTGTAAGTTTATACTACTGTACATTATTTTGCTACATTTTTAGCTACTGTGCGGATCTGTTTATCATGTAATAAATAGTTTCATTTGCTATTACAATTGTGTTTATTTTCTTTTCGCTCCGAAATATATTACATTACTGTGAGAGTGATATCTGTCTATAATATAATTTATTGAGGTTACGTTTCGGAGGAATAATACGGTGTTTCTGTTATCCGTCTATTCGCTCAACCATAATGGCCACGGTTAATCGAGTTTTTATTGTATTTTTTTGTGTTTTGTTCTGACATCTTCTGGCATTAAGATACGTGGGGGAGAGAGAGAGAGAGAGAGAGTATCAAACCCGCTCTAGTAAGAGAGAGAGAGAGAGAGAGAGAGAGACGAGCGATGTCAAACAATCAGAAATGGTTACGATCTTGATTGCTGTTGCTTCATAAATAATAATATTTTCGTTATATTTTCGTTTACTTTAATCATTTAATTTATTCAAATCAACCAATACATAAATAAGATATAGTTGGTAATTAATTATTTTTCCAATAAATTACTCCACACACATATCTTAATAGTTGAAAAATAGGAATCGGAATCGACACTTTTATGATGAAGAATCGAGTATCGACGATTCCTCGATACCACCTAGAATCGAAGATTCCTGGAAACGAGAATCGGAATCGGCCCATCCCTAGTAACGACGGTAGTTTTACTTCAGCACGCTGCATATGCAGTAGATTTACTGCTAGTGTAAAAATAAATTTCTCATTTCCCTAAAGTTGTATTTAAATTTAAATTCCTACATGTATGTATTTGTAAACAAATAAAACTGGAAATACTTCCAGTAGTTTTTAAAATTTTATTAACTGCATAAAGGTTTCAGAATGTACTTTTTTGCTGTTTTTAGAAGCGTTCTTTTAAGCACAAAATAGCGTTGGATAGACAACAATAGTGTAAACAACATATAACGCTCCACACAAAACGCAAACACAAAGTTACATTTCGCTTGGATGATTGCGAATATGTAATTAGTTAGGAAAGTTCCAGCAAAATGTCTATGTACAGACTCTACAAAGACTATCCGTTACTATGACAATGAGTTGCTGATGAATAGCAAGTGAGCGAATATGATATATGCAGTGAATGTGTTAGTGTTTATCTGCAGGTATTACAAATATTTTGAAAACGTCTGTAGGAATTAGTTGTAGTCGCATATTGAAATACCGAAAATCGTGAAACACTTTTGCTAATTATTTGACTTTATGAGATATACGTTAGGTAAACATTGAACTACAATGTGGGACTTCGTTTTGGCACATTTAAATTATTTGTTTCTTCTTGAGAAGAGGGGTTTTCAATCTTTCAGGCTCCGCGACACCCCTTTATAACACTGGCATGGTCGCTTCTCCTTCTCATTTATATATTGGTCCAGAGTAACCATCCGCGTAAGCAACTGAAGCTGGCCTGGTCAATTAAACACCAGATATTAGTATTTAACTTTTATTATATAAGTATTTATATATTATATAAATAATTGTAACTTTACATGCAATAATGTTGTAATTCAACATCGGTAGTATTGATTCGGCTCTTGCACAACATATAAAATAAAATGTTCAAAATTTGATGAAAATATAATATTATAGGCTACATACTTATCCTGCATACCTATATATAACTATACTTACACATATATATATATATATATATATATATATATATATATATATATGTATATATGTATATATATATATATATATATATATATATATATATATATATATATATATATGTATATATATATATATATATATATGTATATATACACATTTATAAATATATATATATATATATATATATATATTTATTTATTTATTTATAACGATGGATGATCAAAGTATACGGTAACTGAATTTTCATAGTGACATCTGCAGACGCTACGTCCATATGATGTAATTTTCCTAGTAGATTGATTTTTTGAGACAGGCAGCAACATGTTTCAACACGCTGGTGCTTGTCAGTCGACACAGAGACGCTAGAGTGAGGTCGTGTGCGTTGTGGATTTCGAACAAAGCATTAAAACTAAGTCAAGCCGATCCTGACTTCATGACCAAAATTGTAACTGGAGATGAAAGCTGGATCCACGGATATGTCCCTGAGACCAAAATACAAAGCTCCCAACGGAAAAGGAGTGCATCTCCTCTCCATAAAAAGGCACTTTAGTCAAGGTCATGCGATTGTTTCTTACGATAGTGAGGGGTCAGTGCGATCAGAGTTGATTCCAAAGGGAACAACTGTGAACTTTGAATTTTATAAGGGCATACTACAACAATTTGACAACAAAACGACATACGAAGAAAAAGTATGAAAAATTGGCGAATGGCTTTCTTCTTTACCACGACAATGCGCCGTGTCATACTTCGCTTCTCATTCGCTAATTTTTGGCCGAAGAAAGTGTTCCTGTCTATACACATCCACCCTACTCACTCGATTTAGCACCTAGCAACTTCTAGCTCTTCCTAAAAATTAATACTGTGCATAAAGGAAAACGTGTGGATACCATTTCTGACACTGAGAAGCCTATAACTGAGCAACTAAACGCCCTTTCAAAAGTAGCCTTCCAGAAATGTTTCCTGTCATGGATTCAACGTTGGGGTAAGTGCATTGTCAGCCAAGGACAGTATTTTGAAGGAGATTAAATCGAATTCGACGTACGTTATATGTATATATATATATATATATATATATATATATATATATATATATATGTATATATACACCACTCGTTTAGAATGTATCTTTGTGAACACTTTGTGACAAGGAAAATTGGATTTGGTTAGCCCTTTGTCAGTTTTTAAAAAATGTGTTAATTGAGTTTTGAAGCTATAAAATGGTGTAGCGAGAATCGAGCAGTCGCTACAAGGTGCAATACTCTTAAAAGGCGCAAACAACTCCTACTGTTTGAAAACTTTTAAAAATAATTCATATCTATTGTAAATAACTTACCTAATACAAATTTAATATACTGTACTGCACAGTTATTGTCCAATTCGGCGTTTGTCGATCGGTAATGTGTAAGTGTTAGGTTGTCAGTGAGTGCTGGGGAGTTAGGTGCCGTACCGCTCTAGGGCCCTTTAAACCACACTGCGACACCGCAATATAGACAATATATAGATGATGGTAGAAATTGAAACCTTTTTCATTAGTTTTTGATAAAATTTCGAACTTACTAGAATTTCAAATACGCTGCGGAAAGGTGAATAATAGTCTTTATTCAGTAACTCTAGATAAGTTGACTTTATGTAGCATTTTATGTGTAAATGATGAAATAGCTACTATATTACTGAAATAACTACTTTGCTATAACTACTACTAAGTTAATAACAAAGTGAAGATATTTAAGTTCTCCTAGCAATTTCTTTATTACAATATTACTTTTCTAAACAAATGTGCTGAAATTCCAAAGTATTCCAAATGAATGTCACTTGTTTGCAGGAACTATCCGAGCAGAGTCTTTCACTAGAATCCCTCCCCCAGTGACTTCAACGCCGAGCGTAGTAAATGTTCCAGATGACTGTGAACCGAACTCAACGCAACCCATGGACGTAGAGCCGCAGGAGAGTTCTGTGCAGGACGAGAACGAAGCACGACTCCTGAAACAACATTACAGTAGCTACAACACCGCTCTCGGCGTCACGGTGGGCGTGGGGTGTCTGTTGCTGCTCCTAAACCTGCTTATGTTCGCGGGAATCTACTATCAAAGGAGCAGACAACGGAGAAGGCCCAGCTGTACGATAGAAGCCGACATGGATAGCCCGTCGATGGTGCAGCTGTCGACAATTCCTGAACCTCCTCCTCCGCCTCCTCCAAAGAAGCCAATACCTCCCGACCCTCCAATCAGGTCGTCCAGCAATGCACAATCTGGAACTGTAAAAAAACGAGTACACATTCAAGAAATATCGGTATAGTCCTGCGTATTCGACAAATACATGTGATACATTGATTAGTATAATATAAGGAAACTGAAAATGGCAAATAATTACATTGCTGTAATAAATAAAATACATTTAAATTTATAAACGATGTATATTAAGTAGTTTCCTAATATGGGCTTAGCTACTTTGAAGTTTAATATTACGTCTAAAGTGTGAAAATTAAAAATGTTAAAAATGTCAGTAATTTAATATTTGTAAATGTGTGCCCTTAATTTACAAGCGTTGATTATAATCATCTACTAATGATTAGATTTACAATGTACTATAATGAGATTCAGAAAATTCAAGAAGTTATAATTTAGAAGAAAAGTTTTAAGAAAGTCTTTTGTTAAATGTCCAATAATATAAAAATCGTACGTTTGTATATCAAATAAAAAATATTAATTAAAATACTCAATATTGTTTAAAGAAATTAATACATTAATCCAATTAACAAGATAATTTTCTTGTAGCTCTTTTATTTATCTTCAACTTTAGGTTAAACCCAAAAAGATTCGAAAGACGTTACTCAAAACGTCATTGTTTATCGTCAAACTAGAAATATATAGTGCGTTAGATACCTACTAAGGTTATTACTTTTTGTTGAAATAAACTAAATAAATTCATTTAATGTGTTGTATTTAAAGAAATAGTAATAACCTATAATGAATTATAAAACGAAATATTACTTTTGTATTCAACTACTAACAGTTTATATTTAGTCGATTATTTTAATTGTATTCAACTACTATCAGTTTATATTTAGTCGATTATTTTAATTGTATTCAACTACTAACAGTTTATATTTAGTCGATTATTTTAATTGTATTCAACTACTAACAGTTTATATTTAGTCGATTATTTTAATTGTATTCAACTACTAACAGTTTATATTTAGTCGATTATTTTAATTGTATTCAACTACTAACAGTTTATATTTAGTCGATTATTTTAATTGTATTCAACTACTAACAGTTTATATTTAGTCGATTATTTTAATTGTATTCAACTACTAACAGTTTATATTTAGTCGATTATTTTAATTGTATTCAACTACTAACAGTTTATATTTAGTCGATTATTTTAATTGTACTCAACTACTAACAGTTTATATTTAGTCGATTATTTTAACGACTAACTCATTTACTGCTAAAACTGAATTCAAAAAAAATTTAATAATAGTTTGGAGACCAAATTAATTATTTACCAGTTAATAATATTATAAAGACTATATTAATTATAAGTAATAATTGAGTTGGATTTTGAGTTAAAGCTATAAATAAATAAATAACGGCAAAACTCACAACGCAATATACCATAAGGGTATAAGCATTTCGACGGCTTATGTCACATCATCAGTGACACTTCTACAAATTTAAACTTCAACTAATCTACAAAGTTTGTTGCAGTAGTAAATTTTTAGCGTTGTCACTGATGATGATAACATAAATCATTGAAAAGTATTTATCATTAAATGATATTGTTTGGAGACTTCGTGTGCATTTATTTATAACTATTATAATTGATTATTAATAATTTCAAAAACTTGAAAATAAATTCTTTGTTTTTTATAACCAAGTAAACTTTTGACAATTCAGAAACATAGACTAAAAGTAAAGGTATAGTGTAAACATCTTCAATATATTGGTTAAAAATTATTTAAAAACAAATAACCAAAAGGCGTTTATTGTAAATAATCTATTTGTAACACAATTTGTATATATCCTGTTCTATAAATATGTAAATATACTTAGTTATAAGTATTAGAGTATCAAATACATGTAAGATGAGTGTAAATAAAAATTGTTTACTATATATAGTATATTAAAGATTTTCTTGTCATAGTTATAATAAGAGGTCGATTGAATAAAACTATTTTATAAATATTTTGTTGTGTTTTTGTTCATTTTTAAAAGTTCAGTACCTTGAGAATGTATACGTTTCTATGCTAAATATTGCAATATGCATTCAGGTGAGATTTAGAAGCAAAACTGTTTAAACACTGTTTAAGCAATTAACGCTTTTAACCCTAGCAAAGTCGTTACGTATTTTCACAATGACAGACTTCAATATCTTGATATGTGAAATAATTTGATTTTGGTGAAGTTTAGCTTTTTAAAATGTTACTATATATCCAAATGGATATGTGTATTCACTGGTAGTTAAATGGGAAATAATGTTTACACAAATACATTTTAATAGTTCGTTGTTTTTAAGGATATTTCCTAGATGTAAGATTCACTTGAGTAGGACCTAGTGATTTCAAGATAACAGTGATTTCAGTATTGTTATTTTACTTATTACTACTTTACGTGTATAGTGGATGTCCCAGGAACAATTGGGGAAACATTCACGGCTCCTCAGATAGAACTGATGAAAACCGTTTATAGAAACATAGGTCTGGAAACGATACGTTAACGTAACAGCTGGCGAAAGTTTCACCCGGATTTCACATCCGCGTTATAATGAGCCTACACTAAAATATGTAGGACATTAATTGAGGTGTAAGTTTAGTAAATTATATGTATGGGGAAGAGACAGATTGAAAACAAAAGTCCTAAACCCATTTTACGAAATTCTCCAATCTAGGTAAGAAATAAATTATTATTTAGGCTAGAAGTGCATTGATTTTATTAAATAATTATCAAATATCTACAATTTGTAAATAAAGCTTTTAAAGAGCCTAATTCGGAGAGGATTATAAAAAAATTGACCCATAATAAACTCTTTCGGTTTTCAAATAAATAATTTTCAAAATTAACACGTTGTGCTTTCTATCATGATAAACCAGTGTAAACTGGAAAATTTTATGTAAAACTTTTACTTAAAGATTTTAGCATAGGTTGAATTTCACAATCCTACTGAATGGTTCGAACTGGTTGCGGATTAACACATTAATCAAATTATGTTTGTTAGGGTGTATTGTTGGAAATATTCTTCATTATCATTTAATTTGTTACCTAATAATTTTATTTAATGTCTGTTAATAACTAATACTTTTTTTATACAAGCTAATGACAAATCACAGAAAATTTTGCTTTTTTTAAACACTCGACCTTTCGAATATCTTTCCTTTTCCAGGAATTATTATTTTTTAAGAGTTTTATAATTTGTTGATTTTTATTATATTTTACATAAGGTTATGTATTTTATAAATCGTAAGTTATGTTGTATAATTGTTTAATTAAAAGAAATTTCCGAAACATTTCGAAATGTTGAGTATTTAAAAATGCAAAATTGTATGTAATCTGTCATTAGCCTATATACAAAATTAAATTTTTTATATGAGCTATAGACGAAAATCTTTCACTTTTTAAATTTATAATTAGGACAAGAAATATTTCGTATACAAGTCATTTATATAAATTTATTTCATGAGCGACTATTTCCGTTAAAATGGGTTTGTGTATAAATACCACCAGACGTTTACAACCGCACAGATGCCCTTTACTGAGCTAAGGCAAAAAATACTTCGCAACTGGCGTTTCTGAAGATCGGTACATATAAGGGCCTCTTTTTACAAAAATACTTAAATTATTTGCTTTCACTGCTGACAATTATTTTCAAATAATGTACTCACATTATATCTATATCTTTCTGGTTAATTAAGCCATATATATATATTACTGTTTTAAATATTCTAATTCGTAAAATGATTTTTGTATGCAATAATTGTTTTTTAAACGTTTTTATTAATTAGGTTTCCGTCCTTTCAGTCTGTCCAAGTGGAATTGTGAAATCGAGTTTAACCAGCTCCCGAGGGGCTAGTTACCTGAAAATCTAAACATAGGTAAGAATTAGATGACAATGCAATACTCACTCGGTTACTTATCTCTACGTTTGTTCAAACAAATCGAATTTGGGTGATGAGCTAGGTACTTGTTAAAACAGCTGTTCTACAACATTCACTCGCCTTAAGTTGGTTTAAACATTATTTGTTTTAACAAACTAGATATGCTTGAGAAGCTAGAGATTTTCACGCGCGTTTATATTCAATTAAATAATCATATTACGTTTATTGAAGTATAAATTAACATATTTATCAACCGATAAAAAATATTTAATACAACTTTCATCTAACGAGATACACATTAATATGTATGTAAAATACATGTTGTATATAAAATGCTTTTTTATGAAATTATGTTTCAAAATCGATTGAAAATAATTTTTACCCGGACATAAAACTAAAAAACAGAAAACAACAATTTAAATAAACAAACTTTTAATATATCACGATTTAAAACGGACTAAAACGTATAAAATAATTTTGTATGACTCCTCTATAGATATGATGGAGTATTGTTAGTGGCTGTGGATGTGTTTGAAATACTTGGAGAGAAAAAAAGTGGGGCGCATGAAATTCATGATAGTTAGGGAGGATTAAATGAATTAAATTACAGTAAATTGAATTGGGATTCACTGTAATTTAATTCATTTACTCCTCCTTAACTATCTTGAATTGCTTATGCCCCACGTTTTACTCTCCTAGTAGATCTATTATAAATAAGTCCATAGTCACTAGCAATTCTCTCTCAAAATTGTAGAAAAGCAATGAAAAATTATTTTATACTGTTTTATCCGTTTTAAAAATGTGATATTTTATTATATTTTGTTTGTTTAACTTATTATTTTACGCTTTAACAAAGAAATTTTCGAAATTTATAATTTAATGCGTGTAAATATATAGCTCATGTTTACCAATATAAATATAATTTTAACATGTTTTCGCTTTTCCCTAAATATAGATCTAAAAGTCTGAATATAGATGAAAATATTATGCTGTTACAAGTTTTCTTAATTATTACAGTATCGTCATTTTACATTGTGTTACTATATTACTACATGTATTTAGTATATTAGAGGTAAGGTATTGATTCAGTTTGTATAAGAACTAAATGTTAACATTATCTCAAATGCTTATCTGATTGTTAGTGTTTAAAGTTATTTTGAAATTATAAATTGTATTTTAAATAACAATTTTCTACAACTCTTATATTAGAATTGGTTTAGGTGCATACTACAGTCTTAGTTGTTTAGTATTTCCTTATCATTTCACTCTCTAATGTTGATAAATTTCTGGTTCATTTTCCATTACTTAGGTACTGTGTTGAAATTGATGTAAAATATTTCTATAAAGAGAAGGCAAGCAGTTATTTGTTTTCAGACCTCTCCATATACGACTTTTCTGTTTAATAATTTTTGTTTCCTGTAAAAACGATCACATTTCCTAAATGTTGTGAAATGGTTTTATTTACTTAGTTTTTTGCTTATCAATCTTACTGTAACGAATCGGTTTTTATACATGTGTATATTGCCAAACGTTTCTACATATGCACTAAGTTGAACACACACACACACACACACACACACACACACACACACACACACACACACACACACACACACACACACACACACACACACACACACACACACACACAGGGTTAAAACTATTCAAGTCTATAAATACTGCTTATGCCTTCGAATATTCATATTATTTTGATAAACGATAATATTGTCAGTTTAAAATAAATGATTTATTAGTAATTATTCATTACAAGTAATTTATTTATATTTATAGTAATAATTAGGCTACTTGGGATTATAAATTCCCGATTACATGTTACGACTATCAATCAAATATCTCTTACTATTTCGTAATTTTAATATATTTGAATAATATGGGAATGATCTTATAGTTCACTGGTAAAAATGATTTACAACGCAACGTAACATGTTAGTATAAATCTCGATTGCTATGGAATCTAGAGTAAAAATAACAAGTTCCATAGGCAGTCACTGTTACTGAGATTGGCTCTCTCACCATACGGGACGTATAAAAGTTTCATTCGACTTTCCTAAAGTTAGTTTCGTGGAAAGGCAAACCGAGATGTTGCGGCAAGAGGTAGCAGCATTTTATATCACGCATTTTGGTCTTTACGTAAAGTGAAGGAAAAAACCATGACTTATATGTGCAGATCAATTTTATACATTTTACACTCAACTTAAAATAAATAAATATATTTATTTATTATAAATATTAGGTTTCTATGGTATCTAAATGTTATATCAATTTTTAAATTAAAACAACTAAAACCTTTAACTAATGAACTTATATCTAAAGTTATAACCTATTTATAACCACAACATTATGCAGTATTTTCCAAATAAACTTTAATTAATATATTTTCTGAAAGATATTTGCTCCTGTTTCGTTCTTGTTATTTCCGTTGCCCAGAAAACATAAAACAAGTGTCTCTATATTGCAGTTTTTTTTGTATATTTTAATCTTTCAAGTGGTATTTCAACCGGAAGTTTGAATATATCGAATCCCTGAGCTCCAGTTTAAAGAATTCATATTAAATCAAGAAATCGTTATAGTTAAATATCTGTATAGGCGAAAGAGATTATTTATTTATTGTCTACATAAATCCATCACACAGAATAGTTAAATTCTAATTTTGTATACTTTTTGTTATATTACAGTGAAATTCTAGAAAGGAAAGTGTTGATAAATGTAAAAAAAATGTTGATAAAAGATGAACTTTTGAAGGTCTGTAGCACTGTGTTAGTAATACTACAAAATCTACTTTCCGGGAAATACGGAACTCCATTTATATAAAACTTTAGATATATCACTGTGTTTACTTTTTATTTTTTACTGAACTCTTTTATTTAGGTGTTGTAGTGTAGAATATCATAATAATGCTATTAAAAAAAAACAATAATAACAATTATAGAGTTTCCAAAACCTCTTTCAAAATATGGACAGAATCCTTCAAAACTGCAACCCTCATTAAAGCAGAATAAAAACACTACTTGCTTACCCAAAGTTTGTTGCTAGAATATCAGACGAAAGAAATGCCAAAAAACCGGGTTATAAAAAAATTATTCTTATATTCAGTCCTTTTTATCAAAATAGATTATTTACATTGGAGGACGCTTTTAAAATGTCGTTTACATTCGACATATTTATTTGAGACCTTTTAGAAAATTACAACTTCCAATACGATTCTAATCCCCTTTTTTAAATTTAATAAAGAAATCTATCTATGAATTCTAACTAGTATTAGGGAAAAACAAATAACTATAGCCCACTGCCCATTATATATGAAATCATTCGGCATCATAGATTACTGAATTTCAAAGCGTATATCTAGAATTTGAGATTAAAGATAATAAAATAATCCATATTTTTCTCAGAATGAAACGATTTATCTAAAATCTATATTAATTACTACCAAAATACTTTAACACACAAAGTAGAACCCGTTTTTGTTTTTATTAAATCATTTAGTAAGATTTATTTTATAAATAATTGTATTTTATAACCAATACGTTGAAGGCATTTTCAATTGAATAGCATTTTAAACTAACAATTTAAGGTAAATAAATTAAAATAACCGTCCTTTAAACACACCGTTGTACAAACTAACTTAGCATCCTCCGCCACGGCCAATAATTGAATAGATATTGTAGTGTGTTTTTAGTGTAGCGTAGGTCATAATATGACCTTTGAAAAATTAATCTTAAATAGCTTCAGACTATGTAACATGTTTTGTTATAACCATTTGTTAATAGAATAAACTGATTAACCGGTTTAGCTGTTCTAGATAGTCCCACAGGAAATGTCAATGTGAGAAACAGTAAGAGCGCAAATCAATACCAACAGATTGGAATGTTAAGACTAGAGCCTTATTAATGTAACAGTGACCTCTGAACCTTGGAAGGTAAATCAATGATAATCATAGGTTTTGAAGGTATAAAGACAATTCCTTCGGCAGCTGACCCAGTAGGAATAATAGCCTCAAAAACATTACTACATATAACTTATAACTGCAAGCTCATGTAGATACATTTTTTTTTAAAGTTTAAATTACGTAATATTAACATAGGAGCTAGACGTTTTACATTACAAGTTATGTGGTAGAACGCCAGCATTATGTGAATATAAATAGCCTTGTGGATAGTGAATAGCGTGGTCTGTACTCCAAACAGCATCAACTAATCAGTAATAACTAGTTTATCCTCTTACATTATCTAAAATGATATTGTTAATTTCATTTGGAGATACGTTTCTTCTCGGACATTGCGAGAGGCTATAAATGATGTATAGGGGTGGCGACAGAACGACATTCATACTCGAAGTAGTCCCTATTACGCTATGACAGTGTAATTCCGTGTTTTTTTAGCAAAGCATAAAAAAAATTATTTTTTGTACAGCCTACGACATTACGCGTGTGATAATGAATCATAATATGAAACTACACAATAATTGGACAAATAGTTTTTTAGATTTTTGCTGACCATTAAACAAAAGCTATTATCTATTACTTTAGATAATAGTGAGATATAAATCAGACTATTTCAATAATATGTCAAAGGAAAACTGTTATCTGTTTAATAACTTATAACGTATAAAATATAAATAAATAAGTGTGTGTGTGTGTGATTAATATTTCAATGCAACTAATAATTGTATTTTAGATTTTGTATTTATTTTTGTGATAATTACCGGGAACATATTATATATATTGATGTAAAATACACCAAAGGTAAATTGCACTGAAACGTTTTTAGTTGAACACTAGCTTTTTTCAACATGATTAATTTCGACATCATGTGGCCTTCAGAGGTTTACAATCACTAATCAGCATATGCCTGTCACTGAGGAAGGCAATACAATCACCGAAACTAGTCAGATGAGTAAACTACCTACTTATAATAAGACTTTGAGTATCTACAATCATTTAGTATTCAGTAATTGTGAATTATTCTAGCTAGTTAAGTTCTAATTATCAATATATCAAACAAATATAAAAATGAAATTATTTATTGGTCCAAGTAAATAATAAATATGTGTAAAAGTAATTTTAAAATACATTTGATACTTAATAATAATAGTAACACAGAATTAACATATTACTTGAACACGTAATAGGAATTTTGGAGATTCATATCACAGGAAACGATAAATAGTGTTATGGATCGCTACCTTCTACACGTTAATCTTCGTGCTCACACGTGTACTTGAGGAAAAAAATGAGGTCACAAAGCATTTACATTTGTAAGGGCAGACGGATATCCGAAAAAGGTAGCGGATGTGCTTCGGTAGAGCTGAAAGGGGTTATTTAAAGGCTTAAGTTTGTTACTTCCTCAGGCAGTCCACAAAGCATTTATATTGCTAAAGTAAAATGAAACGTCATTCAAACCGCTCGTTAAAATCTAAGTAAGAGTCAAAGCTTTAATATTGTGCTGCGTTATGTGAGATATGTTAATTTCAAGTATCAATTGCTATGCTAACATTTTTACGGCTTAAAGGTACCTGACTTATTTGATGGTAATATACGATATATAACTTTGTAGATGGGAAAATATAAAACCACTAATTTTATTAAAATAACTTATTCATTTTAAAAACAATAAAGATAAAAGAAAATAGTACATGATGCATATTGTTAAACAAAAATAGAATTCTTGAATTTTGTAGTCGATCAATAACAATCTTAATAATCACTTAAACAATAGTTTATGACTAGCCGAACTTTAAATTTAGTAAATTTGTTAAGTCTTACTGAGACAGAACGTTTTCGATCGCTATGTGCCGATCTTTATCAGTGTCAGAAGAAGGCACATAGCGATCGAAAACGTTCTGTCTCAGTACGTTTTAACAGATTTACTAAATTTAAAGTTCGAATAGTCATAAACTATTGTTTAAGGGATTAAAAAAATATAATTATATTATTATATAATATTGGGTAATAGATGTTACAAATTTTTTTATTATTGTTGGGTAATACTTTATACTACTGTATGCATTGTAAAAAAATTATAATTATAAATTTCGTAAACTAAAATGTCTTTAATAATATATAAATATTTTTAAAAACATCCGCTTTAAGAGGGGTTTGGCGTACTTTGCGGTACCCCAGTCTAGCATAAACACGATTGACCACCCTAACTTGACCACTACACACGCTTAAATCTTTTCTTTGCACACAGAATTAGCAATACAATTGTTATACATACGAACGCTTACATCTTTTATTAGGGACCTTTCAATATTCAGACCTGTTGCGCGTTCTGGGGTGGTGAAAACATCCTTGACATCTTTACTGTCGGTGTGCTGCGAATTCCTTCTATGTTTAAATGATCTGCCTCTGCGGATATTAAAAATGTCACATTTTTTCACTGTCACACATCAAACACAATACAATAGAACAATACAATTTATGGCCTTCTACAGTTACCACCAATATATGGAAATTATTTCAACTTATGGGCGTACAATGAACATAATGCTGCATGTGCATGGAATGTGACGGGAAGGACCTAGATATACGGTTTTCCCTGACCTTGAAGTGTTATACAGCAGAACTCTTAACTGCCATACAATATACATTTTCTCACTACCTTTCATGTTCGATTCCAAAAGTGCTCCTCGGGCTCTTCAGGAAAGGCTCTCTGTGAACTCTTAATCAGAAAATAATTTGTGTGTAGTACACAAAATTCAATTAGGGGGATTTGGAATAAAAATTTTGGTTACTGTAGAATACCCGGAAATACAAAAGCGGATGAAACGGCGAAGATTAGTACAAGAGATAGAGAAGTCTACACGACGTGTTATGGCATCAGGTTATTTATTTTGAGGAACATTCATTATTCCCGGCCTTGAATAAGGAATGGAAATGTATAAATAACAATAGATTGATGGAAATTAAGAACAAAGTCAATCATCGAGAGCTTCTTATCGTTTAAAACATGGGGGGGGGGGGAGGTGTAGGATACACGCCTTCGCATTGGTCACTCTTCTCTAACTACTGAGTATACGATGCGTCGTGAAGATGGGCCATTATGTCATTTCTGTTTCCATACCATCATAATCAAGAAATAACGAGTCGATTATTGTGTTTGACCGAAGATCGTGAAAGTTTTAATTTACAAGGTGGTGCTGAGGGACGTAGAAAGTGTCATCAGTCCCTTACGTTTTTAAATATGACATTTGCATTGAAGTATTGTATTTGGTATGTATTATTACTACTTTCCTATTCATTATTATTTATAGTGAATGCATATATTTATATGTGTATATATGTGTTTGTCATGTTATTTAATCTTATAATAATGGTTTTTTATTTTTTTCAATAGATTTTTGGTTATTTGTTTTTGCTATTAATTAAGTGTTGAAAACTTAGTATTGTTTTATTATTATTTATTTCTTTTTATAAATTTATTTATTGTTTTAAACTTGTTTTTATGTTTTCCTTTCAGATATTTATCTGTTATTTGTTAGTTGTGGTATATGATTTCGTTATTTATTTTAGTAAATTTGTTTACATACGTTTTATAGTTTATAATCACTTTTCTTGGTTGTGTATTGTGACCAAAATCGTTTTTCAACAATAATGTTTCTATTTACACCAGACTATTTAATAACTCTGCACGAATTAACGCCATATGCTTTACCAAATTATTATTTAGATTCATTGAAATACATGCAAAAAGTATGCAATCAGTATAGTATATGTGAAATAAAAGAGATTCGCAATGTACTACAACTATTGGAGAAGATCATTTGCAACATACGTACGTTTTGCCATTTAATAACATCTAGTAGCGATAAAAGGCTATGAAACAATATAGGCTATTTTTGTGATTGATAGCCTAAAATATTGATAGCCTTATAACCTAAAATATTTTCTGTATTGTAAAAATAGGTGAGTAACAAATGAATATAGTATAAAATTATGTCGTGTATTCAAATAAGTATTTATTTTATAAAGTTTTCGTTGTGTTGGTGCAATGTTCATTATGTTTGTATCACTTTTTACATGTCAGTCACTCGTAGATCTTAACATATAATAATATTTGTCATTTTGCTGTTTTATAATAAAATTTTTTTGTCTTAATATTATACATTCAAGTGTGAGAGTATAAATTTAAAATAATAGTAAAGTGTGAAAATATATTATAATTGATAGTATGGAACATATTCTATTACGTCATATTATTTTTTGTTTTATAATTAAGGCAATAATTGAAAATATTTAAACGAAAATTGTTACATTTTGTTTTAAAATATTGTAATTATTTTTGTTGAAAATAATATATTTTTAATCGAATCGAGAGTATTATGTACAATTAAAATAGCTAAAATTAATAAAAATCATACGAAAACTTCTAAGAGAACTATAATAGTAAACTTTAAATGTATTTCAAATACGCACACTACACTATGATCAGGCGAATTGCTTTGTTCATCGTTGTAGTGAGAGAAACCCTGCAGACGGTACAGATTTATCTCTAAACCCTGAAAACTTAATTTTCTCCTGAGATGCCCGAGGGAGACAACAATGCTTCCAGCTTCTGCCATCACCTTTACATAAACAAATCTACCTCAGGACTGAAATTGTAAATTGCAAGCGTGAAACCGAACCTTGTGCTCAATGGATTATATCTAGTAAACAAATGTTGGATTACAATAACGCCTTAAAAATTTAATTTCTGTTTCAAACCTAAAGACAAACTTTATATAAATAATGTTGTATACAGATAAAAGAAAAAAAATTGGTTCTCTCCAAAATTACTATTGATGACAATAATTAGAAGAAATCTTTGACTGTGAAAAAATTTATATAGTCGTATATATATATATATATATATATTAGGAATGTATTATATATATATATATATATATATATATATATATATATATATATATATATATATATATATATATATATATATTAGGCTGTATGCTGTAATTCAAATGAAAATGAATAATGTGGGAATAAATAAAATTACGAAAACATTTTTTTACAAAAAAATATCGTAGTAAACATTTTTTTATATGAATGTATGTATAGAATATTTTAATAAAACATTTGATTGTTATTTGTAACTAGAACAAGTAAAAGAAACTACCAAAAAATAATAAATGGCTACAACTAGCAATAGTAATTATAAATTAATCAGAATATATAAATTCAAGACATTCATTGCTTTTATGGCAATCATGATGGAGGTTGTATATTAAGCAGCAACTGCAATGAGTTGCTTGTAATTATATTTCTGTTGATTCTATTACGAAAGTTATAATCAAGGTGATTATAGTATAATCTAGGTAAAGATCCTTGAATTGGCCAAGACCTTGTACAAACAATGACACATATATTTATAGATTCATACCTTCACAAAAATAAATAAAAATAAAACTCTATGGACGAAAATTTTTATTTTAAAAACGAGAAATTTTCCAAAAAAAACACATAGCTATAAAAAAATAAAATAAGGGGAAAAACTGATTATATTCAAAATATCATATTATTTTTAAGATTATACTTGCTTTATTAGCTATATAAAATCATCAATTATAAATGCAATTAGTTCTTTATTCCTAAAATTATACCTCACTATAAAAAACATAGATGTAATATTTATATTTTTCTAAAATTCTCCTTTCTTAGGTTTGTAAAAAAAAATCATTCCCTTCTTAAAATATTTCATAAAAAAAATATAATCATCCTTTTCCTAATTTAATCACGTTCATAAAGTGATTCGATAAAACTATATGAAAAATCATTTTTCTAAAGTCATCCCTTTTTTAAAGTAATTCGATTAAACGATATACAATTTTTTTTTCTAATTTCATCCCCTCTTGAAGTGAATATAAACAATTACATAAAAATTCTTTTTTCTAAAGTCATCACTTTCTTAAAGATAAAACCATATAAAAAATCCTATTTTTCTAACTTCATGACCTTCTTAGGTTCAACAAAACTGTATAAAAAACCATTTTTCCAATTTTTCATTCCACTAGTGATATTTTGTCGGTCCTAGCAGCTAGATACGTCCCTAACACAAATCACCAAGCATGCTCCTACGTAACTACACTTTATTGAGAAAGATGAATGATTGCACGCCAGTCTTCAACAAAAGGCGCGCCTATATTGAATACTTCACATATTTCGCTGGGAGCCATAAAATAGATAAAATTCTTGACATTTTGTCGTGAAATCATTACCTTTTCCTAAGCACTCAAACATTATCATATTAATCACCTAGGTGGCTAAAGGTTTTCCTAATTGTAATACTATGTATCTTATTTCATTACTTAATGTTCTTACAAATTGTTATTATTTGTTATATTTGAATCAAAGAATTTGTAACACATACAGCATCGGATATAAATTAATATGAAATAAAGTGTTTATATTTGTTTATTTTCGTTACCAATTAAACAAAACAATAGTATTTATTGTAATGTAACAGTTACATAGCTTATGTATTAGCTATTATTAATTAATGTTATAAATACTTGTTAAATTAAAACAGCTGTTAAATATGTGTTTTCAATTTTTTTAATAATATTTATGAATAATTTTCATGATATTTTAAACTTATATAATTAAAAAGCTTCCAATAAATAACAAGTTTAAAATGCACTCAAAAGTTGTTTAAATTGACAACAACAATTGTAACGTTATTTTGTATTGCAGAATAACTTGTCCCGATAGTAAATAATTCTAATTATCGCCGCGAGAGAGTGACAGCAAAGGACCGACAACAAAAGAGCTGTGGGGGCAAAGTTTAAAATTTCCGGTATAGTTTCTAGAATAAGTAAGTCTTTGAGGGAGTGTGAGACAACGCAGTCGAGAGAGAAAACGTCTTCCTGGGGGCCCACAGATTGCATGCTATCTTCCCAGGGGAGCCATTGAGAGGTTACCCATAGTACTATCAACGACTCGCAACAGGTTATCGACCTATTTGATTTTCCTTTATTATTATTTGTTAGTAATCAAATTTATTTGACCGCACTGCTTACGGCCAGTGGTGTTATGTCAGTTAATTGTGCTCAAGTGCTATTTTAAAATTCATATTGATGATTTCCTGTTTTAATAAATCCTCCGACGGCTGTGACGTTACACAGTAAAGTATTGTACTCAAGTTCGAAGAAGACGGTGAGTGGTTCGAAATTTCTAAAAAGAAAAGTAGCCTGAAAGCTACAATTTTTTTTCTGATTAAAAGATCAATTTAATTTGTGGATAATATAGAAAGGAATATAAAAAAAATAGCTATATAGTAGTATGTGGGATTGGTGGAATTGGGAGAGGTAACTTATTCAAGTGGATTGCAGGAATATTGACCTATCGGGGTTTTAGAAAGTGATTGACATTACACGCAAAATAAAGCTGAATAAGTTATTTCCTTTGCTGAAATGTTTCGTGAATCTTTAAAAAGACCGATAATATAAGCTACATTAAATCTACAGAAAATTAACTATTTATTAAGATATAGATTTACACATAAATTAGGCATGTGTGAAGAAATATTGGACTCACAATGTAACAAGAAAGTATCCGGTTATAAGTTTAGTTAGAAAGAGTATTGAAATTTGTTTTTCAAAGTCAATTCCAACTTTAATCAACAAAAACCTTTTATTTTAGTTGCTTTTTATTTTATAAATACAAATAATATAAATATGTACATACAGATGTCAGAATAAGATTCTGAAGTGGCAAAATAGAAAGCGAATTTACGTCTATTTTTTCTATAAATGGTTTTGGAATATTATTTTTATTAGATGCTATTTATACGCTTTGTTTTCATCGTTTGCATTGTGTTGTAGTTTCGTTTCGCTTTCCTTTCTCACTGTCGCTCAGTGAAGCAACTGGATAGCGTCAATCCTGTTCGTTTGTTTATTTTATTCTTTTCAATAATTTTAAATCTTAGAGCGTTATTTATGATATTGTGTGGTATCCAAGGCAACCATTTAAAGTTATACAGTGAGGGGGTTACATATAGATCATTGAGAAGTTCAATTCTAGCTGTGATAAGTTGACTCAGTGCCAAAGACCGCTATACTTCGAACATGAAGATACTCAGAATCTGACCTAGATTCACCAAATGTTTATAATTTATGTATTTTATATTTGAATAAATATCTGAAGAAACTGTATTAACATCAATTGCTTTCCATTATAGTTTGAACAAATGTATTTGGTTGGATGAATTAAAACATATTTTATTAACGATGGAAAATCAGTACAATATATAAGTCTGGAGAGTGCGAGCTAATAGAAGGAATTAAAAAAATCCTTTACGTAAAACAAACTTGTATGTCGTTACATCATCATTTATAATGAAAGCTACAAATTAGATTCACTTCTCCTACGACACATAACATTAGGAAACTTACTTTGTTACATTTTTTTTTAGCGAATCCGAACCTGAAAATTTGTGTGTGTTATATTTATATTTCAACGTATTATAACATAGTGTTCATTTTTGTTAACTGTATGGATACAGTTTGTGAGTATTTTTCAATTATGTTATGTTTTTATAGTCATGTGTTGGTTAGTTATTTACCGCCAAGTATAATTAACAGTTTTGAAACATATATTATTGGAATATATCACTGAATTGTTGAGCGGCAATTTTTTTATTCCAAAACTATAATGATTTTTTTTTTAAATTCAAATAATATTGATCAATATAGAAACTTTTATAAATAAAACAAATTACAGCTTATATAATAACTGTTAACATATATTATCATAAATTGAGTTGTTCCATAAATTTAGGATAAGCATCGACCTAGCATTACCATACATTATTGATGAGATATATTATTGGTAAAATTATTTACTCAACAATTTTTTAAACGTGTTCTTTAAAAAATAAATGCAATCTCAATTACAAAAACGTAATAAAAAAATCGCATCTAAAGGAATAGACGTCAGAGTTGTGAATATTTTAATGATGTTGAATAAAACAAATTCGTGTCTATATTAAAAAATAAATCTGTATACTCTTGTCGTAAATGAAATGATATTTATGAATGGAATTTAACAAGACAGGTTTCTAAAAAGTCAGCAACGAACAGCTGTTTTCTTTATAGACTCCCAATCCGCCATAACTGCAATAGCCGACAACTCTTCAATAGACTATTCTAACATATTCCACTACCGAGAATCAACCTCACATCTTCTGCAAAATGAATGGTCAATTAGCCTTAAGTGGATCCCAAGTCACGTCGGCATCACAGGCAACGAAAGAGCAGACGATCTAGCAAAAACCGGAGCACAGATGCAACAACTCTACACAGAAGCCAGCCTCACCTCTGCCAAACACCTTATCAATACAACCTTGAAAATCTCCATGAAACACGGGCATAAAGAAGCCAGCAGAGGGAAACAGTGTCCATCACGTAGCAGTCGTAGTCCTCTGGTGCCCACAAGCGATAGTGCAACTGCCTTGGCTGACTTTCGACTCGTGACAGGACACGAATATCTCCAGGCCCACCTCTACCGTTTCGGCCTAGCAGATTCTGTTACATGTCTGCTCTCGATGGTGTCATGAATGGGGTCCACATTTCAACCTGTCCCGAGCTGGACGACCAGCTCTCCATTATCGGTCGTTACTCGGAGACTTGACGGCGAATGGTTCAACAGATAAGTGTGGGCATTGGCTAAGGTAAAGTAGGGTTTTTAAAATATTGTATCGAGGTTGTATTCAAATTCAACGCCTAAAATATACAAACAATATATCTCATATTTTATACAACTATGAGAATATGACAGTAATAGCTAAAGACAATAATTATTACATTTAATTAGGGCGTCCTTAAGTTATAAATTTTACATAGTCTTATAACTAACATCCAACGTCTTATACATAACCGAGATAAAATTAGGATGCGACTCACTGTATTAATACGAGTGTAAGATTTGTAAGGTAGAGTTTATATATCATTGTTAAGCTGAGTCCATATCTGAGTGTCTGGTTCTAAGTAGAGAATTGGAGGGGAGACGAGAGAGAAAACGAATGAGTGATCGAACGATTTGGTGAACACTATGACAAAATAGAATCCCCATCGGTTCAGTAGCTACAGATGGCTTTGAGCTTTACAGAATTGTGTCCTTGCTTTTCTCCCTTGGGAAATCAATTCTCAAGTTTCACTGTGACCTTCTTTTTGATCATTACAGGTAATCATACTACATGAAAGATGTTTTATGTACATACACATATTTATTATAATAAAAGACCAGATGCACACCATAGAAAGATTACTTAGAAAGAACGTATTACATAAACATATTAGGTAATAAGAGAGCGTCAACATAAACATATTGCCTAAAGGGAACGTAATTAGATAAACACATTATCTAGGAACAACGTAATAAAATAAACACAATAACTAAAATGAATGTACTACCATTGACACAATAACTAATAAAAACGTAGGCCTAAAACAATAATACTTTACTATAAATAACGTATTAACATAAAAACCCCATTAAAAAGAACGTATTACATTAAAATATTATTTTATTGGAATGGGTTGTGGTAACAATATGATAATAATTGAAAAGAACTTAATAACAGAAACATATTATTTTATTAGAAAAAAACGTATAAAATTACCATATTAAGTAAAAAGAAAGTAATAACAGAAACTTATTAATTAGAAACGTATTACCATAGACAAATTACTTAATAACGACGAATCACTATTAACATATTAACTAGATAAGAAAGTAATAACAGAAACTTATTAATTAGAAACGTATTACCATAGACAAATTACTTAATAACGACGAATCACTATTAACATATTAACTAGAAAGAAAGTAATAACAGAAACTTATTAATTAGAAACGTATTACCATAGACAAATTACTTAATAACGACGAATCACTATTAACATATTAACTAGAAAGAAAGTAATAACAGAAACTTATTAATTAGAAACGTATTACCATAGACAAATTACTTAATAACGACGAATCACTATTAACATATTAACTAGAAAGAAAGTAATAACAGAAACTTATTAATTAGAAACGTATTACCATAGACAAATTACTTAATAACGACGAATCACTATTAACATATTAACTAGAAAGAAAGTAATAACAGAAACTTATTAATTAGAAACGTATTACCATAGACAAATTACTTAATAACGACGAATCACTATTAACATATTAACTAGAAAGAAAGTAATAACAGAAACTTATTAATTAGAAACGTATTACCATAGACAAATTACTTAATAACGACGAATCACTATTAACATATTAACTAGAAAGAAAGTAATAACAGAAACTTATTAATTAGAAACGTATTACCATAGACAAATTACTTAATAACGACGAATCGCTATTAACATATTAACTAGAAAGAAAGTAATAACATACACACAATTACTAGAAAGAACGTATAACTAAAAACAGATTGAGTAAAAAATTATTGCAATAAGACTTTAACTAAAACGGTTTGTTACCATAACCAGATTTACTAGAAAGTACGTAATAACATAAACGCATAAACTAAAAAGAAGGTATTAACATAAAACGATTATATAAGAAGAACATACTTAAACGTAATAACTAAAAAGAACGTATTCAAACAAACCAAATTACTAAAAACAGGTTTATCTTATTTAATGTATGTAAATAACTAATAATTTTTTGTATAGGATAATGACAGATCACAGACAATCTTGCATTTTTAAAACACTCAAAGTTTCGAATTTATTTCCGAAATTCTTTTTCAAGATCTCAGTTTTAATTAAACAATTATATAACCTGACTTACGAATTACAAAATACACAACATTATATAAAACAATAAAAATCAACAAAATAAAAAAACTAAATAAATATCCTTTTAAACATCTGTAAATGCTTCGAAAGAAATTCGAAACGTTGAGTGTTTTAAAAAAGAAAAATTTTCTGTGATCTGTCACTAGCCTATATTAAAAAAAACATAAAAAGACGTTAATAGAATAAACTATTATAAAAATAATAAGTGACAACGTTAAATGAATTTGTTATAGTAATTATATATTTGGTAGTCCCACGTATTGATTACTTAGTTAATTAGAATAGATAAATGTTTTCTCAAAACTCAATTCTAGAAAAGTAATAGTAATAAATAAATATATCCTGTATGTTATTATTAGGAAAAATCATTGCTATTAATGGTAAACTAACGCACACGCGCATGTACAGACGCTTCAACACTGTCCGTATACACTTTCTGTTCGTAATGAATCGACTTTATTAGCTTTCAAAATTGCATATTTTTTTCTACAGTTAAAATACTTTGGCATTAAAGAAACGGGTACCAATTAAAAACTCTTCAATTATAAGTGAAAAACAATTTGCATTTCTGTGAGATAAAACAAAACTCATTTACTTTATGTAACGCTATTAGGCTGGGTATTAAGCCCTTTTGTCATATTCCGCCTAAGGGAATTTTCGGGGTTACGTAACGTTGGCAGAACACTCAAGTGGTTAACACCCCTTTAACATGTTACTCAAGTTATGGGTCAACCATTTTACCCCACGTCGGTTTTTCGCCCACTCGTTTCGGGCTCTTACAAACACCTAATTGCAATTCAATAAACTTCATTCATATTACGTCACACCCAAACCACCCCGTATAAAGAAAAGTTATTGTTTTATGCAGTTCACAAACTATGTCTTTGTCATGTAATCGCTGGCAAAAACATTCTACTCTGCGTTCAATCCCGTTAGCAATAGAAATTAGCAAACATAAACACAGTCAGTAAAGCATTTCTGAAGGTAATGGTAATTTAAAAACCATTTAATTATCATTATTACTTCAAACATACACAAACATTAATCAATAAATAGTGGAGTTATTTTAAGTTAACTCATGATATTCTTTACTTAAATACATGTAATTTACAATAAATATATTGATATTTGCACCTCACACACACAGCACAACACACAATTCTGTCATTACATAAATGGCAAACACTTTCTAACAATAAAACATATGAACCGATCATCAATCGGATTCACTCCAAGACTGAAAATTATGTCAAATAATCAATAAATACAAATACAAGTATAAATCCCCAAAATCTGCCTAAACTCAGCAATAGCCAGCTAAACAACCCTTAAAACAGTACAACAAAAGTGTATAAATAATGCAAATTATAAATAACTATAAATCATATAAGATTGTAAAATTCTCATCATTAAATTTATTATAATTAATAAAAATCTTAAATATTGGACAAATTGTCCGATTTCACAATTGTGGAACACTCTATAAATAAAATTAAAAGTTTTATAAAATAACATAACTATTGCAACAATTACGAGCACTAGAAAATTAACAAACATTAAAATAATGTTCTACATAATCTATAAAATAATACATAAAATACATTCCAATATTGTATTAAATTGTATATAGACTGAAATAAAAATTTATTGAATGTCGGTTTATTGAACCATAAAATAAACGTGACAAACACAACTAAAAAGGACAAAAGAATAGAGAATATAGATATAAAATAAAAGAGTGTAAAAAAACTGGAAAATAAAAAAGACTGGGTGTATTTACAATTTTTAGATATAAAAGTTAACATATTGGAATCAATCAAATCATATTGTTGATAAACGTATTTTAAACTAAGTATTGTTATAGGGGTTTCGCATTTCCTTTTACGCCCACACCTGTACAAATGTACATTTAGGATGAGAGTTACTATTTTCAAAAGTCAACTTTCATATTGTTAATTTTTGAGCATATTAATTTATTGATAATTTCTCTGTTTTAAGCTTTTTATAGGTAAACAAATGTATTCACTCTTTGTACTTTCTTTAATAATTATATATTTTATAACGTGTAAAATAGGTACGTAATTTCCTAATGAGCGGTATAATGAAGTATGAATTGCTTGTGTGTTAAAAAATTGTACCTTGTTTTATGGTTTATTTGGATAAAAATTTATCCTTTCCTCAGTTTACCCCAAACTAATTTATAAAAATTGGGAATTTTATTTTTATGTAATCCATTACTAACTGTGTGATAAATTTCTGTTCAAATTATTCCTTTCCCATCATATTTAATAACAATTTATTGAAAGAATATGACGGGAATTTATAAAAAGATATCAAAATATGCCAAATTTTTATTATTGTCAATAATCACACACAATATATAAGACTTGCACTCAAACTGAACAATTATTTGCTGTAACTTCTCTTTGACATATTTAATTAGGTTCTACACTGCCTAATTAGATTATCATCTATATTGAATAATACAATTTATTCAACCAAATCAATATCGAAACAAATTACTTTCATAATAATTTGTGAATTTAATTGGTTTAAAGTAATTAATTATTTAATTAAAAATCTTCGTTGATAATTCGGCTTAGAATTATTAGTTATTTAATTTTTATGCATAAAACTACGCCGTTAATGATATATAAATTATCAAACAAATTAATATTATTTAAATCGCTGAGTAGGATCATAGATTTATTAAACATATAAAATTTAATTAAATTGAAAACGTTGTTATATTAGTTCAATATATACATGACCTTGAAATCGACAATAGTGAAATTTCATATTGCCAAATGTATAATGAGTAAATAGTACTTTTCAAACCATAATTTCGAGACAAATGTCCATTGCAACGAGGAACTTTATAACCTTCTGTCTGTCGGCATGGATTTTTACCTGTGTCCCGACACTATTTAATTTGAAATTCCTTTACACTCCAAGCTATTTTTAAACCTTTATTTTAATTAGTCTAGTTAAATTTTCCCCGCTTTATTACTGGTTTCTCTATATTTCGCCTTAACATTTATTTTGATTTACTATTATAAATATTTTACCTCGCTATTGGTCTTCATTAAATATCCATTTAAATTTTACATAAAATATTTATTATTGTTATTCTTTTCGTTTATGTAGCATTTTTCTCAGAATCTATAGAATATTTTGAAACGAGTTTAGTTTAAAAATTATTTCCAGTTAATAGGGCATTTGAAAATTGAAAGGCCTTTTTTTCAAGTAAAATGTTATTTAGCCTCCTCCATTTTGAAAGAAAAGCACAGCAGTGACGTTTTTAAAGTAAAAAACGTTTTGTTACTTCTCTAAACTTATTGAATCCAACACATTTAGTTATTTGTTTAGCATTGAAGGAAATAGAATGTGTGTGTATTTAAAGAACTGTATTTTATTTTAATATATATTTTTGAAAAACTAAGAAGAAATACTACAAAATATAATGAAATTATTAAATATGTAGAGAAAGTAAAATTTCGTTTCTCAATTAAACTGAATTTGTAGAGCAAAGATTATCTTATAATAAAATCAGAATATTTATAACAAACAATTACTTAGGCTATTTGGAGAAAAACTATAAAACTATTAAAATGTCAACATTAGGTTGAACATTAAGGTACTTAAACATGTGTGCATTGTTTCCCCATATGAAATTTAAACAACATATGGAATATTTTTGATGATGTGAACAGCTATGTACTAGGGTACTAGTACCTGGATATAGGATAATTGTTACACACAGAAGATAAAAACAATCAAGCAAGAGATCTACAAGTAGACCGAGAGAAGTAGGTAGTTATGGCCGATAAATGAAACAAATAATAGCTTAGAGTGTACATGAAGAAAAATTGATTAATTTAAAAAATAATTAATGTTTTATTGGATTTTTAAAGAATTATTGAAGACTAGATATCTCGATGAAATATATCATGACACATATAAAGAAATATATATATATATATATATATATATATATATATATATATATATATATATATATATTCAAAATATAAAAAAAATTACAAGATTATTTAAATAAACAAATTTGCCAATTACATACAAAACTGATAATAACATTAAAAATTTAACAAACAACAACAATAATCAAAATAATATGCACGAAAGAAATGGTGTATATAATATAAAATGTCAAGCTTGTAATAAATTATATCTAGGACAAACAAAAAAGAAATTAAAAGAAGGATACAAAGAACATTTAAACGCTTATATCAAACCAAACATATACAAATCAAATTTAGCTACCCATTGTATTAATAATGGACATGAATTTCCTGAAATAGAAAATATGTAATTAATAAAAGAATTAAATAAAGGATAGAAAAGGAATATATTTGAAACATTGGAAGTTTATAAGCATAAAGTTAAAGGCAAATTAGCTGATGAACAAATTCAAGTGAGGTCAAGACACCAAACTATTTATAAGGTCATTGACGTTATAGAAAAAATTACATAAGTGTATTACTTATAAACACATGGTTCTTTGTAGTACATATGATTTAATTTTTGTAAAAATATTTTGTTAGATAATTATTTTCCTGAAGATGCTGGTACTATTTTATCGGCGAAAAGCTTTGAAAAATATATGCAATAAAAGTATTCTTGTTTTGGAAATATTTTTAATTTATTAAGAAAACATATCTCCATATTTAATATATATATATATATATATTAATACTGTAATCCATTTCCAATATAAATTTAAAATTTAGAAATAGATTTTTTTTCTCTTTACACACTTTAAACATTTTTCAAATCTTAAAAACACATAAATATTTTGAAAGTTTGTATTGCAAGCATGAAATTTGAATGGAATATATGTTAAATATATATTGTATTTATTTTTATTTGAATGTAATATGTATCCTAGAAAACATTTATCACATTTATTCAAAACATAAAGGCACTATACTGTATCAAGGAGTAATCTTTACTTGCGAGTTTACAAAAATGAGACGATAATTTTGGTTCGCCCGTGAGACTGTGAAAACGACTGTTCTAACAAACCATTTACTTTGTAAGAGTGAAAAGATATCCGCATAAAAGTAGAGGGAGGGGTGGAAAACTGAAAAGGGATTGTTTAGGGACTTGAATTTGTTACTTCCTCCCTTTTCACTTACTCAAGCCGACCTCAAAATATTTATACTGCTGTAATGGGAATCTCCATTCCAAAAACGTTTCCTTGCAAAAATGGATGTCGAGGAGTGGTTAGAAGACAAATTGTTATTTCCTATGCTGTTTCAACATAGTTATCGCATAGTTTATAGGAATACATAATCTATTTAAATAAGTGCTTGACGAGGTAATGTAGAGATTAGAATTGATTATGTATAGAAAAGTAATTAAAAATGAAGTTCTTTATGATTATAATATATATCAGAATGTGTATTCTTGTGTATCAATATATAACTAAGTCAAAATACAAATACAAGAATTATAATTGAATTTATATATATGTGTGTGATCATTAAAAGATGCTTTTGATGTAAGAAGCAATTTAAATTAAATAATGGGTAAAGATATGCGTTAAATATTATGAGAAAATTAAATAAAATACTTAATTTAAGTGGTTAACACTAAATAACCACGTTATAGGGTATTTTTCCTATACTCGTTTTATATAAGGTTTCCAATAGGTGGCACAACAAAGTTTAATCTTAAAAATACTACACAGTGGTGAGCCAAGAGTCATTCCCAAGAACACTTAATAATACCTAAATATAAGTAAATATTCTTCAAAATAATTAAATTCAATTATACTTTAAAACAAGTTTGGACTAAACTCAAAACAATATTAACAGATCAATTGCTCAAATTATGTTTTGAAGTGAAAACGTTTGTAGCGACGCTTGGATTGACAAAAACATAAAATTTCGTCTCAGTAAAATGAGTTTCAGATTAATATTGTTAGTTTAAAATCCGTCAGGCTAAGGTTCGAGTCAAGACAAAATGAAAAAGTAATAAAATAATATTTCATATTTCGTTTGGTTTTATGTTATATATTTTCTTGTAAAAAAAACTGTTTTATCACGTAGGTTATATTAAATTTATTCAATGGACATATTATTATTAAATAGTTTTGATCAGTTAATAAAAATATTAATTTATTTGAATTTTGATAAATCTCATCACAAATAATTCAATTAAACGATAATATTAAGTTATGTATTTTATTACCCATTTTGAAATGCAAAGATTTTTGGTCCAGTCTAATAACAAATTTTTAGGTAATTTTACATTATGTAAAGTTAAATGTTCATCTCAATTCAAAATTTCAGGTTATACACATTTTCACTCTCCTGGATGCTACAACCTAATTTTTTGAAGACGTGTTGAAGGCTTGATATGCATTTTCACATTAAACATTAGACTGTGAAAGGATTTATAAAGGCTAAGAACTATTTACTGAAAGGTTGCTTATTTAAAATAAATATTGTTGGCCTAATTATCTACAGAATTACATGTATATCTTACTTTATGCGAGTAGTTATATAAAAATGATAATCATAAATTAAAAGTTTAAAATTAACAATTCTTAGAAAGATTGGCCTATTTATTTTCAAAGAAGTAAAACCTCTAACACTTTTAAAACCTCTTACATTTATAGTAAATAAATGTGAATTCAAATAAATTTAGTAGTAATTTCTTCTGAAGAAGAAAAATTGAAATATCTATGATTTCTTTGCTTTCGAATTTTTTTCTAAAAACTTAAATATTAACATTAGTTTAATTTGAAGTATTATCTATTTATATTGACAATTACATTACCTGTAGCGAAAGAAACATAACCTCACGCTAAATATATTGCCTACACAATTATGAAATTACTATCCAACGTCTCCACATTTTTTTACTTAGATTAGCTTTATTAACAAGTAGGTACACAAGATATATTGTTACGATAAGACTGGTAGAAAAATAAATCAATAATAATAAAGAAAATTTAACGTTGCGAACGGAAACTAAACCATTGGTGAAGTGAAGAACTTATCACCCATTTTGTTACATTTAGAACTTTTTGGATTAATTTAGACATGGCAACTTAGGTTTCGAAAATAATAATCAGTTATTGATTTGGAAATTTGATCAGTATTTTTTTTTTGTAACTCAATACTTTCGGTTTTGAAACTTAGTATAAAGCTTAGGAAAACTAGATCGCCGACTTGTATCTTCCGTCAAATTATCTAGTATTATAACAAACTATGTTATACATGTTTGTAATCATTTTAGCTGGAAGTTCTTTCTTCCCACCTAATTATTTCTATATATCGTACGCGCCCACAATACTTTTGGCTAAACATATATTAATATGAAAAAGAGTAATAAAATAATAACTTGACTAAAGTAAGCTAACCGGTTGATAAGCATACCGGTAGGGTTGGTGATCTTATTTTGTAAAAACTCAACTCATCATTCCCGTACAGGTTTAGAGTATGTTATAAAATATGTTAAAATTGTCCTCTGATATAAATAGGAATTCCTTAGTTTGAAGAGCGTGGTGTGTTGGCATTTTGAGGGTACATTTGATTTTATCTTATTTTTGTCAATTTATAAATAGAATATATAGTTTGGCGTTTTTTTTATCAGCTCCTTTGTTTAAAATGTGCTACTATTGAGCGTAATATATACAAATTAAAATTATCAGAGTTTCCTCAATCTTTATATAAAGAATTAGCCAGATCCCATGATGACAATGTAATGTTGGACAGAAAATGTTTGCACACAATTATAATTTAATCAGAATCATCGTGCTCGGTATCTACTGTATAGTCGTATTAAACCACATGCACAACATTGATTGATATGGAATTATCTTTCGACTTAGCAATTACCTTTAAAAGTTAAAACAATTGAACTTTCCTAATTGTAAATGTAAGAAAATCAATTTAAAAATGCTAAACTAAACCCTTGCTTTACTTACCATAAATTTAAATATAAAAGTAGAAACTTCGCCTTTAGAGTTTATTATGTAACATCACGAAAAACGTCGATCTCTTCTTTTTCACTTCAAAGTACAGTTAAAAGTGGAAAGACTGAAAATTAAAATCATTAGACAATCCGATTTCTGACTGCGAGGAGACAGTGACCCTGCAGACACTGAACACTAACTAATCTTATGTTATTAAACTAAACTGAATAACTATTTACTGAGGTGAATGAATATGACCTGGGATGAAAAAATATAAACTGGGATGAAGAAATATCAACTGAGGTGATGGAATATAAACTGGAATGAAGAAATATCAACTAGGAGGGAGAAATATCAACTGGGATGAAGAAATATAAACTGGGAGAGAGACATATCAACAGGGAAGAAGACATATGAACTGGGATGGTGAAATATCAACTGAGGTGAAGGAATATGAACTGGGATGAAGACAAACCAACTGCAATGAAAAATATCAACTGAGGTGAGGGAATATATACTGGGATGAAGATATATAAACTGGGAGGGGAAATAGCAACTGAGGTGAAGGTATATAAACTGGGATGAAGGAAAACGAACTGGAGTGAAGAAATATCAACTGAGGGAAGGAATATGAACTGGGATGAAGAAATACGAACTGAGAGGGAGAAATATCAACTGGGATGAATAAATATGAACTGGGAGGGTGAAATATCAACTGAGGTGAAGGAATATGAACTGGGATGAAGACAAGTCAACTGGAATGAAGAAATATCAACTGAGGTGAAGGAATATATACTGGGATGAAGATATATAAACTGGGAGGGAGAAATAGTACTGAGGTGAAAGTATATAAACTGGGATGAAGGAAAACGAATTGGAATGAAGAAATATCAACTGAGGGGAAGGAATATGAACTGGGATGAAGAAATACGAGCTGGGAGGAACAAATATCAACTGAGGTGAAGAAATATAAACTGGGATGAAGAAATATAGACTGGAAGGGTGAAATATCAACTGAGGTGAAGGGATATGAACTGGGAAGAAGAAAAACCAATTGGAATGGAGAAATATCTACTGAGGTGAAGGAATATAAACTGGGATGAAGAAATATAAACTGGTTGGGAGAAATATCAACTGGGATGAAGAAATATGAACTGGGAGGGTAAAATATCAACTGAGCTGAAGGAATATGAACTGGGATGAAGAAAAACTGAATGAAGAAATACCAACTGAAGTTAGGAAATATCAACTGAGGTGAAAAATATGAACTGGGATGAAGAAAAGTCAACTGGAATGAAGAAATATCAACTGGGAGGGAGAAATATCCACTCGGATGAAGAAATATAAAATGGGAGAGAGGAATATCAACCGGGAAGAAGACATATGAACTGGGATGATGAAATATCAACTGAGGTGAAGGGATATGAACTGGGATGAAGACAAACCAACTGCAAAAAAGAAATAGCAACTGAGGTGAAGGTATATAATCTGGGATGAAGGAAAACGAACTGGAATGAAGAAATATCAACTGAGGGGAAGGAATATGAACTGGGATGAAGAAATACGAACTGGGAGGGAGAAATATCAACTGGGATGAAGAAATATGAAGTGGGAGGGTGAAATATCAACTGAGGTGAAGGAATATAAACTGGGATGAAGTTATATAAACTGGGAGGGAAAAATATCAACTGGGATGAAGACATATAGACTGGAAGGGTGAAATATTAACTGAGGTGAAGGGATATGAACTGGGAAGAAGAAAAACCAATTGGAATGGAGAAATATCTACTGAGGTGAAGGAATATAAACTGGGATGAAGAAATATAAACTGGGAGGGAGAAATATCAACTGGGATGAAGAAATATGAACTGTTAGGGTGAAATATCAACTGAGGTGAAGGAATATGAACTGGGATGAAGAAATACGAACTGGGAGGGAGAAATATCAACTGAGGTGAAGATATGTAAATTGGGATGAAGATATATAAATTGGGAGGGAGAAATAGTACTGAGGTGAAAGTATATAAACTGGGATGAAGGAAAACGAACTGGAATGAAGAAATATCAACTGAGGGGAAGGAATATGAACTGGGATGAAGAAATACGAACTGGGAGGGAGAAATATCAACTGGGATGAAGAAATATGAACTGGGAGGGTGAAATATCAACTGAGGTGAAGGAATATAAACTGGGATGAGAATATATAAACTGGGAGGGAGACATAGTACTGAGGTAAAAGTATATAAACTGGGAAGAAGGAAAATGAACTGGAATGAAGAAATACCAACTGAGGGGAAGGAATATGAACTGGGATGAAGAAATACGAACTGGGAGGGACAAATATCAACTGAAGTGAAGAAATGTAAACTGGGATGAAGATATATAAACTGGGAGGGAGAAATAGTACTGAGGTGAAAGTATATAAACTGGGATGAAGGAAAACGAACTGGAATGAAGAAATATGAACTGGGATGAAGAAATACGAACTGGGAGGGACAAATATCAACTGGGACGAAGAAATATAGACTGGAAGGGTGAAATATCAACTGAGGTGAAGGGTCATGAACTGGGATGAAGAAATACAAATTGCAATGAAGAAATATCAACTGAGGTAAAGGAATATATACTGGGATGAAGATATATAAACTGGGAGGGAGAAATAGCAACTGAGGTGAAGGTATATAAACTGGGATGAAGGAAAACGAACTGGAATGAAGAAATATCAACTGAGGGGAAGGAATATGAACTGGGATGAAGAAATACTAACTGGGAGGGGGAAATATCAACTGGGATGAAGCAATATGAAGTGGGAGGGTGAAATATCAACTGAGGTGAAGGAATATAAACTGGGAGGGAAAAATATCAACTGGGATGAAGAGATATAGACTGGAAGGGTGATATATCAACTGAGGTGAAGGGATATGAACTGGGAAGAAGAAAAACCAATTGGAGTGGAGAAATATCTACTGAGGTGAAGGAATATAAACTGGGATGAAGAAATATAAACTGGGAGGGAGAAATATCAACTGGGATGAAGAAATATGAACTGGTAGGGTGAAATATCAACTGAGGTGAAGGAATATGAACTGGGATGAAAAAAAACTGAATGAAGAAATATCAACTGAAGTTAGGAAATATCAACTGAGGTGAAACATATGAACTGGGATGAAGAAAAGTCAACTGGAACGACGAAATATCAACTGGGAGGGAGAAATATCAACTGGGATGAAGAAATATAAACTTGGAGAGAGGAATATCAAGACATATGAACTGGGATGGTGAAATATCAACTGAGGTGAAGGGATATGAACTGGGATGAAGACAAACCAACTGCAATGAAGAAATATCAACTTAGGTGAAGGAATATATACTGGGATGAAGATATATAAACTGGGAGGGAGAAATAGCAACTGAGGTGCAGGTATATAAACTGGGATGAAGGAAAACGAATTGGAATGAAGAAATATCAACTGAGGGGAAGGAATATGAACTGGGATGAAGAAATACGAGCTGGGAGGAACAAATATCAACTGAGGTGAAGAAATATAAACTGGGATGAAGAAATATAGACTGGAAGGGTGAAATATCAACTGAGGTGAAGGGATATGAACTGGGAAGAAGAAAAACCAATTGGAATGGAGAAATATCTACTGAGGTGAAGGAATATAAACTGGGATGAAGACATATAAACTGGTTGGGAGAAATATCAACTGGGATGAAGAAATATGAACTGGGAGGGTAAAATATCAACTGAGCTGAAGGAATATGAACTGGGATGAAGAAAAACTGAATGAAGAAATACCAACTGAAGTTAGGAAATATCAACTGAGGTGAAAAATATGAACTGGGATGAAGAAAAGTCAACTGGAATGAAGAAATATCAACTGGGAGGGAGAAATATCCACTGGGATGAAGAAATATAAAATGGGAGAGAGGAATATCAACCGGGAAGAAGAAATATGAACTGGGATGATGAAATATCAACTGAGGTGAAGAGATATGAACTGGGATGAAGACAAACCAACTGCAAAGAAGAAATATCAACTGAGGTGAAGGAATATATACTGGGATGAATATATATAAACTGGGAGGGAGAAATAGCAACTGAGGTGAAGGTATATAATCTGGGATGAAGGAAAACGAACTGGAATGAAGAAATATCAACTGAGGGGAAGGAATATGAACTGGGACGAAGAAATACGAACTGGGAGGGAGAAATATCAACTGGGATGAAGAAGTATGAAGTGGGAGGGTGAAATATCAACTGCGGTGAAGGAATATAAACTGGGATGAAGATATATAAACTGGGAGGGAAAAATATCAACTGGGATGAAGACATATAGACTGGAAGGGTGAAATATCATCTGAGGTGAAGGGATATGAACTGGGAAGAAGAAAAACCAATTGGAATGGAGAAATATTTACTGAGGTGAAGGAATATAAGCTGGGATGAAGAAATATAAACTGGGAGGGAGAAATATCAACTGGGATGAAGAAATATGAACTGTTAGGGTGAAATATCAACTGAGGTGAAGGAATATGAACTGGGATGAAGAAATACGAACTGGGAGGGAGAAATATCAACTGAGGTGACGAAATGTAAATTGGGATGAAGATATATAAACTGGGAGGGAGAAATAGTACTGAGGTGAAAGTATATAAACTGGGATGAAGGAAAACGAACTGGAATGAAGAAATATCAACTGAGGGGAAGGAATATGAACTGGGATGAAGAAATACGAACTGGGAGGGAGAAATATCAACTGGGATGAAGAAATATGAACTGGGAGGGTGAAATATCAACTGAGGTGTAGGAATATAAACTGGGATGAAGATATATAAACTGGGAGGGAGACATAGTACTGAGGTGAAAGTATATAAACTGGGATGAAGGAAAACGAACTGGAATGAAGAAATACCAACTGAGATGAAGGAATATGAACTGGGATGAAGAAATACGAACTGGGAGGGACAAATATCAACTGAAGTGAAGAAATGTAAACTGGGATGAAGATATATAAACTGGGAAGGAGAAATAGCAACTGAGGTGAAGGTATATAAACTGGGATGAAGGAAAACGAATTGGAATGAAGAATTATCAACTGAGGGGAAGGAATATGAACTGGGATGAAGAAATACGAGCTGGGAGGAACAAATATCAACTGAGGTGAAGAAATATAAACTGGGATGAAGAAATATAGACTGGAAGGGTGAAATATCAACTGAGGTGAAAAGATATGAACTGGGAAGAAGAAAAACCAATTGGAATGGAGAAATATCTACTGAGGTGAAGGAATATTAACTGGGATGAAGAAATATAAACTGGTTGGGAGAAATATCAACTGGGATGAAGAAATATGAACTGGGAGGTAAAATATCAACTGAGCTGAAGGAATATGGACTGGGATGAAGAAAAACTGAATGAAGAAATACCAACTGAAGTTAGGAAATATCAACTGAGGTGAAAAATATGAACTGGGATGAAGAAAAGTCAACTGGAATGAAGAAATATCAACTGGGAGGGAGAAATATCCACTGGGATGAAGAAATATAAAATGGGAGAGAGGAATATCAACCGGGAAGAAGAAATATGAACTGGGATGATAAAATATCAACTGAGGTGAAGAGATATGAACTGGGATGAAGACAAACCAACTGCAAAGAAGAAATATCAACTGAGGTGAAGGAATATATACTGGGATGAATATATATAAACTGGGAGGGTGAAATAGCAACTGAGGTGAAGGTATATAATCTGGGATGAAGGAAAACGAACTGGAATGAAGAAATATCAACTGAGGGGAAGGAATATGAACTGGGACGAAGAAATACGAACTGGGAGGGAGATATATCAACTGGGATGAAGAAATATGAAGTGGGAGGGTGAAATATCAACTGAGGTGAAGGAATATAAACTGGGATGAAGATATATAAACTGGGAGGGAAAAATATCAACTGGGATGAAGACATATAGACTGGAAGGGTGAAATATCATCTGAGGTGAAGGGATATGAACTGGGAAGAAGAAAAACCAATTGGAATGGAGAAATATTTACTGAGGTGAAGGAATATAAACTGGGATGAAGAAATATAAACTGGGAGGGAGAAATATCAACTGGGATGAAGAAATATGAACTGTTAGGGTGAAATATCAACTGAGGTGAAGGAATATGAACTGGGATGAAGAAATACGAACTGGGAGGGAGAAATATCAACTGAGGTGACGAAATGTAAATTGGGATGAAGATATATAAACTGGGAGGGAGAAATAGTACTGAGGTGAAAGTATATAAACTGGGATGAAGGAAAACGAACTGGAATGAAGAAATATCAACTGAGGGGAAGGAATATGAACTGGGATGAAGAAATACGAACTGGGAGGGAGAAATATCAACTGGGATGAAGAAATATGAACTGGGAGGGTGAAATATCAACTGAGGTGTAGGAATATAAACTGGGATGAAGATATATAAACTGGGAGGGAGACATAGTACTGAGGTGAAAGTATATAAACTGGGATGAAGGAAAACGAACTGGAATGAAGAAATACCAACTGAGGGGAAGGAATATGAACTGGGATGAAGAAATACGAACTGGGAGGGACAAATATCAACTGAAGTGAAGAAATGTAAACTGGGATGAAGATATATAAACTGGGAGGGAGAAATAGTACTGAGGTGAAAGTATATAAACTGGGATGAAGGAAAACGAACTGGAATGAAGAAATATGAACTGGGATGAAGAAATACGAACTGGGAGGGACAAATATCAACTGGGACGAAGAAATATAGACTGGAAGGGTGAAATATCAACTGAGGTGAAGGGTCATGAACTGGGATGAAGAAAAACAAATTGCAATGAAGAAATATCAACTGAGGTGAAGGAATATATACTGGGATGAAGATATATAAACTGGGAGGGAGAAATAGCAACTGAGGTGAAGGTATATAAACTGGGATGAAGGTAAACGAACTGGAATGAAGAAATATCAACTGAGGGGAAGGAATATTAACTGGGATGAAGAAATACGAACTGGGAGGGGGAAATATCAACTGGGATGAAGCAAAATGAAGTGGGAGGGTGAAATATCAACTGAGGTGAAGGAATATAAACTGGGAGGGAAAAATATCAACTGGGATGAAGAAATATAGACTGGAAGGGTGATATATCAACTGAGGTGAAGGGATATGAACTGGGAAGAAGAAAAACCAATTGGAGTGGAGAAATATCTACTGAGGTGAAGGAATATAAACTGGGATGAAGAAATATAAACTGGGAGGGAGAAATATCAACTGGGATGAAGAAATATGAACTGGTAGGGTGAAATATCAACTGAGGTGAAGGAATATGAACTGGGATGAAAAAAAACTGAATGAAGAAATATCAACTGAAGTTAGGAAATATCAACTGAGGTGAAACATATGAACTGGGATGAAGAAAAGTCAACTGGAACGACGAAATATCAACTGGGAGGGAGAAATATCAACTGGGATGTAGAAATATAAACTTGGAGAGAGGAATATCAAGACATATGAACTGGGATGGTGAAATATCAACTGAGGTGAAGGGATATGAACTGGGATGAAGACAAACCAACTGCAATGAAGAAATATCAACTTAGGTGAAGGAATATATACTGGGATGAAGATATATAAAATGGGAGGGAGAAATAGCAACTGAGGTGAAGGTATATAAACTGGGATGAAGGAAAACGAACTGGAATGAAGACATATCAACTGAGGGGAAGGATTATGAACTGGGATGAAGAAATACGAACTGGGAGGGAGAAATATCAACTGGGATGAAGCAATATGAACTGGGAGGGTGAAATATCAACTGAGGTGAAGGAATATAAACTGGGATGAAGATATATAAACTGGGAGGGAGACATAGTACTTAGGTGAAAGTATATAAACTGGGATGAAGGAAAACTAACTGGAATGAAGATATATCAACTGAGGGGAAGGATTATGAACTGGGATGAAGAAATACGAACTGGGAGGGAGAAATATCAACTGGGATGAAGAAATACGAGCTGGGAGGGACAAATATCAACTGAGGTGAAGAAATATAAACTGGGATGAAGAAATATAAACTGGGAGGTGAAATATCAACTGGGATGAAGAAAGTTAGACTGGCAGGGTGAAATATCAACTGATGTGAAGGGATATGAACTGGGAAGAAGAAAAACCAATTGGAATGGAGAAATATCAACTGAGGTGAAGGAATATAAACTGGGATGAAGAAATATAAACTGGGAGGGAGAAATATCATCTGGGATGAAGAAATATGAACTGGGAGGGTGAAATATCAACTGAGGTGAAGGAATATGAACTGGGATGAAGAAGAACTGAATGAAGAAATATCAACTGAAGTTAGGAAATATCAACTGAGGTGAAAAAATATGAACTGGGATGAAGAAAAGTCAACTGGAATGAAGAAATATCAACTGAGGGGAAGGAATATGAACTGGGATGAAGATATATAAACTGGGAGGGAGAAATAGCACTGAGGTGAAGAAATATAAACTGGGATGAAGAAATATAAACTGGGAGGGAGAAATGTCAAATGGGACGAAGAAATATAGACTGGGAGGGTGAAATATCAACTGAGGCGAAGGAATATGAACTGGGATGAAGAAAAACCAATTGGAATGGAGAAATATCAACTGAGGTGAAGGAATATAAACTGGGATGAAGAAATATAGACTGGGAGGGTGAAATATCAACTGAGGTGAAGGAATATGAACTGGGATAAAGAAATACGAACTGGGAGGGAGAAATATCAACTGAGGTGAAGAAATGTAAACTGGTATGAAGAAATATAAACTAGGAGGGAGAAATGTCAAATGGGACGAAGAAATATAGACTGGGAGGGTGAAATATCAACTGAGGCGAAGGAATATGAACTGGGATGAAGAAAAACCAATTGGAATGGAGAAATATCAACTGAGGTGAAGGAATATAAACTGGGATGAAGAAATATAAACTTGGAGGGAGAAATATCAACGGGGATGAAGAAATATCAAGCAAAGTGAACCGTCATCAACGGAGATGATCCAGGGTTATGAACTAAAGTAAACAATTATCGACCAAGGTGGAGGATAAATATATCTGAATGTTATTTCTGAGTATGTTTTCATGAATTAAGCCCTAATATCAAAGCTACTTAGTGATGATGCACTTACCAGCTATTCAATTCCTATAATCTTGTGATTGACAAGTAATACATTAACAGTTTTAACATAGATCTGCAATGAACCGGAGAGTTTTTCTTAATTGTTTTCGTATAAATGTTTCATTTATTTATAACCTATCTAAAGTTGTACCACCATAAACTTGGTCATTATAGCATTATAATTCATTATAGCAAAATATAATCATTAACATACGTCAAATTTAAAACGAATAATAAACTAATATAATTTGAATAAGTATAGCTTTACTTGTCACAATCTAATACACATTTCCAGCATGACGTACATTATAATTTGCCAACCTATTTATGTACTCCCCATGTGGAGTTTTTGTTTGCTTTAATTAGCCGTTTTATAAATAACTTCCCACTAGAATAGATTACAACTTTGAAATAATTTCATAGCTATTTACCAATAATTTAAAACATGACTAAGTTTTTATTTTTTGTTTTGCCTTGACATTTTTAGAATATAAACATAATATTTTCTTTCATGTCTGACTTTAAAAACTTTCACATTTTAATTTATCTAGAACGAAGTAATTTTTTTCCGAAATTCAGATAGTGTTACAAGTAAACTTTTCACTTTATATTAACGTTTCGTATACAATCTTTGAATTCCAGGAAAAATAAGTGAAGTATTTGTATGCGCCAGTAAAGTGGTGTTTTTATTTATTGTCACAAAATAATTACGGTTTTAGTAACAGGTGTTATTGATTTATATCGTTGTATGTTACTAGGATATTATGTCGGAAACGAGTAGGTTTGTGTGGTTGAAAGGGCGATTGTAGTGTAGTGATACAATTTTATTACATTTTTAATATCCCTTATTCAATATATTTGTATAACGGTTGTATTAAATGGAAACATGCTTATAATAATGTTATACAAGTCTTTAGAAGTCTTAAATTATTACGTAATGTATACAAGGCAATACATTAGAGTTACTGCTTGCGTTTGAACCAAATATCAGCATTTAGCATTCATTTTGTTACAATGTATATAAAAACTACTTTCGTCATAATCCAACATTAATGTCTTTTTTCCTCTAGAACAAAATATTCTTAATTTCTATCTGCAGAGTGACACTAGGTAATCTAATACTTTAGATTCACGTTTCGTAGAGATAATTTGAATTTCATAAGAAATAAATAAAGATAGGCTATATTTTCCCTTCACGAAACCGAAATTAAATGTTTTGTAACAATGCTTGTAGATTTATATTTATACTCATGTAAAGTTAGAAATAAATGGTATGAATAGGTCTGAACAGGTTTGTGTGTGTGTTTCTTGTAAGAATACTCTTTTGCTACATTTCCTACATTCTTTCTTCAATTTGTTTGTAAAATGGTTCTAGAAGATGTAGGTTATTCGAAATGTGGACGCTGTATGTAGATAGATATATAAATTATACAAAATATAGTTCCAAATTAATTTTTTTTACAGAATGACGATAACAGTAGCTAAGGCAAATAGAATTACACATGCAATGTGTATAAGAGTTGAAATTTAAAAGAAATTTATAAAAATATTTTCAAATCTACAGAGAATAAATATACTTGTCATATTCTGTTAATAAAGCAACAAATACTTCGCTATATGTATACAAATTCAGATAGGTGTATGCCCTGCCTATCTCTGCACTCTAGTCTCTTGGGTCTGTCAATTTGTTTCTAAACCTCGGAAACTTAATTTCATTCCAAATTGCCCCAGGGAGACAACTGATAACGTAACCAGCTTTAGAATCACCTTCAGAAAAACACATCTGCCTTGGGGCTACTTGTGATATAACTGTAACGACATCCCGTGGCTTTATAACTAGTCTGTTTATGGAACAATAAATTTAGATTTGCATTGTACATTGAGAAAAACATTTTTAATAATCCTTATGCTTTATAATAATAATACATACTACGCTTGAATATTTTAAACTTGTGATTTCTTTAAAATTAAACATTAGTTTTTAATTTCTTTGTTTTATATTTTAAATTATACCACAAAATACGACACAAGCCACAAACTGTAACTATGATAATAGAGAAAACTGAATAATATTTAATTCATCAAAATAATACTGATATTGGTGCTATATAGCATAAATTGGATTTTACATTATACGTGCTTTATAATTAAATTATGTAAAGTATAGGAAATTTAGTAAATTATTTATAATAAAAAAAACTTCAGTTCTGAGTAACGTATATTCTTAACATTCTGTATATTTTACAGAGAATAAATTGTTTTTAAAAAAAAGTACACACATGGAACTAATGTTGATATAATTTTCACACTTTCTAAGAGATATACAACCACACTTTAACCTACTGGTACTTAAAATCTACGCGCGCGCGCAAAAACACACACACACACGTGCGCGCAAACACACACACCCGCACACAGCACATACGCATTCATACACATACATATTAACACACAAACACACACACACGCACACAGCACATAAGCAATCATCACATACACATTAACACACGTACACACACCACACCCACCCACACATACACACACACACACACACACACACACACACACACAAACACACACACACACACACACACACACACAATATAAAGTAACAAATTGAACATCGATGTTTTCTGGCTGGTTTGAGGAATAATAATTTGTTAAATCCTTAGATGATTTTTGTGTCTGAATTTTTTTTCCCGGTTTGTTTTTACTTATTTATATTTTTTTTATTTTCTGGGCATTCCATTTTTAAAGTTCTATTACCAAGTTTGGAAAAAGATTTTTACGGTTTAATGTTGTTACCCCTGATGTTTATCATTGGACACTGAATTAGTAAACATATAGTTATAGATACTGAGATAATAATAACAATAAATGAATTGATGAATTGGTACTATTACATCACATTGGATATTCTAAATTTACTATAAAAACATTTATAAATATCTAGGCAATCGAAGTATTTGTTATGACGTCATACTAATCACGACTTGATACGTAACAACTTAATCGTGTAGAGGATAATTTAACGGAATCGGTTGAGTTGTACTTAATCACGTCTGATTGCACTGAGTATCTTCTGCAACTACAAACAGTAATCACATTCAGGTTAAACTGGAAGCTAAAATTATTATTCAAACATCTGTCCCAGGGAGAGGTCAAATGTGTATTTCTTGATTTAAATGGGATACAAATATTGTACTGCAAGTGGAAGAGAAAATGCCACTTACTTGTTTAATTAAGTTTTATACAAATTAAGTTCAATTTGGTACTAATGCATACAATGATTTTGTTTAAATTGAACCCTAGATGTAATATATTTTAATTAGGCAATTTAATTAACATTTCCCAATAATGTGAAGGTATTTTCCTAATCGATTTAATTAAATTTAAATAGCAAATATTGATGTAGATTCTTCCTTGTACTCATAATTAGTTTTATGTGTGTATACAACTCATTAAAAAAAATAGTTTTATCTGTGTCCATAAAACATGTCAAAAAAGAGAAATGATAAGTTGGAAAATTTTATAACAATTATATTGTTCCTACAAAAATGTTTCTAATAATTGGTGAGTATTTTTGTACCTTGATTACAAATTAAAATAAATAAATTTATTGTATCGTCTGGTAGGTTGAGTAAATTGCGTCCAGAGATATGAATATAGAAAATTAATAGTTACTACAAATACTTCAACTTTCTACAAATATAGTTTAATTTCATAAGAAATGTATAAACAATAATGTTCTTTTAAAATACAAGGTAAAAAAGGAACATTTTAGTACGCATGAAAACACCTTTCTATATGAAAACGAAAGGCGAAAAGTCTTGAAGTATCAGCTAAAAACGCACTTTAAGGATTCGAGATGTCCTCCTTTCGGGATGTATCTTGAGCTTTTACTACTTGAGTTAGCATGTGTCCAAGAGTGTAAAATGACGAAATCAGATGACCAAGTAGATTTAAACATTTATAAAGATCATAGCCTCGTGTAAGACAGAGTTAGGTTAAAAACTGAGATAAAGGAAGCAAGAAAACAAGAAATATACCTACCTATATAAAAATAGTTTCTATAAATAAATAATAAACTGGTAAACCTTTTTTTTCATATTGTATTTCATCCGTCAAATTAGTGTACAACTATTGCAATTAGTATTTATATTTCTTAACAAGATATTCCTATAAATGTTTCCACGTGTTTATTATTCGATGTAACCATGACGCTCTAGGCGTCGCTAGAGTCACATATATTCCAAATGGTGAATGCTGTTTTAATGTACAAAAATAGAAGATAAACATGTAAAAGGGCAAAACAAAGGGTTATAATGCAGTGAAAAATAGAATCGACATTTTATGACGGAATTTTAATGCGGCTTCAGTTCTGCGACACATTAGGTAATTAATAACTAAGCCTTGACAGTAGAGATTAAACCCGAGGCTGAAAAGCTGAGCAATATATGTTTATAAACATAACACGGGTCTTATACCAGTATTATTTCATTAAATTGAGATGCACGCGTTGGGATACTTCTGTTTTAGAATCCTGAAAATATCACTTGAATATAAACATTTATTTAAAATATTCATTTGTATACTCATTATGCAATATATCATTCACATTAATTTCCAAAATAGTTTTTATTCTAATTTTATTTTTATGTAACAGTCGATAATGTAGTAATATTAGACAAGCAATTAGAAATAACGTTTCTTCTTTTCATCGAACGCCCACTCTTGGCATTTCTGCCTCCGGTGGCGCGTAGCCCAATGTAAAATGGTTAGACGCTCAAGGTAGCTATTTTATGTAATGCAGTTTCGCATTTCTGCCAGGATTTCTACCAGATATGTTGCTTGTCCAATTGCGAATTCGCTTCGTGGCAAAACGAACACTTTGCTGAAGCCAAAACACAAATCATTGCGAGATTTGCTGCAAGGTACTGTGTTTCATCATGAGAGGGGGAAAGGACGCGACTACAACGAGAAGGGAAGTGTGCGGCTAAGTGGACCATCTTTAAATGGCAGTTCCTAGCATTTTTCTACTCTAGAGTGTAAGATATAAGCTGAAGATGATTCTACCGATAGTAAATATATTGTTATTTTCTTATATAACAGTCTTATCGTGTTGTGCAATACTGTTACTTTTTTTATTGCCTTGCAATTAATTATCATTTAAAAGTAACTAGTTTGCCTTTGAATTTCTTACGCACTATTAGATATAACTTCATGATACACGGATACTAGTACAATGCTAGCTGTATTGCACTACAAGATTGTGACATAGGTGGACATCCTCTATGCCAGATACAGAATAATCTTATGGATACATGATAGTTCTACCTCCTTAAAGGTTCCTAGTCGTAGACTAGATAACGATGGTATATATATATATATATATATATATATATATATATATATATATATATATTTATATATATATATATATATATATATATGTATGTATTAAATATGGTGATATGTTTTCTTGTAATATAGTTAATAAATTAAAAATATTTCAAAAAAAGGAATACTTTTAAAGAATATATTTATTCAAAGCTTTAATAAATATATTCATTAAAAGTATTCTAGTTTTTGAAATATTTTTAATTTATTAATTAATTATGTATATTTCTTTGAATGTGAAAAAATTTGTATAGTCGTATATATATATATATATATATATATATATAGAATATCAAATGGGTTTTCCTGCTAGAATATTTTTAAGATCAAATAATATACACAAATACAGGAATATTTAATATATTGAATAATAAACTCAAGCTTTTCGTTGGTTTACATTACCAACATCCTCAGGAGTTACAATACTAAGAATGATCATTCTTAGTATTGTAACTCCTGAGGATGTTGGTAATGTAAACCAACGAAAAGCTTTGAGTTTATTATTCAATAAATTAAATATTCCTGTATTTGTGTATATTATTTGATCTTAAAAGTATATATATATATATATATATATATATATATATATATATATATATATATATATATATTAAATATGGTGATATGTTTTCTTGTAATATAGTTAATAAATTAAAAATATTTCAAAAACAAGAATACTTTTAAAGAATATATTTATTCAAAGCTTTATTAAATATATTCATTAAAAGTATTCTTGTTTTTGAAATATTTTTAATTTATTAATTATATATATATATATATATATATATATATATATATATATATATATACACACATATATACATTATATATTGGGTTAAATAATCTTTTTAATACAATTATCTTCAGAACCTATTTAGTACTCTGTAGGTCTGTAACTATAGCAGGTATATTTATATAATCTTACTAGGTTTAATGAAATTGGATATAGTTATCTTATATGTCTGAGTAAATAAACATTATTAATGTCTAACTATTTAATCTTTTATGTTTACAATATAATCAAATATGGTAGAAATAAAATAATTTTCGGATTTTGTTTGTACCTTTTACTCAATGTGACATACACGATAAACACCTCACTCTAGCGGCTATGGTAGTCGACTGACAGGCTCCAGCGTGTTGAATCTTGTTGCTGCCTGTCTCAACAGATCAAGCTAATAGGCAAGTTCCATAAAAAGGATGTAGCGTCAGCAGTTGCCGCTATGAAAGTTCAATCACCGTATTTTTTTATCAACCGTCGTAAAAACTGTAAAATTACAACCATATGATTACCAGAGTTACACAATTAAATCTTATATTATATAAAGATTGTATTAGTTATAAAAATTAAAAAAAAAATTTTCGGCGTACTATTATATTCTTAGTTGATAACCAAATGACTATTTGTATTCATAAACAACAAAGGACCTAAACTGGCACGCTAAAAGCATTACGAGAAATAAATATGCAAGAGTAAAAAAAAGAGACAAGAGCTGCTGAATAGAGGTTTCTCTTTCTTCATAATAATAGAGAGTTGTAATATGACAAAAACACCACGCACGGTTGGTTGCTTCATAAAGCTGATGAGTGTGCCCTTGTAATTTACATCAAAGCATGGCGACCACTGCACTAAATGATACCGGAACTAGGTCAATTATGAAGAAAAGCGTCAAACTGCTTGCTTTTCCCTCATTTATGAGTAACGGCCCTTTCGAAAAGTTACATGGCCAAGGCAATTACTGGACTGACATGGCAATGAATTTTTAAAGTACTTTTAGAGGAGGTATTTTACATTTATCTGGAGTAAAATATATTTTAAAATCATTTAGTATTTACAAAAACGTAAAGGTTACAAATAAGCACTTAGCAGGTAATTATATGAAGTACAATTCTATAACGTTGTTATATAGATCGAAATAAATATGAATGACGTTTACTATAAACAAAATATAAATACAAGCAGTATAATGTCCATGCGTTTGTGTGTAAGTAAGTGCGAATGCTTGTATTTCGCGCCAGCAAGCGCGACTGTTTTTCTGGAATTGTGAGTGTGAATCTGTGTGTGTGTGTGTGTGTACATGTATGGTGTGTATGTGTGTGTATTGTCTGTGTGTGTGTGTGTGTGCGCGCGTGTGTGTGTGTTTTGTGTATGTGTGTGTCTGTATACATTCAAAGAAGGTTTCTGTAGTGCGAGCCTAAATAGTGCAAGATTGTGTCATGAAGTTCGATATAAAATTCTTAAAAACTCAAATAGGCCACTAAAACTGATCGCAATTGTAAAGAAGCAAAAATAAGTAATTAGTCCTTTCTGAAACGTAATGCCACACAGATCCAATTCTCCGCTCCTTCTATGAAGGTCAACATCCAGTAACATCATTCCTAACGCAAAGCTACTTGTCTTGAAAATACAATATTATCCACATAAAAGTATTGCGTTGCTCATATTCCCAATAACTTCGATTTACCAACATTGCAATACGCCATAGTATATACCTATCAGAATATCATGATTACATGGCTATAAAAAAAATCATACAATGTATATTTCACTACAATCTCATCTAGCATTGTTTCGCTCTGCAACTGTTATTGGGTTCACCTCGTCAATGCTAGAGGAGATTCTAACGAAAGTCGGAACAGTGATTCTATGCACAGCAGAAAGCACGGATGTACTCCAGATAATAACTGTTCATCATATTTTTCCATCTGTGATCGAATAAGTATCAGCATTGGTATATATATATATATATATATATATATATATATATATATATATATATATATATATATATATATATATATATATATACAGTAAACTCCCTATTATTCGTGGGCGGATTAACCGGCTTGGGGATTATCGGGGGTCTGCAATTGTTTTACAAATATCCAATTTTTATTCCAATCAGATTCATGTGTTTAAATTTCCAAACGGTGAATTACGACGTAAATACATATAAGGATTAATAGAAGTTAAGATGAAGAGAATAGATATGTAAATATGTATGTACTAATTTTTACATTGAAAGGGAAGCATCCCGACGCGGGCCAGCGAAATAAACGGACGAGCAGACTACTGTATATAAGAGACAATGACGAAATGCTTGGACGCCCGAAAACCTAATGTGTATAATAAGATTCTAAGCAAATGTCAGCTAATCTCGGCTATAAATAGTCTAGGACGTGACATATGCATTATCCATGTCTGTCGTATACATTATCGATCTTTATGGCTTTGTAACACACGTGACACTAGTAGACACTGTGCGACAAAATGGTTCTCAAGAAACTTAGATCACACATTAAAGCTAAATCAATGCTCACAAAAAAACAAACGAAAGTGACAGATTTTTTTGTTAAAAAGTAAAAGTATTATGTGTAAAGAAAATTACATATGTACATACATACTTACGTTTGACATATACTTATGTACTTATTGTAAATAGTTAGACATATATATGTACACGTTTTAATCCGTCAAATACATTGACATTTTAAATTATTTTCTTTATTTATTTTGTCATCTGAAGATTATTTGTGAATTGCATTAACCGGGGTCATTATTTGTGTAACCTATGGTATAATAATCGATTATCGATCGCTTTGCGTATTCTTTGTTCATAGCGGGTTATCCGGAGATTTCGGTATCCTGCGTTGCCGGGCCACCCTATTCCACGGATAATCGGGAGTTTACTGTATATATATATATATATATATATATATATATATATATATATATATATATATACATTTACATAATAAAAATAAACTATAGCGTTTTGCCTTTACCTAGATATTTGTGATGAGAGTATTAGTATTTAGACAACGCTGCATAGAACTGGTGGGGTTCTGGATTTTTTATGTAATTTCTGTAATACTCTTATAAGTAAAGATATTATTTTATTGCTAAAATCCTACTAAAGTATTATTTTATCCAATCACTACTAAAAGTGAACCCTGTAATAATACATTAATATACGAATAGATAAATATTTATAAAAGGAAACATTGAAAACTATGTTTTTTTCTACGGTATTCTGTTAAGTTAGTTACTCGTAATTAGAACAATTATTTTCTGTAGAAAGGAAATTATAAACAAACTGAAGAAATAAGTAGCTCAATGCAATATAAAACGTGGTAATTTAAGGTAATCTTATATCTGTAAAAATACGATGCATTTAATACTTGTGGTTTTTTGTGTTGAACATCATGAGAGTTTTATCATAATATCTTTTATAGATATCACGTGGTAAGATCCAAAGTATTCAAAATATGTTCACACACTTAAGAAATGTATTCTACTTACCTTCCTTCCAATGTTCTCTTCTACAACACAGAGAATCTTCCATTACAGCGTCTAAAACAACAAACAAGAAATTTCCCTGCTCATTCGGTCAGAAGTTTTCCAAAATCCCATCTCTAATTAATCTCCTGACTGCAGACACCCTTAGACTTCAGAGTGGTTGTAGGTTCAAACTGACGTATATTAATGATCGTTAATAATTTTAAAAAAATAACCCGTGTCCTTAACTACGATACATTTATTTTTCTTATTAAACTTCAATTCAGAATATAGTTATCCTTTTTAAAATCCGTTTTTTTCACCACATACACACACATACATAAAAATTTTCTTCCCACCCAAAATAACACTTACAATCCAATCCTAATTAACAGCTGATCTCTACAGAAATTAAAAATAGTTCATTGAGAGTTGATTTAGGAGGATATTCATTACAATATTACAACAAAAACAAATTTAAGGTTCATCATTAAGTACCTTAATACAAAATGAGCATTGTTCTAATTTTAATTTGTTCGTTAATAAACATTAACAGAATTATTGTTTTGTTTTTGTTTTACCTGAACGGATATTATTACGTTTATGAATAATTTATTCGTACATTTTGACCTATTAAAATATATAAACATCTTTTAAAATTACGTTTTATTACGTCACATAACTGTATTTATTTTCCAATCATTAAATTTTTTACATTTACGCGCTTTTATAGCTGCTGCTACCAACATTATACAAACTCTAACACCAATAAATAGAGAAGAAAAAAATCATCTATACAAAAATCTACAAAAAATATATGAAATATGTATTGCATAATAGTTTTAGGTGGGGGATTTTTATTTATATATTGAATATTAAATATTACTTTACTATAACGCTTATTTTTGTATAACTGAAAAAACAGCTGGTGTTTGAAAGCTAATTTCAATAGCCGCCGCACGAGGGCAGCACGTTTCAATCCCCGTTTATAAGCAGCTGTTCCTCATAAACCTTATTTTTCAGGATCTTTTTAAAATTAAAGTTCAACTTAAGAGAGTAGAGTAAGAGAAGTTGATGAGGGAGTGTAGTAAAATAGTGATAGCTGGTGACCATTGGAACATCTCTGATGGATCGGAGAACCCAAAAAAGCAAGAAAATACTGTAACATTTTTCACTAAATACTACTACACAGAGGAAAATCTTTTAAACCTATTAAGTTTATGTGTAATAAATATTAGAAGTATGCACACCGTCAACGTCCCGAGCGAATTTTATTTGTCAAAATTCCTTTTGAGGGGATTATCTAAATTTAATTTTAGTAAATAGTTTAATTATATGCCCCTCCCAAGGTGGTGTTTAGTATTACCTTTTTCCAAAAGTTTCATTGTGGGGCTTCTCTTGATGTGGAAGGGGCTTTTAATGGTACCTCTAGACTGGCCATCAAGAGAGCAGCTAAGGATCACGGGATTTTTGACAGAATTATAAATTGGTTTATAAGTTCCTTGGAAAACCGTATAAGTTCTGTATCCCGTATGGGGTGAATGATAAATGAGATGATCTTGGAGGGCTGCCCACCAAGTGGGGTGTTATGCCCTCTGCTCTGGACCCTTGTCGTGGACGGTCTACCAAAGACGCTCAATGGAATGGGTGTTAAGGTTGTAGGATATGCGGACGACATAGCTATCCTTTTTAGGGGACCATTTGAAGAGGTCCTCAGAGACTTCCTTCAAGAGGCACTCAAGGTAACAGAAGCATGGTGTAGGGAAAAGACACTATGCATTCAAGGAGAGAAATTTGTGGCACTCATCCTCACTAGGCGGTATAAAACCTAATTGTTGGAGATGAAGGATATTAGTGATACCAAAGCAAGCTACGTTGAGGGCGATAAATATCTGGGATTTGTTCTGAATAGGAAGCTACTATGGCTTGAACACTTGAAAGATAAGTGCGAAAAAGCCATAACTAAGTTCTCCAATGCAGAGGAGTGACAGGCATGAGATGGGGTTTGGGTCCACGTCAGACGAAATGGATTTATTCTGCCAATGTAGTGCCGACGATGGTCTTTGCCTCAATCGTCTAGTGGGACAGGGCACAGAAAGAAACAAGCAAAATACTGCTGATCAAAGTGCAGGGGCTCTTCCTTAGAGACGTAACAGCTACAAGGAGAAGCACACCATGTGCGGCCATGAGGGCTATGTTGGGTTTTCCATCCTGGAGTCTTTAAATAAGGTTGGAGGCAATGAAAACTTCATACCGGCTAAGTTGTACCAGGTTGTGGAAGATAAGTAGCAAACGTCATAAGCTGCTATTTGGTGATTCACTGAAGGAGCTCTGAATAGAGCCTCAGGATAAGATACTGTATCTTATAAGAGAAAAAGAAAATTACAAAATCCATATTCCTGCAAGAGAGGCAGAGTGTAAACTCAATCATGAGGACATATAGTTCACGAATGGGTCCTAGATGTAAGAAGGAGTGGGAGTAGGCTTTAGTGGATCGAGACACCAAGACAGAATCTGCTTTTGCCTGGAAGACTACTACTCTGTTTTCCAGTTGGAGGTGCTCGCGATAAAACTATGTTTTGAGGATATAATAGAGTCTGGCATGAGCGGCATGACCATCTGGATTGTCTCGGACAGTCAGGCAGATCTGAAGGCTTTAGGTAAGGCTGGTGCCAGCTCCAAGCTGGTGGTTGAGGCTAGAGAGGCTGATGCTTCTCTAACTGAGCTGGGTAAGTATAATTCGTTCAACTTAACCTGGGTTCTTGGACATTCTGGCTGGATAGGGAGTGAGAGAGCTAACGATTTAACAAACCAGGGTGTATAACTCAAGGACCGTTACTGAGGGCAGTGGGTATGCCGCCTCAGGAGGTTCGAAAGAGGATCACGGAGCATATAGACATGTTGTGCAGGGAAGAATAGAATGGGGTGCAAGAAATTCAAGATACTCTGGGGTTACTCGGGAGACTTGTGGGAGAAAGAACTATTCTCCTTAAGTAGAACACAACTCTTAGTTAATGTTGACCTGGTCATAGGAAATGGGAAACTGAGGGGATTCCAATACAAAATTGGAAGATCTACGTCCCTGTGTGCAAGATATGTGATGTGTTCTGTGAGTGTCCTTGAGAGCTGCAAGGAGAAAGTGGATATCCATACACAAGAGGATATCAGAAGATTTAGCATCAGGTGGGTACTTGGCTTCTACTAAGCTAGTCCAGTAGCTAAGCTAGGTATCCACTAAGCTAGTCCTGTGGTAGAGATGGGAAAAGAGTACAAAGGCAGCAGTTAAAAGCTCTAAACCGATAAGGTCTAAGCGCAATCCATAAACTCTTCTTATTAAAAGCAATGCAAACTTTTTTATTAATAAAAGCAATGCATCCATACCTCCTATTAAAAGCAAAGCATACACTCTTCTTATTAAAATCAATGCGAAAACCCTTCTTAATATAAGCTATGCATACACTCCTCCTAATAATATCGATGCATACACTCCTCTTATTAAAATCAATTCATACGCTCTTCTTATTATAAGCAATCAGTAGACTCTTCTTATTGAAAGCAATGCATTAACTCTTAATAAAATCAAGTCATACACTCTTCTTAGTATAAACAATGCATACACTATTATTGTTAGAAACAATAAGACATACACTCTTCTTATTAAAATCAATGCATACACTCTTCTTATTAAAAGCAATATAGGCCTATACGCTTTTCATTTTAAAAGCAATGCATAACCTCTTCTTATTAAAACCAAATCTTACACTCTTCTTGATAAAAGTAATGAAACACTCTTCTTAATAAAATCAATGCATACACCCTTTTTTTATAAACAATGCATACACTCTTCTTATTAAAAGTAATGCATACACCCTTCTTAATAAAAGTAATGCATACACTGTTCTTATTAAAAGCAATGCATAGACTCTTTATAATAAAAACAATTCATACACTCTTCTTATTATAAGCAATGCATAGACTCTTCATATTAAAAGCAATGCATACACACTTCCTAATAAAAGCAACGCACATAATTTTCTTATTACAAGTAGTGAATAGACTCTTCTTATTTAAAGCATCTCATACTTTCTTCTTATTAAAAGCAATGTATAGACTCTATTTTATTAAAAGCAATTCATACATTCTTCTTATTATGAGCTATGCATAGACTCTTCCCAATAAAATCAATTCATACTATCTTCTTAATTAAAGCAATGCATACACGCTTCTTAAAAAAATCAATTCATACACCCTTCCTATTATAAGCAATGCTTACACTCTTCTCTTTTTATTACAGAACTTAAAGTACATTGCAGAAAGATGTACCTATAGTGTTTAATTACTTCGCTTCCTAATTATATTTAATTAAAATTACTACCTTAAATATTAATAATATTAATAATAATAATAGTACAATTCTTGTATGCATTTAATCATTTAATAACGGAAAGAGCTAAGAAAATATTACTAACAAAATTTAAATTAGGGAAAGCGATAAAAATTCTGCGCTATTTATATTTTAATTGAAAAATTATATAAAAAAAACAAATGTTTTCAATAATATTATTTAACCTCTTCATGGAAAAAGACCAAGGCTAGAAAATTAAAGAGAAACAAACACACACAAAGCCTTCTAGTATACAACGTTCACTTCTAGAAAATAGAACCTAAAGGTTTTGAGAAGTCATGCAAGGATTACATTAGGATGCAAATGCATTGTCTAATAGAATAATAATGAGGCTAAACAATCGTTTAGAACATAACATAAAATATACGAGCTACAATAGATCAACAAAAAGGTAATGTGTCTACCTAACAAAATGGAGGCTACATACTAACTACAATGTAGAACGGAAAACTTTGCCTCTCAAGATAGCTGCGACGGAAAGGTAATAGTTAGCCTGCATCTTAATCCCGTTTGCTGTTTGAAGGGTTTCTTTTTGAAACTTCTAAATCAAATACATTTTATCAATTAATTCTAGCTTTTTAATTTACATATGTACGCTTTCATTTCACTTCAAGTTGAATGAAGAGTTTTTTTTTTAAATTGGAGTTTCATATCAAGGCTTACGCGTCTCAAGGTCAAGAGAAATGTGTTTATTTGTACATAAAGTTAAATCTGGTAACACAGCCAGCTCCCTCCCTCGAAGTATCTCAGAGGTAATTCAGTTGTTGAGGCTTAGAGATAAATCGACAGTCCTCGGAGAGTTTAGCGCTGTAATGGGGAAGCCCCATGTATAAAAGGAATATCTTGGAATTATTGAGAAAAAAACAGTTGATTAGGTAAACAAATAATGTTACAGAAATTATACTCCATGTCAGTATAAAAAATGTAAGTAAAGAAAAGCTTAACTAATAATTATTTTAAAGAAACTCTTCTATACCAATATAATAGCATCACATCGAATAAATAAGTTGAAAATACATTCTCCAAATAACTCGAAGAGAGTGTATAATATACGTATTATTTTATAAAGGTCTACGTACAGTTAGTATCAGCTACAGTTATTCATCTGACATTAAATTATTACAAATTATACCAAATTACATTAATACGAAGACAAAGAGGCTTTAGGCTCTTGAGGCTTTAAGTTTTTATACTATAAAGTTAATATATACAGAATGAAATTGCTCTTTCTCTCGGGTCGTTATTACAGGATCGTCTATAAATTAGGAAGTGGTTAAAAAAACACATTAATTTCTAAAAAGACAATGAATTTAACTTTTTTTTATTTACTTATTTGTAAATCTCAATTAGCTGAATCTAAATGTAAAAACATTGTACTTATTGCTTGAGCTCCTGGAATCCTGAACGTTGCGTTAACTGCCTCACTGCACCTTTGCACATTAATAACTAACTTCCATAATTTCTTTACTATCTGCCTAGTTCATTCACGTCGCATTTTTAATTTTTCACACATATATAACTAACAATTCCATTACCTCTTCTTAACCAATTTACCCTTTTTAAAAAATGCTTACTGCTTTGCCCTCCCCCGCAATTTGTCTGCACTCTTCAGAATTCCATAAAACCCTCTCCTCCTCGCCGGATGGTTTTAGGTTTTAAGAGCCAGTATAATATACCTCCTTACGTGTTTCAGTTATTTCGGTGGTTCTCACGCAGCTTTTACAAATTGTTGTCACACGGTAACAGTGTTACTATCCCAGGCTGTTCTTGGTTTCCAGAAATGCTTAACCCTTAGAAATATCTGTTTTTTTTTGTCAACAGATTCCCAAGGCTGGTTTATGACTTATATGAATATATATATATATATATATATATATATATATATATATATATATTATTCTGCAATGAGACCATAGCTCAATAACAACGCTTTACAAGTCTAAACATTCTCCAATAAACAATGATGTGGTACACACCTCAACCCATGTCACGTCAGTCTACCAGCTGGGAGGCCTATACCTATTCGTCTGGCAGTTTCAGTGCTCTTCCCCAAACCCCCTACATAAAATCTTCCAAGTCCCTGGGAACATAATTTTCACTTTAAGAACCCCTTTAAGAACACTGTAACATGTACTCAGTTCACTACATATATGGAGGCACTGAGATGCAAAGGGGTGCAAGTGACAATAATTAAAATTCAGAGATAACCAGTGCAAATGATAGGAGATACATTGTTTTATTTGTTGGCAAAGAGATGTAAGTGCTAACCCTGACATGTGCTGATATTTAGCGGTGTAAAGAAGAACTACTAATTGAAAGCTTCATTTTGTTTAGCAGCAGAGGGGGTTAGGTGCACTTACACCTTTTTGCCTCTTAACAAAATGCTTTAGTGGGGTGAGAAAACCAAATTAAAATTGCCATTAATGATGTTGAAAAATACAAAGCCCTCAAAGAAGTTCACTTTAGAACAGCAGAAAAACCTAGAGCTGCAAAGCCAGAAGCTAAAAAGCTTGCTGAAGAAAGCGATTTGTTTTGACCTACAAAAAACTTAGCCTACTTCCGTATTGACTTGCAATAGAGTATACAAAGAACAACTATGCAAGGCAACTTTGGACTTATAATCTTGACATACATGACCTTGGTAGAAAGCACTCATCCATATTCATGTGGCACGAGGGTGAAGCCTCAAGAGGATCACAAGAAATCGGATCATGTTTGTTGAAATTTGTTCAAAATTTACCACCTTCAGTTAAGCACCTCATAGCTTTTAGCGACAACTGTGGGGGGGGGGGCAAAACAAAAATCGATGTATATTGTAAGGAATACAAACATTGAGGTGGTAGCATATACATATTGTAAGGATCACAAATTCGTGGTAGCAGGGCATTCTTACATGGAGTGCGACCAAGATTTCAGAGTAATCGAAAAGGCAAAGAAAAATTTGCAGTATGTTTTTGTGCCTCATGATTGGGTTTCAGCACTGGCAAATTCAAACAGGAAGTTCCAGGATGTAAAGATGAGTACAGAAGATTTCTTTTCCGCCGAAGATATGAGTGATACATTAAAAGTAAACATTGATGGGATCGGCAAATTTCATTGGCTTCGATTCAAAAAAACAGACCCTTTGACAGTTTACTATAAATTATCAGTAGATGAGGACTTACCATTCTCAGAATTTAACATGACCAAACCCAAAACTGGGCGACATTCAACGAACTTTACTTTAAAACCACTCTACGAACAGCCACCAACTATCTCGACTGAAAAGTACAAGGACCTGCAGTCTCTTTTACAGTTTTTGCCACCCGTTAACCACAAATTGTATCAAGAACATAAACATGCGAAGAAAAAATCCAAAGCAGTAAGGCCCCCAACAAAAGGATAAGGAAACAAGACGAAAGAGAAGAAAGGAACAAAGAACAACAAGGACATGAGGCAAGAAGGACATGACAAGGCAGTCCCTTCTACTTCTCATGAAAATCCCTTCCCTGGCTTCTCTGACGAAGAACAATATAAAATGTGTCTCAGATTAACATTGTATATATAAAGTAATAATTTATTTTCATATTTATATTCAACAGGTGTTTTATAACCAACAAAATATGCCTTATTCTTCAGTTGCAAAGGGGTGTAAGTAACATGTTTGGAAGTAAAAGGGTGTAAGTGATTGCAGGGTAATTAAACAAAAATTACCCTGCCCTAATTTTCCATTATATTTATTTCATACTGCATATTTAAACAACTAAATACATGACAAAATAAAGTGTGTAGATAGCATTTGCAAAAAAAACATAATTAGAATTTACAATAAGACTTAAACTTTGAACCAGTTTTACACAAAATTTTACTTTTGTCACTTGCACCCCTTTGCCTCTTAGTGCCTCGTATGTACGCATGAAAGGAGAAATTTTATTGTAAGAACGTATTTATTACCCAGAAATTTTAACCTTGCAGTACACCACTCATTCAATCTATAATAATATACAAAATATATAACATTAGAACGCATATTTCAAATTGCCTTTTAAAAATATTGGAATGCCTATAATATTATTTGAGGTTTACCATTAGAGCCATCATATGTACTTATTTTCCTTAACATAAAATTATCCTATAAATTTATTCGCGATCCTTTTTGAATACATCACCAGAAACATACATCCTTATAGTAAACTCGACAAATATGGGTGGTAAGTGCACACTTGTATAGGTATCTAAGTACGCACTAGTACCTCAAGCTTTAGAGAGAAACAAACAACATGGAAAAAGTGTGTTTCATATAGCTATACTTGAAAACCTGGAAAGAAAATGCGAACAGAATGAAACGAGGTCTCGCTCAATACATCGAAGCTGGGTTGAGTGAAATTATAACGAAAGGCGCTCAAAGGGATGTTGACTAACGCTCTTCCGACGATATAAATTATTAATGAAGGTAGAAATTTCTCAAACTTCACGTAACCTAATAAAGAAACAGATAGCGTTATTAGGTCCATAATTTGATTTTATGTTTTGATTGGGGATAATTGTTAATAATTTCCCTACAATTTCACTGTTTTCGATACTGGTGAGGTTTTAATAAAATCATATTCCTCTCTGTAATAATAAGAAAATGGGTCACAAAAAACATATAACTTACTATATGGTTACTTTCTCTTATTCTGATTACTTACACCATTTAAGATATTCCCTTCCTAGTATCTTCGCACGTGCTTTTACAGTACTGTCAAATCGGTACCAGTAGTTATCTTTCAATGAAACCCAGTGTTATTGTGCGAAAGGTAATTCACAAAAACTAAAAATCTATAATGGAATCGAAGATAACTTGTAGCTATCGACTAATAATTTTGTCGCGTAGAAATGTTGAACATTCAGAGAAGAGTTACTCTTTATGGTTATCTACAAAATATAATAACTGACAAAAGTCAAATAAAAACTAACAAATATCAGAAATCAAATATCAGAAATTTACATCCAAAAACTTGACAAATTATTCACACAAACCATAAAAACAACACGATCCCATCGGACATTGGATAAGATATGTTGACGATGGATTATACATCTCACAAAATAAAGCAATAAATAATAACATCATCCTCAATGAACTCAATAACTTACACCCTAACATACAATTCACCATGGGGGAAGACATAAACAACAAAATAAACTATCTAGACCTAACATTAGTCAGAAATACAAATAACATTGAATATTCTATTTATAGGAAACCCACACAAACCATTAATACAATACCAAACCACTCCAACCATCCCCCACAACATACAATGGCCGCTTACAACTCACTTTTATACAGGATGCTAAAATTGCCTCTAAATAATGAAGAAAAAACCAAAGGAAAACAAAAAATATATCAAATAGCCCAAAAAATGGATCCAATAAAAAAACTATATATAAATTAGAATTTAAAATATTAAATAAATTTAAACGACCTAAAATCGAACCACAAACAACAAAATGGGCTACATTCACATACACAGGATACAACATAAAAGGAATAAATAAAACACTAAAAAATAATAATATTAACATAGCCTGCAAAAACACAGGAAACAATCAACAAAATAAACCAACCAGAAAAAATATGTCCCACACTTAATAACGGAATATACAAAATCAAATGCCCAGACTGTAATAAAATATACATAGGCCAAACAAAAAAGAAATTAAAAGACAGATATCAAGAACACCTCAATGCATACATCAAACCTGAAATTTATAACTCAAACTTAGCCACACACGCCATCAAAAACACACATTCCCCACATTAAAAAATGTACACCTAATAAAAAAGGTTCAAAAAGGCCTCAAAATGACGATCTGGGAACAACTAGAAATTTATAAAAATAAAAATAATATCATTAACGAACAAATACAAATAAAATTAAAAAACGATAAATTATTCAATATAATAGACAATATTAACCCCAAAAGAAACTTTAAAAACTCGCACAGTGCAGTGAATCTAAAATTAAACATAACGGTACACCAAGGTTAACGGGAAATTCACTCAGCTCCCAGTTTACAACAACCCTGTTCAGTATGCCCGAAGATAATGATAAGGCCAGTCATTGAAAGTTAACTCGCATAAATACCAAGTAAGATTCTTGTTTAAGTACATAAGTGAAAGTGATATATGTATATATATGTATATATATATATATATATATATATATATATATATATATATATATATATATAAGAATTATTGGTAGGAATATAATGACAACATTATACTTTATGACAAACATAGAATCGACTTTCCTTAGATTTATCAGCTTTTGTGTAAGCAACTGAAAATTACAACGCAAACAATGATCAATACCGATCAATAAGAACACTAGACCAGATCATTGTAAATTAATTACAGCATCTTCAAAAGAGTTTAAAGCATTTGTATTATCATTTTTAAGAACAACACACAAACGTTGGTGGTTTCTGATTTATATTGGTTTACTAATGTCAGAAACGTATTTAAATCAGTTATAATCCTTTGTTATACATACACACACCCACAAATATATATATATATATTAAATATATAAATATATATAATGTTAAATAAATAATATAAATAAATAAATAATATTAATATAAATATATATAATATTATATATATATATATATATATATATATATATATATATATATATATTATTAGAAACTTGAATAGCAATTTTACTACCCATAATTATTTATCTAATTTTATAAATGAGACTTTCTTATATGGAAACACAATAAATTACATTATATCCTTGCGTAATATAATAAGGATCCTACTTTATGCATTTATACATGTTGATATTATGTTTAATTGCCTTTTTATTTCATTACGTAATAAAGGAAGTTTATATTTATCAAGTATTACCCTACTAAAATTCTTGTTGTGTTTAACAGGAATTAAAACTTCTTTTTGTACAGTTTGTCAAACTGGAGGTTACAATTCAAACCATGGCACTGCGGGGAGCCGAACCAGTACTTAAACTGCTATTTGAGTAATTGATTCACTAATATATAAAATAAATTTTTAAAAAAACTATAAACAGTATAAATATTGTACAAAAATATTTTTTTTCTTCTTGAAATACATTTTAAAGATATTTGAGCTCGTGCACAAATTTATCATGTAAAAGATAAAAATGTGTAATATTTACACACATAATTTAAATATAAGAGGTAAATACAAATATTAATCAGAGGTTATAGGAAATGAGGTTTAAATACGTCTAATACATAATTACATTTAGCGAAAAATCCAGATAATGGAAGCTGAGCACTAAAGAGACAAAACTATGCAAATTGTGTCAAATATTACAAGCAAATTTGCATTGTTTCCAAGCTAAGATTTTATTAACGCATAAATAGTTGGAGTTTTGAACCGTACAGGTGGCAGAAACAGTTTGGTTTGTCTTCGAAAAAATGATTCATTTGCTGTTTATCCAAATGGCCATTTCCTTTCCTTTTGTGCACTTGTATTTTCCCTAAATATTTCCAAATATAATATATAACATATTAAGTTTTTTGGTTACTGTTCTCAAATGAAAAATATATTGTGTGAATTACCTTTAAAGTATTTATTATAATTTAAACGTGTTTTTATAACAATTAACGAAAACATTTTTTTATCGAAAACGAAGTGTCTAAGCTTAAACGTTTTAAAGACTTTAAGGTTTGTTCGGTCGTCGGTTGGGTTTTATCTCTTTCGATATTTCTAAACAAACATTTATTTATAAATTATAATAAATCCCAAAATAAAATTATTTCTAATTAATTTAAAATATGTTTAATAATTTTTGAAAAATACGTTAGTATCTGGTAAAGAGTAGTATATTTTAAAAAAACTTTTTTTGTGTGGACAATCATGTAATTTTCAAACAAATAACAAATTAGAGGACGGAAAAAGCAATATATAATACTATAATTAAAACTACAGTATCTTTACGTACTCTATAGGTAGAAACGTGAATAATGTCTCAATCAGACTAAAGAAAGATCTATGCAGTAGAAATGGAGGCTCTTAGATCTTGTCAAATTTTGAGACTTGAATATAAGATAAATGAAACCATGTGAGACATGATGAGAAAGATGGAATCAGGGTTGGAACAGTTTCAGAGGAGAAAGCTGATATGGTTCGAACACTTAAATAAAGGGGATGCCGTAGAAAGGAGATGCTAGGGTTGCTATAAAATAAACGCACATTGAAAAAAAGTAACGGAAAACTCAGACTAACATGGGGAGAAACTATCAATAAATCCATAAGTGAAAGGAACTTATATATATATATATATATATATATATATATATATATATATATATATATATGTGTGTGTGTGTGTGTGTGTGTGTGTGTGTCTGTGTGTTTATATATATATATATATATATATATATATATATATATATATATATATATATATATATATATATACACACATATGAAAAAACGTGCAATATTATAAGGTGAAATGAATTTTGTTGAAATTTTTTGATTCTAATCGTGCTGACGTTATACACCATACAAATCATTCATGGGATAATTATGGTCATAAAATGTCAGGTTTAATTTAAACATTAGATTTCAGACATATATATATATATATATATATATATTATACTAAATATGGTGATATGTTTTCTTGTAATATAGTAAATAAATTAAAAATATTTCAAAACAAGAATACTTTTAATGAATATATTTGTTCAAAGCTTTTCGCCGATAAACTAGTACCAGCATCTTCAGGAAAATAATTATCTAATAAAATATTTTTACAAAATTAAATCATATGTGCTACAAAGGACCATATGTTTATAAGTATTGCACTTTATGTAAATTTTTCTATAACATCAATGATTTTATAAATAGTTTGGTGCCTTGATCTATAAAGTCATAGATGTTATAGAAAAAATTACATAAAGTGCAATACTTATAAACATATGGTCCTTTGTAGCACATGTGATTTTTAAGTTTGTAAAAATATTTTATTAGATAATTATTTTCCTGAAGATGCTGGTAGTATTTTATCGACGAAAAGCTTTGAATAAACATATTCATTAAAAGTATTCTTGTTTTAGAAATATTTTTAATTTATTAATTATATATATATATATGTACATAAAGTATTGCTTTTCCAATTCTTTCACAAAATAAAAATGAAATACAAACAAACGTCATTAAATTTTACAAAGCAAGTATAAAATTAACTCTAAATAATAAAAGTTAGGTGGCATCCTGTGTTTTAAAATAGTTTATATAATAAAATATTTAGGGTAAACTAAAATAACAAAATTGTATGTGAATCAAATCTTGTTTACGTCTCTAAGTTTTTTTTCAAAAATCATATTTATTTCATTTGCTATTTTTCAAATTTATCTCAGAAACAATTCTTGCTTTTTTAAAATTCTGAATTAATAAATTACAGTTTTTAAACTGATTATATATATTACCTTATTAATGATAACCTTTAAAAAAAATTTTAGTCATATTTATTTTAATAATCATTGCAATTACGTTTATAATACGCCAATCATATTTATATAATAAAGAGAAATATTTTACTGAGATTGTTAAATAAAGAAACAATTATTAACATTCCATTGCACCACCTATACAATCTAAAGGCACAATACACTATTCTTAAAAATTAAAATATTTTATTATTTAAAAATACTTAGAAAAACAAAATATTTGTAGAAATCATAACTAATGATTATCTTCACAAAAAAACAAATATACTATTACCATATCGTTATACCTTTGAAATATTTATAAGTGAAAACCTTCTACAATGTTTCGTTTCAAAATTTATTCAATGCTTTTAAAACCTAACCGAATGCAAACTGCAATACATAATACAGATTTCATTATAAATTTAATATGCCGAAATGTATTCTCATTAGACAATTTACCACCTACCAAATCCGAAAAGTATGCTACATGGAGAGATTAGCTAAAGATAAAGTTTTATAATACATTTTATTACTGCACGCGGTTAATTAATTAGCCTGTCTACACACAAGTCTAAAATTTAGATAATGATTAATTATAAAGTAGGTTCCGTTTAAAGTTTATTTATGACGATTTTTTTCAGAAATGGTTATAATACATTTTATTACTGCACGCGGTTAATTAATTAGCCTGTCTACACACAAGTCTAAAATTTAGATAATGATTAATTATAAAGTAGGTTCCGTTTAAAGTTTATTTATGACGATTTTTTTCAGAAATGGTTTTTGTTCTTTCCATGTATGATTAATGATAAGGCTTATTTTAGTACGTACTCTAGAGCCGCCGAGTGACGTGGACGCTGATACCACTATCCGGATTTGGACTCTCCGGATTTTTGAAGTCCGTATTACTAACGCTTTACTGTACATTAAATAAATGTATAGCATAAAGAGACAAATATTTTTTTTCTAATACTTTTAAAAGAATAAAACTTGACTGTGACATCTACACAATCACAAGTTCATTAAAGTCATTTTATAAAGTTAAAATACTTTAAAAAAAGGGGTTTGTAGATGTAAAAACGAAGAGTTATTTTCATTATTTGTACAAATATACTGAAAATAATATTGGAAAAAATCTCTAAAATATTTATAATTAAATACGCTTTATAATTTCCACTTTAGTCATTTATACAGGCCACTTAAAAACCTAAAGGGGATCAAACCATAATACGTATTACTGATTTCATCATAACATTAATTTGCCGAAATGTATTTTCGTTAGACAATTTACAACTTTATAAAGAGCGGTCAAATCCGTGCAGGTGTGAATATCCCCGTAGCCATTTCCTGATTCTTAAACAGCACTAAAGTGTCTCGCCGAAGCCATGAACGGCTTCACAGCGCTCAGGAAATGGGTTAACTGTGTCAACTCGTAAAACGGAATGAAGCTGCCACGTATTACCAGCGAACGTCTTTTACCCGTTGCTACATTTAAAACTGATTCCACAACTCGTCGTGTACTTTATTAATTGGATAACTTCTAAATAGAAAATTGAAAATAGAAGGTGAACCTTTAATATCCGAGCCCCGACTAACCGGATAGGATTGGCCGAGATAAAGAGAGAGAAATACACTATGTAACTCATATAAGTATCAACTGTGAGATAAATATTTTCCCACAGTATCAACTGTGATCCTGAAAAGCTAAATGTTATATTTCAGAATATTCAAGCTCTTCGGCCACTTTGCCATGGGTAAGTATTGTAATTGATTTTCCTAATACTTTTGAGTTGCTTGTGTTTTTTTTACCTTGCCTGCTTATTTTAGCAATTAGCTGTATAACTGATGGAATTTATTTAGAAGCTCTTAGAGCACAAATGAATTACATGTGTGATTTCTTAGTCATTTTGCAGCACTGATTTGTTCTGCCGCTCCATCTTCAAAATAATTAATATTTAGCATTACAAATATTTAAGTATTTTGGATCTTATGAATTATATTATGTAGCTTATTCCTTTGTTTTGAAAATCTTAATATGTCAGCAGTTTTGTACTTATTATTTTTAAACAAATAGTTGTAAGTTCGACAAGCTCATGATAATCATAATTAACATCAGTGGATCTCAAACAGTCTCGGAGATATTGAAAATATTTTTATAAGGGAAATATGTAAACACACTTTCTTAACCTATGTGTGTCTTAGTTATTATTATTTTATACCTTAAATTGAGTACTTTAATTATTGTTTTACATTCTTTTAATAGAACATTTATCTGCCTAATAGTACTCGAATTGTATATTACAGTAAATTAAATGTTTTTAATTTAATTATTAAAATTATATTGTTTTTGATAAATGTCATTCCATCTTTAAATAAACAATATTTACATTAATAAAACGACTTCCATATCAGAAATATTGCTGCCCTTTTGAAGCACAAACAAGCTTTAATGCTTTGCATATATTAAAATCAGAGCCCTTTAATGAACCTTTGCTAATGTAGCCCTAGGGGTAATTAAAACCGTGCAAATGTGAAAATAGCATTTGCTTTGATGGAGCATTGATGCGTTCAAGGAAATAGATTCAAATAGTCATAATATCAACAGGGTTTGACAGCAATCATGTTTCGAAAATAAATACATGGTAAATTAAATAAAAGCGATAACTAAAAATTACAAAGACGCTAAAAACTATGAGTATCGCAGGTGAGTTACTAATTCATTAATACCTTGCATTGGCTTTGTATTTTATTGGCCAATTATTGAACTATTTCCACTGAACTAGGGTCATTTAAACTCTTAACATAGCCTTCTTTCTTTAGCATGCCTTCTTTCTTTATTTTAAATTTTATAAACAAATTATCATTTCTCAGAAAGTTATTTGTAAATAATAAAGTGAAGGGTTTTTAAAAAAATATACATATGAAAATTACATTAAAAGAGTCCCCCCCCCTAAATTCAAATATGTTATCAATAGGTTCTTGATATGTACGAAATAAAGAATCGTGTATGATTTCATGGGTTCAGAAAAACCCAACTATTGGCATCAGATTTAAACATTATCCACGTTTCCACCAATACATTAAAACACTTTTATCTGTGACATTATATACTCGTTTTTCCGTTCTATTGCTTTTTTCTTCGTTTTCAAAATTACGTTGAGTGTTCACACAAAAACATTTTAATTTAACTTCCCTAATTTTGACCATATCCTAATGTATATTTTAAAAATTGTTATATCTACTTTAAAATAATTACAAATGATTATGTATTGAGATTTATTCTAATGTATCAAATAATGTGTGTTTAAAACTATTTAGAGTGATAAAACCCAACTGACGACCGAACAGTCGTTGAAGTCTATAAAATTAAAGAAATTTAAGTTTAGACACTGCTTTTTCAATACAAAAATGATTTCTTTAATTGTCATAAAAACATTTTTTAATAATGATAAGTGCTTAAAAGGTAATTGACACAAGATTTTTATCTTTCGTGAATAGAAACCAAAAACCTTAATCCATTATAATTTATATTTCAGAATTTTTAGGGAAAAGATGTACAAAATAAAAGGAAATGAGCATTTGGATAAACAATATAAATGTATCATTCGGGCGAAGACAGACCAAACTGTTTCAGCCACATGCGCGATGCAGAACTCCAACTATTTATGGGCCATTAAAATCATGGCATTGAAACAATGCAAGCTTGCAGGTAATATCTGACACCATTTGCATAGTTTTGTCTCTTTAGTGCTCAGCATCCATTACCTGGCTTTTTCGCTAAATACAACATATACAGTATTTAAACCTCTTTTTCTATAATCTCGGATTATTATTATTATTTATCTCTTATATTTAAATTATTTGCATAAATACTAAAATTTTTTCTTTTTTATATTAAATTTGTGTGAAACTTCAGGTATATATATATATATATATATATATATATATATATAATATTAAATATGTATATATATTATATATATATATATATATATATATTATTATAATTATTATTACTAAAACTTGGAGGGACCTTATCGGTGTAGAGTACTTAGCTGCAGCCTTTGTACTCTCTTCCCATTCCTACCACAGGACTAGCTTAGTGGATACCTACCTCTTTGCAGAAATTAAGTACCCATCTGATGCTGAATCTTCTGATATCCTCTGGTGTACATACCTGCAGCCAAACCACTTTCTCCTTGCAGCTCCCAAAGCAAGACACTCACAGAGTACGTGGATTGGGCTTTCCTCTTGGTCCTCGTCGCATCTCTTGCACACAGGGGACCTAGATTGTCCAATTTTGTATTGGAACCCCCTCAGATTCCCATGGCCTGTAACCACCTCTACAGTAGCTCTGAGTTGATGACTAGTTAAGGAGAGTAGCTCTTTGCCCCACAAATCTCCTGAGTAACCCCACAGTACATTGGATTTGGTACACACCCAGGTTACATTCCATTCTTCCCTGCACAACCTGTCTATATGTGCCGTAATCCTCTTGCGCCCCTCCTGAGGCGGCATGCTCACTGCCCTCAGCAACGGTCCTTGAGTTATACACCCTTGTTTTGCTAAGGCGTCAGCTCTCTCTTTCCCTATCCAGCCAGAATGTCCTGTAATCCAGGTTAGGTTGAGTGAATTATACTTACTCAGCTCTGCTAGAGAAGCTATAGTCTCAGCCACCAGCATAGAGCTGGTATTAGCCTTACCTAAAGCCTTCAGAGTTGTCTGACTGTCCGAGCAAATCCAGATGGTTTTGCTCCTCCTGCCAGACCCTATTATTTCCTCAGCACATAGTTTGATCGCGAGCACCTCCCCCTGGAAGACAGAGTTGTAGTCCTCCAGGCGATGACAAAATCTGTCTTGGTGTCTCGGTCCACTAAATCCTGCTCCCACTGCTTCCTTCATCTTGGACCTATCGGTTGGCGCTCTCAACGTAGCTTAATTTGGTATTACCAACTTCCATCATCTCCAGCGATTTAGTTTTATATCGCCTAGTGAAGATGAGTGCCACAGATTTCTCTCCTTGAATGCATAGTGCATTCTCCCTGCACCATGCTTCTGTTACCTTGAATGCCTCTTGAAGCAGGTCTTTGAGGACCTCTTCAATGGTCCCCTAACAAGGATAGCTATGTCATCCGCATATCCTACCACCTTGACACCCATTCCACTGAGCGTTCTAAGTAGGCCGTCCACGACAAGGCACCACAGCAAAGGGGATACCACTCCACCCTGCGGGCATTCCTCCGAGACCATCCCATTTATCGTGCACTCCATCCAGGATGCAGTGCTTATCCGGTTTTCCAAGGAACTCATAATCCAATTTATAATTCCATCAGAAATCCCGTGATCCATAGCTGCTCTCTTGACGGCCAGTCTAGAGGTACTGTTAAAAGCCCCTCCACATCAAGAAAATCCCCAATACATATCGCCTTGTTGTTGACCCTCAATAAAGTCCACGACCGACAACAGCGCAGTCTCCACTGACCTACCAGTTCGGTAGGCGTGTTGGTCCTGATGAGGCGGATACTGCTTCAAAGGTCCCTCCTTCAAATAGTGGTGCACCAGCCTTTCCAAAGTCTTTAACAAGAAAGATGTAAGGCTGATAGGTCTGAAGTCCTTTACCTCTGTGTAACCTTTCCTCCCCGGTTTGGGGATAAAGATAACTTTCGTTTTGAGCCACTGCGCGGGCTTGTAACTCAAGGCAACACAGGCTCTGTGTAATCCTGTCAGTGGCCCTATTTCCTCCAAGCAATTTTGTAGTAGTGCTGGAGTAATATTATCTAATCCAGGTGCTTTAAAAGGCTCAACGGACAGAATCGCCTCTCTCACCTTTTGCAAAATCACCTGCCCAGCAATATTCCAGTCCGCCCTTAGCCCAAGTCGGAGGTTTTGAGCACCGTCCCCTACAGGTCTAATATCGGGAAAACTGTTCCTCATAAGCAGACGCAGTGTTTCCTCCGGGGTGTCAGTAAAGCTACCATCAGTCTTCTTGACAAACTTAAGCTCTCCCCTCGGTCCACCTGCTAACACCTTAAACAGTCTAGCCGTGATATATATATATATATATATATATATATATAAGTAGTCACTGTGTTTCACTGTAATCAATAATAGATGTACTCAAACATGTTTATAAACATTTTTATACTTACATGAAGAATAATTTCTGTAACGTAATATTTTTTTACCTAATCAACTGTTTTTTTCTCAATAAATTCCAAGATACGCCTTTTATTATATGGGGCTTTCCCATTACCGCTCTAAATTCTCTAAGGGATGTCGGTACTTTTGAGATTCCTCGAGCGAGGTAGCAGGCTATGTTACCAGATTTAGCCTTATGTAAAAATAAACACATTTCATTTGACCTTGAGATGCGTAAGCTTTGCTATTAAACACCTATTAAAAAAAAATAGAATTCTTTATTTAACTTGAAGCGAAATGAAAGCTGTACATAGGTAAATTAAAAAGCTTGAATTAATTGATAAAATGTATTTGATTTAGAAGTTTCCAAAAGAAACCCGTCAAACAGCATACGTGATTAAGACGCAGACTAACTATTACCTCTCCAACGCGGGTATCTTGAGAGGCAAAGTTTTCCGATTTACATTGTAGCTAGTATGTAGCCTCCATTTTGTCAGGTAGAGACATTACTATTTGTTGCTCTACTGTAGCTCGTATATTTTAGGTGTGAGATCTAAAAGGCTGTTTACCCTCATTATTATTCTGTTAGATAATTCATTTGCATTCTAATTTAATCCTTGCGTGACTGCTCAAAACCCTCAGGGTTTATTTTTTAGAAGTGCATGAGGTTTACTAGATGGCTTTATGTATTTTTTCTCTTTTAAATGTCTATCCTCGATCCTTTCTCAAGATTACGTGTGTTAATGGCAATATCTTTTTTTTTAAGGCTAGTTATATTTTCTCTAGTGTACTAGAAGGCTTTATATGTATTTTCTCTTTAGTTGTCTATTCTCAGTCCTTTCTCAAGGATGAGTAAAATTATATTACTGACAACAGAATATCTCTTTTTTGTTCTTCTGGTTGATATTGTTTTTTAAAAGATTAAATCCCTTTTTTGTTAGCAATATTTTCATAGCACTTTCCTTTTTAAATAATTTAATGCATACAAGATATGCAATATTATTATTAATATTTAAGGTAATAACTGTATTTAAGATAAATTTGTTTAAAAAACAATTGAAGATTATTGGTACATTTTTCTGAAATGTAGTTTATGTTCTTCTATGTATTCCTTTTCATAACCGGAATGTATGCATGGCTTTTATTAGGAGGAGTGTATGCATTGCTTTTATTAGGAGGAGTGTATGCATTGCTTTTATTAGGAAGATTGTGCGCATTGATTATAAAATGAAGAGTGTATGCGATAATTTTAATAGGAAGAGTATATGCATTAATTATAAAATGAAGAGTGTATGCATTGCTCTTAATAAGAAGAGTGTATGAATTAATTTTATTAGGAAGATTGTTTACATTGATTATAATAAGAAAAGTGTATGCATTGCTTTTAGTAGGAAGAGTGTATGCATTGCTTTTATTAGGAAGAGTGTATGCATTGATATTAATAAGAAGAGTATATGTATTGCTTTTATTACGAAGAGTGTATCCATTGATTTAATTAGGAAGAATGTATGCATTGATTATCATAAGAAGAGTGTATGCATTGCTTTCAATAGGAAGAGTGTATGCATTCATATTAATAAGAAGAGTGTATGTATTGCTTTTATTACGAAGAGTGTATGCATTGATTTAATTAGGAAGAATGTATGCATTGATTATAATAAGAAGAGTGTATCCTTGCTTTTATTAAGAAGAGGGTATGCATTGATTTTAATAAAAAGAGTGAATGCATTGTTTTTTTAGGAAGAGTGTATGCATTGATTTTACTAAGAAGAGTGTATATATTGTTTTAATTAGGGAGAGTGTATGCATTGATTTAATTAGAAAGAATGTATGCGGTTATTATCATAAGAAGAGTGTATGCATTGATTTTAATAGAAAGAGTGTATGCATTGATTATAACAAGTAGAGTATATGCATTGCTTTTCATAGAAAGAGTGTATGTATAGCTTTTATTAGGAAAAGTGTATGCATTCATTTTACTAAGAAGAGTGTATGCATTGCTTTTATTAGGAAGAGTGTATACATGGATTATAATAAGAAGAGTGTATGCATTGCTTTTATTAGGAAGAGTGTATGCATTGATTGTGATAAGAAGAGTGTATGCATTGCTTTTAATAAAAAGAGTGGATGCACAACCTTTATTAGGAAAAGTGTATGCGTTCATTTTACTAACGAGAGTGTATGCATTGCTTTTAATAGGAAGAGTGTATGCATTTCTTTTAATAAGAAGAATGTATGCATTGCTTTTAGTTAGAAGGGTGTATGTATTGCTTTTATTAGGAAGAGTCTTTGCAATGATTTTACTAAGAAGATTGCATGCATAGCTTTTAATAAGAAGAGTGTGTGCATTGAATTATCATAAGAAGAGTGTATGCATTGCTTTTATTAGGAAGAGTGTATGCATTGATTGTAATAAGAAGAGTGTATGAATTGAATTAATAGACAGAGTGGATGCATAACCATTATTAGGAAAAGTGTATGTGTTGATTTTACTAACGAGAGTGTATGCATTGTTTTAATAAGGAAGAGTGTACGCATTTCTTTTAATGAGAAGAATGTATGCATTTATTTTTAGTTAGAAGATTGTATGCATTGATTTTATTGGAAGAGTGTATGCATTGATTGTAATAAGAAGAGTGTATGCATTGCTTTTAATAGAAAGAGTGGATGCATAACCTTTATTAGGAAAAGTGCATGCGTTGATTTTACTAACGATAGTGTATGCATTGCTTTTAATAGGAAGAGTGTATGCATTTCTTTTATTAAGAAGAACGTATGCATTGCATTTAGTTAGAAGGGTGTATCCATTGTTTTTAGTTAGAAGGGTGTATGTATTGCTTTTATTAGGAAGAATGTATGCATTCCTTTTAGTTAGAAGGGTGCATGCATTGCTTTTAGTTAGAAGGGTGTATGTATTGCTTTTATTAGGAAGAGTCTTTGCAATGATTTTACTAAGAAGATTGCATGCATAGCTTTTAATAAGAAGAGTGTGTGCATTGATTATCATAAGAAGAGTGTATGCATTGCTTTTATTAGGAAGAGTGTATGCATTGATTGTAATAAGAAGAGTGTATGAATTGAATTAATAGACAGAGTGGATGCATAACCATTATTAGGAAAAGTGTATGCGTTGATTTTACTAACGAGAGTGTATGCATTGATTTTATAGGAAGAGTGTATGCATTGATTGTAATAAGAAGAGTGTATGTATTGCTTTTATTACGAAGAGTGTATGCATTGATTTAATTAGGAAGAATGTATGCATTGTTTATCATAAGAAGAGTGTATGCATTGATTTTATTATTAAGTGTGTATGCATTGATTATAATAAGAAGAGTGTATCCTTGCTTTTATTAAGAAGAGGGTATGCATTGATTTCAATAAGAAGAGTGAATGCATTGTTTTTTTAGGAGGAGTGTATGCATTGATTTTACTAAGAAGAGTGTATATATTGTTTTAATTAGGGAGAGTGTATGCATTGATTTAATTAGATAGAATGTATGCAGTTATTATCATAAGAAGAGTGTATGCATTGATTTTAATAGAAAGAGTGTATGCATTGATTGTAATAAGAAGAGTGTATGCATTGCTTTTAATAGAAAGAGTGGATGCACAACCTTTATTAGGAAAAGTGTATGCGTTCATTTTACTAACGAGAGTGTATGCATTGCTTTTAGTTAGAAGAGTGTATGCATTGCTTTTAGTTAGAAGGGTGTATGTATTGCTTTTATTAGGAAGAGTCTTTGCAATGATTTTACTAAGAAGATTGCATGCATAGCTTTTAATGAGAAGAGTGTGTGCATTGATTATCATAAGAAGAGTGTATGCATTGCTTTTATTAGGAAGAGTGTATGCATTGATTGTAATAAGAAGAGTGTATGAATTGAATTAATAGACAGAGTGGATGCATAACCATTATTAGGAAAAGTGTATGCGTTGATTTTACTAACGAGAGTGTATGCATTGCTTTTAATAGGAAGAGTGTATGCATTTCTCTTAGTAAGAATATTGCATACATAGCTTTTAATAAGAAAGGTGTATGCAATGTTTTTAATAGGAAGAGTGTATGCATTTCTTTTATTAAGAAGAACGTATGCATTGCATTTAGTTAGAAGGGTGTATCCATTGTTTTTAGTTAGAAGGGTGTATGTATTGCTTTTAATAGGAAGAGTGTATGCATTTCTCTTAGTAAGAATATTGCATACATAGCTTTTAATAAGAAAGGTGTATGCAATGTTTTTAATAGGAAGAGTGTATGCATTTCTTTTATTAAGAAGAACGTATGCATTGCATTTAGTTAGAAGGGTGTATCCATTGTTTTTAGTTAGAAGGGTGTATGTATTGCTTTTATTAGGAAGAGTCTTTGCAATGATCTTACTAAGAAGATTGCATGCATAGCTTTTAATAAGAAGAGTGTGTTCATTGATTATCATAAGAAGAGTGTATGCATTGATTTTATTATTAATTGTGTATGCATTGATTATAATAAGAAGAGTGTATCCTTGCTTTTATTAGGAAGAGGGTATGCATTGATTTTAATAAGAAGAGTGAATACATTGTTTATTTAGGAAGAGTGCATGCATTGATTTTACTAAAAATAGTGTATATATTGTTTTAATTAGGGTGAGTGTATGCATTGATTTAATTAGAAAGAATGTATGCAGTTATTATCATAAGAAGAGTGTATCCTTGCTTTTATTAGGAAGAGTCTTTGCAATGATCTTACTAAGAAGATTGCATGCATAGCTTTTAATAAGAAGAGTGTGTGCATTGATTATCATAAGAAGAGTGTATACATTGATTTTATTATTAATTGTATATGCATTGATTATAATAAGAAGAGTGTATCCTTGCTTTTATTAGGAAGAGTCTTTGCAATGATCTTACTAAGAAGATTGCATGCATAGCTTTTAATAAGAAGAGTGTGTGCATTGATTATCATAAGAAGAGTGTATACATTGATTTTATTATTAATTGTTTATGCGTTGATTATAATAAGAAGAGTGTATCCTTGCTTTTATTAGGAAGAGGGTATGCATTGATTTTAATAAGAAGAGTGAATACATTGTTTATTTAGGAAGAGTGCATGCATTGATTTTACTAAGAATAGTGTATATATTGTTTTAATTAGGGTGAGTGTATGCATTGATTTAATTAGAAAGAATGTATGCAGTTATTATCATAAGAAGAGTGTATGCATTGATTTTATAGGAAGAGTGTATGCATTGATTGTAATAAGAAGAGCGTATGAATTGCTTTTAATAGAAAGAGTGGATGCATAACCTTTATTAGGAAAAGTGTATGCGTTGATTTTATTAAGGATAGTGTATGCATTGCTTTTATTAGGAAGAGTGTATGCATTGATTGTAATAAGAAGAGCGTATGAATTGCTTTTAATAGAAAGAGTGGATGCATAACCTTTATTAGGAAAAGTGCATGCGTTGATTTTACTAACGATAGTGTATGCATTGCTTTTAATAGGAAGAGTGTATGCATTTCTCTTAGTAAGAATATTGCATACATAGCTTTTAATAAGAAAGGTGTATGCATTGTTTTTAATAGGAAGAGTGTATGCATTTCTTTTATTAAGAAGAACGTATGCATTGCATTTAGTTAGAAGGGTGTATCCATTGTTTTTAGTTAGAAGGGTGTATGTATTGCTTTTATTAGGAAGAGTCTTTGCAATGATCTTACTAAGAAAATTGCATGCATAGCTTTTAATAAGAAGAGTGTGTTCATTGATTATCATAAGAAGAGTGTATACATTGATTTTATTATTCATTGTTTATGCGTTGATTATAATAAGAAGAGTGTATCCTTGCTTTTATTAGGAAGAGGGTATGCATTGATTTTAATAAGAAGAGTGAATACATTGTTTATTTAGGAAGAGTGCGTGCATTGATTTTACTAAGAATAGTGTATATATTGTTTTAATTAGGGTGAGTGTATGCATTGATTTAATTAGAAAGAATGTATGCGGTTATTAACATAAGAAGAGTGTATGCATTGATTTTAATAGAAAGTTGTATGCATTGATTTTATTAGGAAGAGTGTATGCATTGATTTTAATAAGAAGAGTGTATGAATTGCTTTTAGTAGAAAGAGTGGATGCATAACCTTTATTAGGAAAAGTGCATGCGTTGTTTTTACTAACGAGAGTGTATGCATTGCTTTTAACAGGAAGAGTGTA